>JAAVTH010000193.1:0-30354 GCA_011947325.1 Phytophthora macrochlamydospora
CACAGACGTACCATGTTCCTGGTGAAGACCCTCAACTTCGAAATGGTGCACAGCTCCCATTTCGTGTTGTTGCGTTCGATGTTTACGCTTGGGAGGCGGAGGAGCTGGCGCTCGTTCCAGCAGTGGTGTTAACATTAACCTAAGTAATGGCGGTGGCGGCGCGTTTGCGCGTGGAGTGTTTAAAGCAACGGCAGGGGATGTTTTTGATATTTTAGTTGGTGGAGGAGGTGGTAACGATGGCCGAGGCGGGTATAATGGAGGTGGCAATGGTGGAACAGGGATTTTCTTGGTGGTGGCGGTGGTGGTGCTTCAGAGGTACGAATAAATGGTCGTGTAGTCCTTGTGGCGGCAGGTGGAGGGGGCGCTGGTTCAACAGACTATTGCTGTGCCCATGGGGGCGGGGGCGGAGGTTTAGCTCGAGCTGAGTCGGGACTTGCTGTTGATACTATACCATTTGACTTGACTGCCATGGAGCAGACGTCTCGCGACGAAGACTATGCTGCCGACTATTCGATTCTGGCGACTGGCGGTGGTGGAGCCTCGCCCGAAGAGCCGGGAAATGCAGGAATTGGAGGTTCGTATCAGTATTCGTTGGAAGGTAAATGCATCGTGAACACCCAGACATCGCTAGTGGAAGTGATGGTGGACCCTCTAGCTGCAGCTCGCTCGCCATCAAATGGCCAACGTGGGCGGGGAGGTAGCGGACAAAGTGGCAAGCAAGCAGGTGGAGGTGGAGGCGGTGGCCGTTTTGGTGGTGGTGGTGGCGGAGCAGGTGCTGAAGGCGCTGGTGGAGGTGGCGGCAGTAGTTTTGTATCATCTACGGATCTCTTTAACTACTTGCTTGCTGGTAGTAGTGATGCTAGCCTTCGACCGACACCGATTGGGGAAAGCATCACGCAGCTCGAGGTGTCCCCAGTGACGTCTTCTTCCGTTAGTGTGACTTGGCAACCACCGATTTATGGCTTCTCGCAACTAGTAGAAGGCTTTGTTGTTGAGATGGCCAACCGCTCGATCAATGAAGACTTCCGTGTCGTACGCTTGGTTACCCTACCAAGCGCTGACATTAATCAAAACAGTGGTAACCTCACTGTCAGTGGCCTTAATCCATCCGGCACGTATCGCTTCCGCGTCAAGCCATTGTTGTACGATGGACTCGGCACCTACAGCTCTGTGGTTACCCTTCAAATGCCACCAAAACCAGGTAATACATGGAGTCGTTGTATTGCACGGTACTTGGATGGAGAATCTACACGCGCTGGGCTGCGTTTCACTGCTGCGCCTCCCTTACGTCGGTCGCCGTCGGCAAGGCGGGGTCACTCATTAACACCACTCGATAATTTTCTGTACTTGTTTGGTGGAATGGCAAAGAGTTACGAGTGCAATCGCGCCCAGAAAGTGCCGTGTCTTCTACAAGATCAACCAACTGCTCTGTCAAATGAGCTCTGGCGGTATGATTTACTCACGGAAACCTGGTGGGAAGTGCCGCAAGTATCGACACCGCCTACTGCCCGCGAGAAGCATTCGATGGCGGTTATTGGCAAGCGATTGCTGCTGTTCGGAGGACGCAAGGAAGACACACCGGATCCGAACGATGCCTCAACCTGGGGACCCCAAGCTTACAATGACCTCTGGGAGCTGTCGGTGTCATCTACAACGTCAAGGACGATCTCAACCAATCTCAATACTCGCCAACCAACTAGCATTAATATTCCAGACGGCGGAGAGGTATTTGCATTAGGGAAGAAGACCGATGTCACCACCGGTGAGCAACTTTGCGTCGCCAGTCTCGCAGTGAACGTTCAGATCACTCACGCGTGTCCACACAAACTGCGAATCCAACTATTTGGACCCGGACCAGCTACGTTTCCGGGGCGTCAGCAAGATATCCATTCTCCTGTGGATTCCCAAGCTAGAGAGACGACGTGGAGTATCACGCAGGGTCTTGGAGGTTTCCAAGGAGATCACAGAGCTACGGGTACTGCACCAAGCACTCGGGCTTTCCCTGTGCTGCTTCAGAGTCCAGAACAAGCGCCAGACATGATGCCATGCACTGCTGCCACCCAGACACTTACGTTTGTGTCTGTTCCTGGAGTTGCAGGGACGTCTGGGGCGACTTTAAATCCTGTTGAACCGCTACTGGTGTTTCATCAGTTGCCGTCAGCAGGCAACTGGACACTGGATTGGCCGACACAGCTGCCGATGGCCTGGTCGGTAGTCTTAACACTTGGGATATCTCATTCGAGCTCGCACCTTGTATTCCTGCTTTCACATGGACGGACTTGAGCACTATCGTCACAGGAACACCCCCACCTCCGCGGTATCAGCACTCAGCTGTCGTTTACCAGAGCAGCATGTTCGTCTACGGAGGAACTCGTGGCGGGACTGGACTGGAGCTGCACGACATGTACCGATTAGACTACACTCCTAGCTCAGGCTTCGGTGTGTCTCCTATAGCCACGTGGACACAACTTGCTTCGCTGGCTGACACTGACAGTCCTAGCGTTGCCGAGAGGCGGGCGTATGCGGGGCGAATAGTGCTGATTACCCCGTATGAACTTATGGCGTTGGGCCGTGGACTGTTGGCACCGCGACGCAACTCGTTAAATTCCGGTGAGGGCCATCTGCCGCTCGCTTTGAGTCACAATTCACAGTCCGCTTGAGAGATCTCGAGGACCCGATCGATGGGTGGCAGCGACTGTCTGTAGACCCCGCGGATGGATCGGAAGGTGTAGACGAACTGTTTCCAGTGCCGCGCTATTGGGAGGCAACGGCCTTTGTGATCACACCACCGCGTAACAGTCCTCCTTGCGTGTTTCTTTTCGGTGGACAGGATGATACAGCGCTACTGAACGATTTTGGAAGTTGGAATTGGCGCAGCTCGACGAAGACTCCCCATCGCAGCAGCTGAAGGCTGAACGAGTTCGCGTATGCGCGTGGCGACAGGAGGATGCCACATATCAAGCGCAGTGGACGTCCTCCTGTGGCGCTATTTCCACTGCTTCAGCAACAAACGAATGCACGCTAGAAATGCTGTTGCTGTATGCCTGGTGCGACGAAAATACCAGCCAGTATTGATCTAGCCAAAACACTTTTGGAAATGTACCCTGAAGCAAATCGCGGAACGAGAAAGCTTCATTAAGAGCCCCCTTCATAGTGTATCAATCTACTAGATGGGGACGACACGTGAACAAAAATTCGAACACAATGACATTGATGGTGGATATACATCCAGCTAAGGTGAAAAAGCTGGTGTTCTTCCAGGGTTTAGATCGACGAAATGAGGTTGTTGATGGCCCCAGGGACAGCGTCCTCGACGTTCCCGCCAATCTGCTGCTGTGTTTGATCCGTTTGGGAAGGTTGGCTTTGGCTCGCTTGACTTTGACTGCCCGGGTTCTGGTTGGTAGGAGTCGGGCATCCGAAGTGGGCCTCCATATTTTCTCGCCACGAGCTGTAGACAATTTGCTGGTCGCCGCATTTGACAGCGTCCACAGCGAGCTTCTTTGAACCCCCAGATAGCCTTGAACTCCTCTGAGAACCCGGTGACGCTGCCCAAGCATTGGTCGTGGAACACGCAGCTCTGGCGCTCCAAGTCTGCCATGGTCTCGGCAGTCTGGCCGCCCATAGCTTCAGTAGTTTGCTTGTACCATATAATGACGCGGTGTTCGGTCTCCGTGCACTCGTCCACGACGATCACGTCCACGTTTCCGTCGTCCTGTGTTGGCTTACTCGTTGGTGCGGTAGTGGCTGGTTCCTTAGGGTCCACGCTGCTATCTCCCATACCTTCTTCAGCAGCCAGTCGACGGAAACTGCGGGGGTTGTTAGGGAAAAGGTTGTTCCAGAGCCATTGGAAGAAGTGGCGAGCATCTTCTGTTTGCGGGATGTTTATCGGCATCGTGGATGGAGCGGTGGGCATTCTCGTCGTCGCTGGAGTAGAGGTTGCCACTGGCGAGCTCGTCGTAGGTGCAGGAGCGTTGGTTGTTGGTTGTGGAGCGTTTGTTGTTAGTGCATTTGTTGGTGCTGCAGTTGATGTCGATACAGGGGCATTCGTCGTTGATGCTGGGGTGGAAATGCCATTGCACTCGGAATACATCAAAGCTGTCTGGCCACTCAGCTGGTACGAGTAGCTGTAGTCGCCAAAGGAGAGAAATCTCATGATACACGAGTCATACTCAAATCAGAGCACCTTGAGAAGTGCCAAATATCTGCTCACGACGATGCCAGCAGGTACAGCTTATATGGTAGCATTTCCAAAATATTGGTTGGGATCAGTGAAACGGTATCACGGCTGGAGATTGATCAGGTGGACATTACGGACATTACGCCAGTTGGTTAGATTTTTGTTCTTGCAATTGCTCGAGAGTGGCCTAGCAGTATTGAAATTTCGGACCAGGTAGTTCTTTAAAGAGCATGCAGACAGCGTTGCCAAGACGAACGAGATTCACAAATTACACGACACGTACTACCGCTTGGGGTCAACTCTAGAAGCTACGCCTCAAGGTTAAGATTGCACCACACCTGAAAGTGTGTCGGTCACAGCCTGAACGACGTTGGCGGTGCCGCCGTTCTGGTCCACGTTTTGATTGACGTTCTGGTTGTTCTGGACCAGTTGCGTCGCGTTAGCCGGCTTGGGGCAACCGAAGAACGACTCCATGTCCGAACGCCACGACTGGTGCCGAATCTGCTGCTTTCCATACTTGACAGCCTTCACGATGGTCAGACACCGAGGCTCGTTCACTTGCCAAGTCGCCTTAAACTCGGGGTGTAGTCAGGAATGCCACCTAGACACTGGTCATGGAACATACACGCCTGACGCTCCAGGTCGGCCATCACTTCCGGGCATTGGCCACCCATCTTGGTCATGGTTTGCTCGTACCAAGAGGAGACGTGCTTTTCGTAAGGACACTCTCGGTTAGTTAGTACGACGTCTTTGTTGTTGTTGTTGCCGTCGTAAGTCGAAAGAGCCGAGGGTGATGACGATGTGCCCGTAGGTTGAGTGCCCATTAAGTTGACGAAATCGTTGTTGTCATGGCGGTGTTGTCGTCCGTGGTCAGCCTCCAGTCTACGACCATTGCCACAGCGTCGAAGCATCCACATCCACCAATTGCACCGCATCGGCTGCGAAACTGGAGCTGGAGCTGGGGCAGGATTAAAGATTGGAGCTGGAGATGGAACGGCAACCGGTGGGTTGCCCACTGGTTGAGGAGCAGGAGTAGCTGGTTGGGGCGCTGTAGATGGCTGGGACGACGGAGCTGGAGTTCCGTCGCAGTTGTTGTACATGTTAGCTAGCTGGCCACTGAGCTCGTAGGAGTAGCTGCTGCTACCGAGATCGCGCACATCCATCAGGCCTGCGAATTGGTTGGGCACACCGTTAAAATACCTGCCGATTAGCGGGTCCTGGCTGCCAGGAATGGGATTATTGCCGTTAACTCCCGTGCGCATTGTGATTACATCCGCCGGGTTGAAGGGGCCTCCATTATTCCGCCGAGCGCAAGACGTCCATGCCACCGGGTGTGCTGCTTTTGAGCGAACGTCATGCGTTGGTCACCTACTCGGCAGTGGTGGAAAATCGTGTGCAGCGCATCGACCATTGCGTGGTGAGACCAGAAAATCGGGTCGGACGGCGAGGCGAAGGTGCCCATAGTGCCGTCCAAGTTGGAGTGCACGTTGTTGTGGCAACCTTGCTCCACGTTGGGTGACATCTGCCCAATATTGGCAGCGTTGAACACTTGCTGACGGACCGAAGCGTAGCTGGCTGAAGACGGCAAGCCTGTCGAGCCCCAATCGCCACGAGGGACACACCTTGCACAAGCTGACCCGGACACAGTTCCCGACTGGCAGAAGTGATCCAACGGGGACTGGTTAACGCAGCGCCCCGAGTTGTCGATCCCGTTGATGTTGACGGTCTGTTGGAACCCGCTGGTGTATCCTCCGAGCTCAGATGTGATCGCCGAGCAGTCTCCAAGCGTTGAACACGCGTTGCTGAGGACGCGATTGCTGGCGGCCATCCAGTTGTAGTATGGCACCGTGACACAAGCGTACTGCGAGCCTTGGCCGCGAAGCATGTTCTCGAACACGACCAGAAGAAGACGGTGCCAGTAGATGAACATGCACTGGCGGTGAGCCTCCATCTCAGACCGCATTTCCGTGTGCATCTCGACAAACTTGATGTACGCGCCGGAGTCCATGGCCGCCGCCAAAGCTCCCTTGTACGTCGCCTTCTCGGTCGCTGTCAAAGCATCCCAGTCCTTCCGAACTCGAGCACCGCAAGACTGAGCGGCGATTGGAGCAAATGTCGACACCAGCGCTAACAGAGCGACGCCCAACGCCCACACAGTCTTCATGGCTTCCGATGTGTGCTGGAAGGAAGCGGGCGAATGCCAGAGAAGTGGAAAATGGGGAAATGCCATGCTCCGACCGATAAGGAAGACCCCAAGGCAGAGAGTTCTCTGGCTTGGTTGGTCATCCAGTGCCTCTCCGACGGATGCAATGCTGGGCAGGTGTCGTGATGGTAGAGTGTTCGAATGGATAAGAACGGCATTACCTGACTGGCATGATGTTTTTACACTTCAACTTGGACCATAGTGAAATTAGTATATTTGAGCCGTTTCATCCAAGACGGAGACCATGAGGTTGGCAATCAAACCCCTTCAGCTGTTCGCTTGCAATTGCGAGCAGTGTGGATGAAGTGATGTCGAGGCTGGCTCTCTTGCTCTCGAGTGCAGTGGTGTCACGTCTCAACCTCTCTTACTAGAGCCTCTCTTGCTAGGGCACAACTCGTACCAAAACACAAGGCGACGTAACCGATGGATATTCTCAACTGATGAGATGTGCACACTCCATTTCGTATCTATCTATCTCATCTGCTTGCGTTGGGGTGGTAAGCTCAACTAAATGACCAGCAAACCGGCTAGTCGTACCTTTCTACCATCGTTGAGACTGCCACTCCAGCCCGTGGAGTTAAAGGCCAAGGTTGCTTCTCTTCAAGAAACTTCATTACATGAGGGGAAATTAAATGCAGGCCAACACGAAGCACAATCTTCTACCAAGTGCTCCCAGTTGGCTTGACAGTATAGAGATCGGAAAACCGGATCGTATCGTTAGACTCTTCGTTGGGGGTATCCGCCACCAAAGATCCTGTGGAAATGTTGGTCGGATAGGTTGTGTTCGAGTCGATCGCGGTCGAGTTGATCGTGTATGGCACGTTGGTTGCCGGACAGCCGAAGTGCGCCACCATATCCTCGCGCCAAGACTCATAGATGATTCGCTGCGAGCCGTCGTGGATGGCATCGACGATCATCTTGCAGCGCGGTACTGTCACGTTCCACAGAGCCTTAAACTCCGGAGTGTAGTCGTCGGTGCCGCCCAAGCATTGGTTTTCAAACATGCAGGCTTGTCGCTCCAGGTCGGCCATGTTCTCGTGGGAATCACCACCCATCTTTTCAATAGTCCGGTCGTACCAGTTGATCACACGTGCTTCCGGGTCATCGTGAACAGGCCCAGACGGACTGCCACTCGACCCCTTCGGCACGACAACGATGTCGACGTGGCCATCGTCGTGCTGGGAAATGTGCTGGTATCCGTCGGTATTGTCCGGCAAGTCCTTCCCATCGACGTGGACTCCTTCCGGCGAGATGTAGTCGCCACCGTTATCGGTTTGGGATTCACCACCATAAGCGTCGTTATGATCGTCCTCACCGACCGAGCACCTGGCGGGAGTAGCGGCCTCCACCATTTCCTCCAGTCTACGAGACGATGGGGAGGCATCGCACTGCGAGTACATGGCCGCGACCTGGCCACTGATGTAGTATCCGTAGCTGCTCGAGCCCAAGTCGCGGACGTCCATCAGACCGGCGAACTGGTTGGGGACGCCGTTGAAGTATTGACCGATCTTGGGGTCGGTCCTACCATTGATCGGGTTGATTCCTCTCTCGCCCGTGCGCATGGTGATGGAATCGGTGGGGTTGAAGACACCTCCATTGCGACGGGAACACGACGTCCACCCTACCGAATTCGACGCCTTCTGCGCGAAGGTCAATCTGGCGGTACCGACGCGACACTTGTAGAACACGACGCCCAGCAGATCAACCATGGCGTGGTGCGACCAGAAGATTGGGTCGGATGGAGAAGCGAACGTGCCCATGGTGGAGTCCAAGTTGGCGTGCACGTTGTTGTGGCAGCCCTGCTCGACCAACGGGGACATTTGGCCGATGTTGACGCCGTTGAAGACTTGCTGGCGCACCGAAGCGTAGCCCGCCACAGTGGGGACTCGAGCGTTGGCCCAGTTGCTGCGAGGACAGCACCTAGCGCAGGCCGACCCCGTCTTGGAAGAGGCTTCGCAGAAGTGGTTTAGCGGGTATGTGTTGACACAAGTTCCGGAGTTGTTGATGCCGTTGATGGACACCGTGCGTTGGCCGCCGCTTGTGAAGCCGCCGAGCTCCTTGGTGATGGCCATGCAGTCTCCGAAACTCGAGCAAGCGCCCGAGGTGACTCGACTGCTGGCCACGATCCAATTGAAGTAGGGCACCGTCACACAAGCGTACTGCGAGCCTTGGCCGCGAAGCATGTTCTCAAAGACGACGAGGAAGAGACGGTGCCAGTAGGTGAACATGCACTGGCGGTGGGCTTCGAGTTCCGACATCATCTCCGTGTGCATCTCGACGAACTTGATGTAGGCACCCGAGTCCATGGCCGCAGCCAGAGCTCCCTTGTACGTGTTCTTCTCGGTCGATGACATCATGTCCCAGTCCTTTCGAAGACGAGCTCCGCACGACTGCGCCTCCACGGCCACGAGTCTTGAAACGAGAGCGAACAAGCTCAGAATCCACAGGATCTTCATGGTGGTGGGGAAGTCGCTGGTGGTGAGGTGGTGTCGACGAAGGAAATCGAGGAATGGGAAACCCGCTCAGAACCGTTAGCGTCCGGACCTGCTGTGCGGTTTTCCGCCGCCTAAGCATGGCGTTGACGCGGTAACGTCCGTCCGTTCATGGAAAATGATTCGGGCTGGCATTTTCTCTCTTTGAGCGGAAGGCCAGCAGGTGCGACCGACAGACACCAGCAGGTTGCCCTCTGGAGGGTTCAATTTCCGAAGACAGGCTCGAACTGCTTCCGCCTTTGGTCTGGAGCGTAATTGCTAATGGGTTGGCGACGTTAGTCTCATCCAACGCAAGGACGCGCTTTGGTAACTGCAGTCGAAAGGCAATGGTGGTGGTGTCGTGGTGTATACAGGTCGTTGAAGGCAGTACTTTCGAGCAATAGTCTTCGTTTAGTAGCAAACAGCGCTTCGATAAAGACTAGTCGTGCTTGTACTGTTCACCAACATTTATTTTGCATCGACATCCATGATCCGTTCGGAGTAGAGTGCCGATGACAACTAGACAAATTCTTGATAACTCGCGCTAGCACCTTCCGCCAAACTCAGAGGAAAACGTCCTCTAGCTATGATATTTTCAATTGGACATCTTTTATCTCGCCTGGGCCAGACGAGATCGTCTTCAACCACATGAGAAAGCGCTAACTCAACGCACTCACACCACTGGTGCTCACCTCACAAGGGCAAGGATACTGCCCGTCTATCCTTTGGCAGTCTCCTTCTCGCAGGCCCACCCGACATCACGGAAACGAGCGATACTTCGGCACTGGCGAGTCCGTAGACGTGCTGTCGAGCTGATTGCGAGCAGTCGTAGCTTATGGGTCCCCGTTTTGTCGACAAGACCTTCCCAGCAGGAGACAGCACACACGACGGTTGTTCGTAATCCGCTGCGCTACGATGCTTCGTCGCGAAGAGAAGTTCGAGCACACGATCAGTTTGCAGTCCCGCGTTGCGGCCGGTGGACGTCTTTACATGCACTTGGTTGCCAAGTGACTCCGGGATCACCGGATTTGATGCTCGCGACGGAGCACCGGCCATATGAAGACGCAGAAGCTCTGCAGCTGAAATGCGCAGTGACCTTTTCGCCTTGAGCGGAACTGTTCAAACAGTAAAAGAGAGCCCCATCGAAACGGGACACTTCAAGGCCTTCCGTTTGATCCCCACCCTGGCCATTATCGCTCTCGCCAACTCATCCACAAGGCGCAACGATGTTGTCATCCTTTTCGTCCCTGGTGGTGGTGGGCAGTGCTGCTCTGCTGAGTGCCACCACCGACGCGCACCAGGTCGTGTACGTGCCGTCGCCGACGTGGACCCGACCCAACTCGACCTCCGAAGAACGCCGCGTGCTATGGAACCCGCTGTCATTCCTGGAGAAGGAAGGCTTTAAGACCCAGGAGAACTTCACGCAGTTCCAGGTGGACAACAAGTACTCGAGTCTGCGCGACTTCCTGGATAGGGCCAAGTACAAGGTGACCGATGGCGCCGACCAAGCGTGCGGCTGGACTGACCCCAAGGGAATTCCGCAACAGATTCCGAAAGACGGCACCATGCGAACATCGGGCTACACGCACGACGGTCCGTGCGAGATCTACATGGGGACAAGTTGGCTCTTTCGTACCTCAACTGCCACGAGTCCATCACCGACCAAACCTTCAAGCTCGACTACAGCGCTTGCGGAGACAGCTGCATCCTCTACTGGTACTGGCTGGGCGTGCGCTATCTGAAGGGCAAGTACTCGTGGCAGGTCTACAAGGAGTGCATCCCTCTGTACTCGGGATCGGGCGGCGGCGGTGGTGGTGGTCGTGGGTGATGACCCACCACCTCTACGGCCGGGTCGGCCGTGGGCGCGGAAGGCGACGTCCAGAAGACTCAGACTTCATCGAACCAGATCCCGACAGCAACCTAGCACGATGCGCAGCAGTTGAGTGTTGGCGTCTTAGAAAACGATGCAATAGTACACGTGCTTCCCACTGAGCGAATTTGGGATTGAGGGGAGAAAACCTCGTAGGTGACAACCCCTCTCGGTTAGCTAGAGTGCTGCAGCAACAAAACTAACTGCCGCGTCCAATCGACATATACTTGAACAATCTCAGTCGTTCGTCTCAGAGCAGAGACTCTGGAGCACGAGCTTCTTCATCCTTCGGCACACAACCGACGCACCTTCGAGCCCGTCAAGCCCGTCGACCGATGCCCCCGCTGCTACGGACGCCCCGGCCACCACCCAAGCACCGTCGACGGATGTGTCGGCGCCAGACCCCGCCACGACCCCCAAGTGCAATGCCTCTCGCAGATGTGTTCGATCGTAGGTCGTGACACCACCAGAATCCCATCGTGGTGGTTTAGATGTTCAGGAAGGTCGAGGTGGGCCTCCAATTAAGCCGTTGAGTAGTATGAATACCAAGACAATTCCCTCTTGTGGCATGTTTGCATCGGTTGCTTCACGCTCTCATGCAAATCTACGAAACCTGCCTACCAGCATGTCTATTCACAGTGTTTTGAGCCCATGATTCTCAACTGCACATCGTTCAGCAAACCTCCTTGTTCTGGTAAACTTGCCTCAGACAACTGTGCAGCAATACCCCGATTAATACCTGGTCAAAGCTCAGAGCTAGTTGCAGGAGGCCGGCGAGGACATTGGTCTTGCCTCTTACTGCACTTAGTCCATGTCTACGGACACGTAGTCTGCACGTGCAGTCGCACCTTCTTCTGCCGACGGGGAGCTTCGCGGGTCCTCCGTCGTAGCCTGGTCGGGCTGGTCTTCAGTCGGGTCGTGGAAGCTCACGCACGAGATCGCGCAGCAAATAAAGCAAAAACAATCCCCACCTGAAGGAGGTAGCACGTATTAGTTTCACAACAAGGATGACACACCAAACAAGAAACCCTGCACGTACCACAATCAGCCACGGCAGCAGCACGTAAATGGTGGAGAACGATCCGTCCTGAAGACGCGCCGACAGGATGAAAAACGGCGACATGAGCGCTCCAATAACGAGGATAGTACACAGCGCATCGAGCGCCGGGTACTTGGACACCGCTTCCTCCTCCTCCTCCGTGACCGACTCACGTGTGTACGCGTCATGAGTTTGCTGTCTAGGCGAATCCTTCTTTGGTTCTTTCGCCTTAGCCTTCGCTCGGAAGTATTTCCTGACGGGGAACGACACGAAGAAGGCCACGTAGAGCCATACCGGAATAAAGACCGCCCACCAGCTCGCGTCGTCGAGATGTCCGTCCACTTTCAAGGCCAGTAGAATGGCCTGTGTAATCCGCGCCAAGTTCAACAGCGCCTTCCGGAACACTGCTATGACCAGCAGCATCCTTTGCTTCTTGATGTCTTCGGTGTGGGTAACCCCTGCGCCCTCACTGTTCTTTGTGAGCATCTGATAGCCAAGTACCCCAGTAGCTAACCCTTCGAGGAGATTGAGTCCGTCGTACACAAAGTACGGGATAAAAACTTCAGCTAGCGACCAGGAGATGTCTCCGTTGAGCTTCAGAGCTAAGAAGACTTGTAGCACCAGCAGCAGTAGCGCTTTGAGGAACGCGTAGACTTTGTAGAGCGCCGGCTTTCGGTGGGATTTGTCCTCTGGGTCCATGTCGGAGTCCGAACTGGCGTACATGCAGCCCAAGCAGCAATAGTAGAGAGCGTCCACGATCCACAGAGGGATGCAGACCACCGCCCAGTTCCATGTGATAGTCGTATCGGCTCGGAGACACCAGAAAACTGCATACATGTTTTGTCAATACAAGAAAAGAAATGACGATAATAAACCACGTACTGGGGATAAGAAGGAAGAAGGCGAACAGCAGCGACACCAACAATATGAGCACGCATTTGCCCCTGGCGCCAAAAGCACCCATTGACCGGAACAGTATGATCGACATTTCTTCCGGGCTCATGTTGCCGTAATCTTCCATCAACTTAATTCCGTCCTCACCAACTCTGAAGAATTGCACACATGTTTTGTCAATACCGTGTCAGATAGCTCAAATGCATGACTAGCATGTTACTGGTCGTAGACTTCTCGCTTCTGCGGGTCCGAGAGCACGTCGTAAGCCTGTTTCATGCGTGTAAACTGCAGGACGTTCCGATGAGATGATTTACCGTAACCCGAAATAGACATTGACGAAACCTGTGTACCTCCTCCTGCGACTCGGGCGTATTCCCGCGCTTGTCCGGGTGCAGCTGCAGCGCCTTCTTGCGGTAGGCCTTCTTGATCTGCTCGGGCGTGGCGTCGGTGGCGATGCCCATGAGGTCATAGTAGACGGTGCTGGCCACCTTCTTGGGCGCCATGGCGGGTACGGGAGGCGCGGGCTCGACCTTCCCGGCGTCTCCTGTGCGCGATTGTTCTTGGTCGCAAATAGAGTGGGACAGAGGGTTCATGTCCAGAATAAGTAGTACAGAAGACCCAAAATAAATGTATTCATCGAAACCACGTCAACTCGATGTACTTGTACATGGTGTTCTTGAGCTGCATCGGCCCAGCTATTTCGCCATTTACTTTGTAATATCCACCACACCAATTCCGTTTCTTCAAGCTGCATACGTGTGCAGTCTTCCCGGAGACGACAGTCGGAAGTTCTGCTGCGTCGGGCTCTCTCGAAAGTCCGAGTGGTGCAGTCCCCTGCTGTTCATCGACTCGAAGCCGTTCGTCAAGCTCAGCAGCGTCTGACTCTTCTCGAGCTCCTCCAGAATCGCTTCGCCCTCCATTTGTTGGTGTCGCATCCACTCGGCAGCAGCTTCGTCGCTTGTCTGCAGTCCTGGAAAGATCAGCAGGTCAAACATCAAACTGCCAACTAGCGCGCCGATCGTCGGGCCCAGCAAATACACCCAGCAGTAGCTCACTCGCACTCCAGGCATCGTCACACTCCCCATCCAGCTAACGCCGCGATCATACGTGGGCCGAGATCTCGTGCCGGATTCAAACACGCCTGTGTGAACGGAGTCATCACCATCGTCAGAGCTGCCATCGTCGCGCCAATATAAAGCGGTCCAAGCGGGGAACTCGTCGGCATCCGACGCGGCGGCACATCGAAGTTCTCGTTTCTTGCTGGGGTCGAGTTCATGAATGCCACGGCTCCTCTGGGCTGGTGCGGCTGCCGAACAACTCGCTGCACCAGCATGAACACCATCGCACCGATGATCTCCAGGAAAATAGCTCCGACAACCGAGACGTCGTGCTTCTCCCAAAGTGCTGGGGTTTCTCTAGGACTGTACACGAGTTGGGGATGAGGAAATGACGCGCCGAAAGCCACCGCTGAAAGAGCCGACTTGGACTGACCCCGCCGAAGATCCAACCGGTCTTCAAAGCGATCGATCGCGCGACGAAACGTGACGTATACTGCAACTCCAGCGAGGGTAGCTCCCAGCAATTGAAACAGCATGTACGCAGGGATTTTGCGTTTCGGGAACGCTGTACGTGTACGTGGAGACACTGCCAACGCTAGTGTGACGGCGGGGTTTAGATGTGCACCGGACGCAGGAGCGGCGATGAATGTGGCCAACGTCGCTGCAAAGCCCCAGCCAAGAGCGACCTGTTCGCTGTGGAGGTTTGAGGTGTCGGAACTTGTGAACGCTGCGGTGGCGATGCTGGCGGTACCGAGGAAGACCAACACGAACGTGCCGATGAGTTCCGACGCACATTCGATCGCCAACGGTCGGATCGATGCGAGCGGCGTGAATAGCAACATGTCTGCAGCGGAGCTTGAGAGCTTCTTGGAGGAGCTTGGGGAATGATCGCGAAATCCGCGCAAACCAGCACCGGGAGGGCTCGTGCTCTTTCTCCAGCAACGCCATAACGCCGGGCGAGCGGTTTCTCTCCTAGCATTAGGCGCTTCAAAGTGGTCTCCATCAGCATCGGCTCGCGTCTCTTCGAGTCGAATGCCGTGGAGGACAGGCCACATCCTCCGGGAAAGCGATCGCTAAATATTAGTCGTACACGGCTGGGATTGCCCCCAAGACCTCAAACCACGTTGCGCGTTGGTACCAGTCCAATGCTGAAACAGCACCCTCTCGTACATCAGCTTAGTTGAACGCTTCCCAGCAATCCGATTTTGTTCCAGTCGTCCTGGAATTATTTTTCTCTCGATGCAGAGGACGATCCATCCGCTTCTGGCGATTTCCAGTTTGAAGGGAGCACATATCCAAACACCTTACTACCTAGGAACGTCAGATATGGTTCCGTGTCCATGCCCTCCTTCGGGATGAAGTTACGCCCGTCCCAGTAGGCTTGTCGACTCCAGCCAGCCAGTTGCGAACACCGAAGCAGCAAATGTCCGTCGTCTTCCGTCACCGTCTCCACTCGGCACAACATGTGCGCGACACAGTCACGGAGCGCAATACTCTGTCTTGATGCAGCTGCAACCTCTTGTCGAGCCAGCTCCTTCTTGGACAATTTCCTCTTCTTGGTGTCCGCTTGGCTTGATGCCTCCGATTCATCCGATACCTCCACAGGTTCCCCACCTCCCGGAGCGCACACGGCAACTCGAAGCTGCTCGAACTTGTCCACGTCTGCCCCAGTGCTGCCTCCAATTGCCAGGACAAGGTCCTCCATGCCTCGAACAGGAACATTTAGTACTGCAACATACAAAATTAGTGACTGTGTATGTGTTTGAAAGAGAAAGAGTGAAGAAGAAGACGAACCGAAGATGGCTCCCCTGCTCATAAATTTCGCCGTGTGTCTGGAGGCGTTCATGGAGCAGATAAATCCTCCCTAACAAGCACAAACAGGAATTTTGAGTGGGTTACTGTATTTTTGTTGCTTTCAGAGCGTGCGGACTTGGTTGTTGATGGCCGTGAGCCAGGTGATGGTCATGAGGCTGCGTGCTGCGCCGTCAGGACTGCGAACCGACAGAAGACACACGGGGTTCGGGTACAGCAGCCTCGAGAGCATGCTTTTCTCCACGGCCACCCACTCGGACGTCATATTGGCGCTAGTGTAACTCGTCGTAACTGATTGTAACCCGGCAGCACTAATCATTTCAGATGACGCCACACGAAGTTGCCTGTTGACCAAGTCCGCCTCCATCAATTAAGCATCGATCAATTCGTAAAACAAATGTCGGGCAACAGGAAAAAAGTATTCTCCAACTTGGAAGAATGAGCTCTGACGCTGACGATGTCGCTGCCGCGGCAGTGAATACCGGGGAATGAGGCTTCAGCGGTTGCTGTACCAGAGTGGCTACAACGCGCGGTTACAGAGGCATTTGCTCCTTGCGATGCCCAGCTCACCAATGTGGAAGCTCGCATGAGCACCCAAGTCATCGGCGAGAGAAGTATCAATGATCCAACGGCACTGCACGCCACGCTGCACCGCCACGTCCAGGCGAAACAAAACCTGGGCCTCCATTGCCCGGGGCTCCGTCGGGAGGACTTAGAGTTCTTCATGCGCCGATTGGCGCCGAAATTCCGTCACCGCCGTGGCCCAAGACGATCGTGGCGGTTTACTCGATGACCGGCGTGCAGATCAATCAGCTGGCCATGCTCGAGACAGCGTTCCGCAACGCCGTAAAAGGTGCGCGAATATCTACTGACTGCTGGGGAAAGTAGCAAAGGGCTGCCGAGAAGGCATCGAAGACGAGGAGAAGGATGAAGGAATTACGTGAAGATGAATCCAGGCATCTTTGTCGGACAATACTTGTCAATCAAGGTGGTCAAGCACCTCATAGTTTTGATTGATTTCATTTTCGTCTGCACTTTTCAAGAACGAAAATGAACGAGGAATTGCCGTGCGGAAGAGCTATGAGGAATATTACCAGCGCGTGAAGAAGATGCTAGACGACGGAAGACAATGGGTGATCGTGACGGGAACGCCAGGTAAGTTGTGGAGTTGGTGTCTGGCAACAAGTATGTTCACCTTGCATCCATTATTATTTTGCTGTGGCTGTCTAAAGGTATTGGCAAGTCCGTCTTCTCCGCTTACTTCTGCGATCGGTTCCGCAAGGAAGCGGCCAATACTTGGCTGGTGGTGACTGCATACCGAGAAGCAAAGCTGATCCAGGCCGCCGTCTTCAAGGACGGTGGCGGACACAAATTCCTGAAGCGGAACGACGATGTCGTTGGCGACGTTATCGACGAGGCTCTGAACCTCAAGAAGAAGGTCGTGCTTGTGTGCGATGGAGCGCCCGATCTGTTTCGTGACGACGCTCAAATGGTGGGTTTTACGAGTCCGGACGCCAGGTACATGAGGGCGGTGAGTAAGGACTACGGTACGATGTACATGCCCTCTGGACGTGCGAGGAGCTCCTAGAGGCTGCGGCTGTGCTTAAGCTCAATGAAACCTACGGCATCAGCGATGACGATATCCGGACGCGGTTCGAAACTTTTGGTGGCGTCGCCTGCGAGTGTTTATTGGAATATCTCGGGACCAACGAGGACGATCTGTCAACGGGATCGAAGACCCCGCCGAATTTCTCGAGCGTGTCGGCAAGGCAGGTAGCGGCCTGAACTATCAGCATATTCTCCACCTGGAGCCAGTAGCGGCGGAGAAGGACCGACTGTGGGCAACAACAAAACTCGCGTCGCCGTTTGTCGAGGAGCAACTAGCTCTGCGAATCAAGATACTGCAAGCGCGATCTCATGGGAAAAAGGCAAGTTGAAGTGAAGTACACAATTTTATCCAATCCCATGCCTTGTCCGTTTCGGTTCAGTATCCGTTCCCCAATTACGACACTACAGTTCTCTCGCAGGGATGCCGCCGGCCGTGGACAAGAAGCGCAACTACGAGCTCGTGGTGCAGGACGACGTGCTGGTGGTGCTGCACCCGCTGCACCCTCTGCAGCTGCAGATCTCGCGCGCCTCCAGCTCGGACGCGTCTCTGGGACTGGAAGTGGACCACGTCGAGGACTTTCAGCATGTGCACGGACGCCGCATGGCCTTCGACGCCATCTACGGCGTCTTCTGGCTGCTCCGCGGACCCTACCTGGCGGTGGTGACGCAGTCCAAACTGGCGGCCAAGGGCGTGGACGACGCCGAGATCCGCGTGGTGCAGAAGCTCGAGCTGCTGCTCATCCCCACGCAGAACCTGCCGACACTCACACCCCAGCAGGTGCAGGACGAGCAGACGTACATTGACATGATCACGCGGGATATTGAGGCCCAGAAGCTGCATTTTGCACGGGACTTTGACCTCACGCACACGTTGCAGCGTACGTCGCCTACAGATACTTTTTATTTTAGCAGACAATTGATATTGGTTATTTATTTAACAGGTATTGCGGCATTTGACGGCAAGATTGGGAGTATTGCTGAGCGTGCAGACGAGAGGTTCTTCTGGAACAAATCGTTGTGCTCGGCGTTTATTGGTACGACGAGAAGTTTGATAATTTTGCGCGCTGGTGCTGACACTGTAAATTATTGTAGAACAAAAATTCTTCGAGTGGGTCACGCCCATGGTGCAAGCGCATGTGGAGCTGACGGAGCAACTCCAGGTGAATGGGAAGTCATTTAGGATACTGTACATCTCGAGGAGGTCTTGTAAAGGCAGGGCTGTCGCTTCACGATGCGTGGAATTGACGACGACGGCAATGTGGCCAACTTTGTGGAGACGGAGCAGATCTGTCTGTTCGGCGACGGCAAGCAGACATCTTTCGTGCAGATCCGCGGGTCCATCCCCGTGTTTTGGAGCTCGCCTGTAACGATGAAGTATGCTCCCAAGGTCTACCAGGCCGGAGACGTGGAGAAGGATGTGGCAGCCTTCCAGAAACACACGTACCAGCTCATGGCGCTCTATGGACGAGTGCTGTTCGTAAATCTCATCGACAAGAAGAAGGAACAGCTCAAGCTGGGCGAGGCCTTTGCCAAGACCGTGGCGGAAGCTTCGACCAAAGACTCGCACATTCTGGCAGCTGTGCGTCTTGTTTGGTTCGACTTTCACCGCGAGTGCCGCAACATGAAGTGGGGCAATCTTGAGAAGTTGATCAAGATGGTCGATGACGACTTTCTCAACCACGGGTACGCTGGAGCAATGGTGACTCGCAATTGACTGCACTACTGACGATGGTTTATTGAATCCAGATATTTCTGCAAGAACGCCGACGGCAGCGTCGCAAACAAGCAGTCGGGCGTGGTCCGCACGAACTGCATGGACAACCTCGACCGCACCAACGTCGTCCAGGTGAAATGTCTCCTTTGTGTATACGTCATTTTGCGCGGTAATCTCACCAAAGGTGTCTCTCTATTGTCGCTGGTTTTAGTCGCTCTTTGGGCGACGAAGCTTGATGCTGCAGTTAAACGAGACCGAGGCGCTGCGAGGAAACGTGCTGAACTCGCCGTTCGACGAGCTCGAGCGCACGTTCAAGCGCGTGTGGGGCAACAACGCCGACGCCATCAGCCTGTTCTACGCCGGCACGGGCGCGCTCAAGACGGACTTTACGCGCACGGGCAAGCGCACCAAGAAGGGCGCGCTCATGGACGGCTACAACTCGTGCGTGCGCTACATCATGAACAACTTTATGGACGGATACAGGCAAGACGTGCTGGATCTGCTGCTGGGGCGGTTCTCAGTGTCGCGCAGCAAGCCGTCGCCGCTAGATGTGCAGGGCGAGACGCTCGAGTCGGCGCTGGCCAAGGTCATGGGGCTGGTGGTGGCCTTCTTCCTGGTAGAGTCGTACCGCAGCAGCGGCCAGAGCTACGTCTTTGAGCGAATGGTGCGTGCCGTACTGCTGACGCTGCTGGTCTGCGCCGGCGCGTTCAGCGTGCTGGTCAAGAAGGGCAACTCGCTGGGCAAGAAGCTGGTGCGACTGCCGCGCTTGTGTCCGCAGGACGGCTGCATGACGACGTGGAAGCACTAGGCAGCAGGTAGAGCGTCCCCTCCCCGTAGTGCAGATACTTTTGGTGCTTGGTCGGTAGCCGATTGCTAAGAACCAGATCGGGCATCAACTCCGCTAGAAAAGAGCCCCCATGTGATCGCAAACTTGCCCCGGTCGAGTGTCGTCATCAGGCATGCTCAAACGGGGCATTTTGAAAGTCGCTGGGATTTGATGTAAAATGGGCAGAGTTGGGAAACTTCAAAGGGGCATTGCACAGGAAATGTATTGAATTGCCAGAAAACCCTAAAGGGCACTAGCTTACGCATGGAAATGTAAGTGAGGTTAGCCTACGCACGCTCTGTTCGATCAGGAACTCACTGTTGTGCTATAACCTTCTTGCTTGACTCCAATCTGTCCGCCAGCTCCATGACTTCGAAGTATTGACGCGCTTGCAGTTCTCCTTCAACAGCGTGTGTGCTCAGTCGTCCTCGCTGTGGACCAGCTACTCGGTTTAGCGTACTGAAATCCCCTGCCACAGTATGGTTTCCTGGAGCAATACTTGCGAGACCAACAGCAAATTCGATGAGCGCTCCAAATTCACCACAAGGTTCGACTTTAGCCCACGCGTCTTCAAGCGACAGATCACCTTGATCCTTCACCTTTATGCAAACATCACGCTTTAGCTTGTATTCGTGGATCAGGTTCTTGCGCTGGCTCCAGATCTCCTCGGTTGCCAATTCACCTAGGTGTTCTTGCAATTTTGCTGAATGAGCGATCAGCAGACGACGGAACGCTCCATCCGTACACTTCACGATGTCAATCGACCTCGTTGGAGGCGCATCGCGGGCTTCTGCTGCAATATCGAGCTTGATATCGGTAATTCCGTCGATCATCACGGTCTGAGCTGTAGTAACAGCTTCCACCAAGTCTTGCTGACTCGTTGATTGCTGGGATTCAGTCGGTTCATTTACTTCATTGAGTTGTGGCATGTCTTCATCCTTGTGGGAACTCGGGGTATCTTCGTCTACCATGTCCGCCAGATGCGCTGAAACTTCCAAAGCCTCTTCGCCGTCTTGATGCTCGTGGATGTTTGGTTGGTCCAGAGCCATGCCAGCGAAACCCACTTCAGCTCCTTGACGGCATGTATGAACATTGTGGTGTCCCGTGGCAATCTTGTCGAAAAGGTCTCTTGAGTGAAGGCAACATCACGGTAAATGCTCAGAGACCTTTGCTGAATCGACAGTTGGCGCACCTTCGTCATTTCGCTTTCAAATTTCAACGCCAGTGATGAGTGGAGTTCATTCAGAGCAGCGTATTGTTCGCGCATAGTAACCGTCTTATACTGCAGCTTGCGAAAGCAGGCGCGGATCTTCTCGGTCAACTTGCAGACCACAAATAGGCGCAACCACCATGCGTCACTCGATTTCGTGTTAGCCTTTTCGTCTTGGAGAATCCCAAGACGAACGTAGTTCTTCAACAGAAAGTGGCATGCATCGTGTATCAACTCCCAACGTGTCGGTATGTAGGTAACAGCAAATGTTGGCTGGAGAACTCCTTCAACAGCCTAGAATCCGAGCGGCAAAATGGGCACTCCTGGAGAGTTTCAAAAGGGTTTTTGGCTTTTTATGTGCATAATGCCCCGATAGAGCATGCCTGGTCGTCATGCATCTAAACAGCACAGCACCAGTGGTGACCGACTTTCTGAAGTTACGCACCGGACTTGTTATCGATAAGTACGACACGATGATTCGCTGAAAATACGATTTAAATCGTCTGATTGGCTCGATGGAACATGGCTACAGGCCGTGTGCAATGGTCCATCCCCCGCGGCATCCAATCGGGATCAGAAAGTCTGAGTCCAAGCAAGCGACATGCATTTCCGCTCCTGCGCCGCCCCCGACCTCGATTGCTGGGTAATGCGCTGGAGGTATCGTCCGCCCCACCTATTACCGAGAGCCATGTGCTCCCCTCGACACTCGCCGCCGTTCACGAGCATTTTCCGCGGATGACCGCATAGAAAATCGCCACTTGATGCGCACCACCGCAACGGTTCCACTTTTTGTAGCAGGACACTTTGAGACCGGACGCTGCGAGTCGGCGGCTGTTCGTCCTATCAACGCTGACGATCGCGCAGCAGCAGGTTGCAGTCGGCGCCGCCCCAGCCAGCCGGCCTGCGTCATCCCCCGACATTACAGCTTGAAGAAGGCCTGTCAAAAGTCCATCTTCAAGGCTCGCCGACGCCTCGAAACGCAATGCGTGGGGCCCATCGCATACAAAGCGCCAGTGAAGAGAGTTACTCGCAACATGCACTCATCGCGAGGTTTGTCCGGACAATTGTCAAACAGGCGCTGATTGGCGCAAAACGTTAAAAATTGCGAATTCAACCTGGCAAATAGACACGAAGCGCCCTTTCGCGGGACTTGCTTTCACTATGGCCCGTAGCTTGCGTAACTGAAGAATTCCGCAAAAGATTGCACGCACATCAAACGTTCACGTCGGTTCGGCTCACTTTGCAATTCGCCTCGAAGCCCACAAGCCGCCACTCCACCACCGCAAACTAAGCCTCCCACAATGCTGGCCCGCACCTCGCTCCGACTACCCAAGGCCGCCCGCGCCATCAGCTCGTCCACGCCCGCCCGCGTACTACAGCAGACGCCCGCCACCTCGGGCAGCGCCCAGAAGACGACCGCCCCGCCGGTCTCCAAGGGCGAGCAGGCCTGGTGCGACATCTACGGCGTCGACTACGAGAAGCAGATCCAGGAGGCGCTCGAGGAGTCGCCCGCCGCTGCTGTGGGCGGCCCCAAGAAGGTCAACTACCCCACGGCCGACGTGAGCGCCGCCGCCAAGCCGCAGAACAAGCAGGACATCTGGAACGTCGTGTTCGGCAACAAGACCGCCTAAAGCCTCCGGAACCCACTCGAGTCAAGCCGCTGCGCAGTCGCCGTATGAAGCTTCGCAGCCACCGTATTTCTATATTATCGCGTTCGCAAGACCGCCACCCGCTATCGTCGTCTGTCCCTCAATTGTAGCAATATACTAAGCCCCAGAGGCGGTTGATGGTTCATTCGTCTTCCTCTTCCAATGTAAAGTCGAACTGCTTCCAGTGGCTCTTGAAGCTCTGCGTGAGCTTTTCCTCGTCTGGTTTGGGCACGACGCAGAACTTCCAGTTGGCGCGGCGAGGCATCTCCAGCACGCAGGCGGCTGCGTGTCGTCCGAACTGCATGTAGTGTTTGCCTTCCTCGATCTGCAGTAGTCGCGTGCTGCCACCTTCGCCGTCCGGCAGCTCGGCGTACAGGAACGGCTTGCCATCGGTGCGCTTGCGCAGCAGTTCCATCGGCCCCGTAGACGATGCAGTTCCTCGTCGGTGTCGCTGATCAGCTCCTCGAACTTGACGTGGTATTTCTCGCCCTCCGTCTCAAAGATGCGGCGGGCGGCGGCAGCTTTCGCCTTGGGCACGCCGACGACCTGCAAGTGGCAGTGCGTAGCGCCGAGTGTGGCCACGTTGCGGTCGATCACTAGCAGCTCCTTGTCCTGCGAGGCAAAGTACCGCCGTAAAGCAGCCTTAAACCGCTCCATCTCCCGCCAAGTGTCGTCGTTAAGCGACAGCGTGGACGCCTCGTGAGCGATCGGAATGATCAGCAGGTGATCGCCACAGATCGCACCTTTGGGCATGGCTAGATAGGCCTCCTGGCCAATGCTCACGATCAAGTGGCGCTCCAGCTCCGGCGTCGACAGACAGAACCAGCACTCGGTACGGTCGGCCACTACTGGTCGGTTGTTTCTCCTTCGCTGCTGCTGGCCATGCTGGTTCGGCAGCAGTCCGCCTTTCCGTTGGCCTTTTGCTGCGAGTTTGGCGTCGTAGAAAAACTGTGCACCGCTTTGACTCTGGGCCGTGAGCTGCTCGATCTGCTCCGCTGAGAGTCCTCCGTCCAGCTTCCGTCGCTTCGCCTCAGGCTCTGCGTTACGTGATGCAGCCTCCAGCATCGCGTGCAAATACGGGTTCTGTGTGGTGCCAGCGGGAATATCTACATGCTGTCGCTCCTCGGCGCTCTGCTCCGCACAAGGCACCACTTGCAGCGCGTGAAGATACTTTCGAGACTTGTCCTTGACCTTGCTCACTCCGCTGAGGCCAATCAGCCGCGTAAGTTGCTTGCGCCCTGAGCCAGCGACCTCGCTCACGTACGGCAGTCTCTGATAGAATACATCTCCTCGAGTGCCGTCGCCTCCGCGACTCGTAATGTGATACTTGGGATGCACTTGCTGCACAATCTCCCTCAGTACATTGCTGCCTCGCAGTGCCTGTAATCCATGCGGAAGTTGCTGCTCCGGCAGCAGCAATTGGAAGCTCTCTGGGTACTCAGCAGTGAACAAGAAGTCCACATCACCTTGGTCTCTGCTAGCCAGCAGCTGCTGCAATAATCTGTCCGCCGACGCCTTCGAGTACGTCAATACTGTGGCCTTCTCGTCATCCGATCCATGACTCTCAGTCCCTGACAGATATGCCACCTTCAGTCCTGCAATCTGCACAAGAAATCACCACATAAGCGTCAGAATAAAATAGTATAAATGCCACATAACTGGAATCTTCTCGTACCATGGCGACTCCTGCTCCTGCCAGACAGTAGAAGTCTTTGCCGACCTCCACAGGCTCTGAAATCTTCTCTGTATCACTCAATTGATCGTACACTTCCGTCTGTTTGGCGTCTTCTTGCCAGGATCGAGCCGTCTCGTGACCAGGCAGGAAATAGGTCGGGACTGGCGTCTGTTTGCTGCCTCCATCGAGATACTCGACGGGCAGCGGGAAGCAGCGACCTACACACACGAGTGCCTCGAAGGGCTTGTCCTTGGCGGCGGCGTTGAGCTTCTGCACGCGCTGGAATAGCAGCTCCCACTGGCCTTGGACGGCGCCGCACAGCAACAGCTTGACCATGACCAAATGTTCAATCAAATATTCCAGGGAGTCAAATATGGTAGTCAAAGTAGATGTAGCCATATGGGACTTTGAAAGCCGCGACGATGATGCAGTGGAACGACGGCCGCGAGGATCCTCTGGGCGAGTCGGAAGCTGCGCTCTTGGCGGCCAGTGCAAGCGGAGACGAGAAGCGCATTGCGGAGCTTTTGGAGCAGGGCGCCGTGTCCGACGTGCTGCTGCACAACCGCTTCTTTGGGGACTCAGTGTGCGAGCAGGCGCTTGAGCACGGCCACATAGGGACGGTAGAGCTGCTACTGGCGGCGCTGCTGAGTCATCCTGAATACAGGGAGGACGTGTCCGAGCTCTTCTGGCGACGGCTACTGTCAGCAGCTCTGCGCAGTCGCAAGCTCTCGGTCTTGGGCTTCGTATTGAGCTACGAGCCGGATCTCAACGCGGATGTGCGTCATAGTGAGAAGCCGCTCTTCGATGCGGCGAGAGCTGACCAGGCAGAGATGCTGAAGGTCTTGATAGCTCATGGAGCCGACCCCTTGGGACGAGATCCAGTAGGCAGTACGCTACTGCATATTGCAGCAAAGTACAACGCCCTGAAGGTACTCCAAGTACTGAAGAGCAATAGTGTGCGAGAGGAGATCAATGCGGTGGACTCGCTGGGCAACACGGCGATGCATTACGCGGCGGACTGTGCGCCGCTACCGGTGGCAAGAATGCTGCTGGAGATGGGCGCAGACGTGAATCTACGCAACAGGAGGTTGGTGTCGCCGCTGCAGATGGCAGTGATCAAGGCAAGACTTGAGATGACCAAGTTGCTGCTGGACGAAGGGGTCGCCGACGTTGATGCTGCTGACTTCCAGGGTAACACGGCGCTACTTTTGCTCGCATTCATGACCACGGCTGACATCAGCGACAGCGAGGAGGAAGAGCAGGAGCCGGTGCAGCTGCAGATAGCCAAGCTGCTGGTGGAGTATGGGGCTGATGTGAACGCCTCGAACTCCATGACGGCCACGCCACTGCACCACGCGATGCGCCGACTGGACTTCGACCTCATGGA
Source organism: Phytophthora macrochlamydospora (assembly GCA_011947325.1). Taxonomy (NCBI): domain Eukaryota; phylum Oomycota; class Peronosporomycetes; order Peronosporales; family Peronosporaceae; genus Phytophthora; species Phytophthora macrochlamydospora. The sequence goes on from JAAVTH010000193.1 coordinate 25,594, forward strand.
CGTGCTGCTGGCCCATGGCGCGGATGTCAACCAGTGCAACCGCTTCGGAGACGCCCCACTGCACCAAGCTGCGCATCTGGCGCTCATCCCATTGGTGTGGCAGAAATTGCTCGAGCATGGAGCAGATCCATCAGCAAAAGACAGAGGAGGCCAAACGCCTATGGAACTCGTCCCCAACAACGTACTGCGAGCTTCGGTCGGTGAAGTTATCGAGCGCTGCAAGCAGACCTAGAAGTGCGATCATCCGAATTTCATTGGTGGAAACGTCGCTCTATAAAATCATTCGGCCCATCTGGTCCGTCCACGAGCTCCTTTCGTACGTCACGCTGGACGAGTCGCAAAACGGAGACGACGATGAACCTCCGAGGATGGAGCCTTCAGGTTCGACACCAATGCACTGCATTCTTCCTCAATTACCCTTCGTTAAAGGAAAGCTCTTTGTTGTAGGAGGTGTACGACACTGTTCGCAGCTTTGGCTTCCGAGGGCGGTGTCTGACGCTGCTGCTCGCCATGACGCACTTCCTCTTTGCTCTGTCCATTCCCTGTAAGTGGTGAAGTTGTTTTTATTGATTATTATAATTGCTAACGACGTTGTTGCTGTAGTTTTGTGCTGTCTTCGTGTGGACAATCTCATCTTCTGGAAGTGGGGAGCGGTGCTCTTCCCTCTGTGGGTGTTGGATGCAGTCTACTTCGGGAGTATGCTATTCTCTCTCATTTTTGCGGACGCCAAGCTCTACGCGTTCTGCAAGCAGCTGCTGTTGTTGCTATTGCAAGTCTTCGTCGTCCTCAAACTCGATGGAGTTATCAGTTGGAGCCTGCTGACGGTGTTCTCGCCGTACTTGTTCTTTGAGACGTTGAATTTGGCTGAGGCGTTGGTGGGAGGCGTGCTAGGCCACCAAATGCTCGCTAGTGATACTATAGGAGCAGGCGTCTCTCAAACGGAGGACATCGAGGAAGAGCGCCAACTGTTGACACAAGCGGTGGGGCGCAAGACGATCTTGACGCTGCTGCGCATGACACAGGCACTACTTGTCGGGATGAAGGTGGACGACAGTCTAGAAGGCACCAATTGGTGGTTTGTTATGACTCCTGTGTGGATCCATGTGGTCATCTTCTTCTCGTACCCGGTAAAGAAGTATTGCAAGTCGACGTCGTCGCACCGATTGCTAGATGCAGTATGTACCACTCTTGTGATTGTGGTGCTGGTTTTGCCATTTTTCCTCCTTGCGAAGCGATTGGAGGGCGACGCGATGTCCAGCTTTGGTATTCTGCTGCCGTGGATGATCCTGGTAAGTGTTGATTTGAGGAGATAGTGTCAAGAGCTCTTGAACTCATGTATGCTTGGCTGTTGTAGATGGGGGTCTCCTTCTTCTTTCTATTTTGCGCGATCTCATTTGCTGGCTCGGAACGACTTATCCAAAGTGGCGTTCAACCTACTGCTCGACGGGCTCCAAGTCCTCCCTACCGCGGTGACTACGTTGCAGTCGATATGGATTAATCCGACTGATGGTGGATTCAGGTTTAGTTACTTGTACTTGCTGGGGACATTTTCGAAAGCGTAGTTTCCGGCTGTGAACATTGAGATTGTGAGATTGTGAAGTTTTCGTTGTAGTCGATCTCAATCAATTCGCCGTTTTCTCGCTAAGACAAATGGAGCCTCCACCGAAGAAATTGAAGACGGCAGCAATTTCTGGGGCAGACTTCACGGAGGAGCTGATCGTCCTGCCATCCGTGCATCGACCACAACGGCAAGTTTTTCTATGTGCGTGAATGCTATAAGCAATTCTACGGTCTCGTGAAGGGAATGCTGGACTAAGGAGAGGAATGCGTGACCGTGACGGGATCACCTGGTATGGTATTATGTATCACTAGGAGGTCATTCTCATCTATCATTTGTGGTTGATCCTGTACAGGCATCGGCAAATCGGTCTTCTATAGTTACTTCTTCCGGCGTTTCCGCGAGGAGGTGACCGACACATGGATAATCGCAGCGGCATACAAGAAAAACAAGTTGAAGGGCGCAGCCACTGTCTTCAAGGACGACGGAAAACCAACAAAACTCCGCTCAGAGGCCGCGATTGGCGACGTTTTGGAAGAGTGCGATGGAAAAAGGAGGACACTTCTCCTGTGTGACGGACCTCCCGAGTCATTTCATGACACTCAGATGGTGGTGTTTGCAAGCCCCAACGAGGAATGGTTGAAGACGATGAGGAAGGACAAAGCCACTCTCTTCATGCCTCTCTGGACGTGTGTGGAGCTCCAAGAAGCAGCATCTGTGCTGCGCATCAAAGGGCAGCACGTTTTCAACACCATCACTGACTCTGTGATCGAGACGCGATTTAACATTTTCGGTGGCGTGGCACGCGAATGTTTTTATCGACCGAAGCTCTTGTCACTGACAGCAAAGAAGATTTACTCGTCGAGATCAACAATATCAACAGTGCTGGAGAGCTCAACAACCTCATTATGGGGGTCGCCAACCGCGACATCTGCCATCGTGTTCTCCATTACGTGCCAAATGAGGAACTGGGTATGATACGGGCAACAACTAAGCTCGCGTCTCCTTTCGTCGTGCAGAATCTGGCACGGCGCTTGCTCACCACAGTCACCACAAGCAGAGATCTGTTGCGCCAGTCGCTAGAAGGTACGCCGCAAGGTGCATCGCTGCTTGGATGGATATTCAAGGTTGGTGGCCACGAGATGCTGAAGAGAGGGTGCACACTCCAGCTGTCGGCGCTGCAAGAGGATGCTGCTTCAGACAACATGAAAGATATCGTGATACAAGAGAGCGTCGCCGACGACTTCGAGATGGAGGATCTATCTCCAGCGACAGCTACGCTTGGACCGTACCATCAGTCCAAGTCGTTGCAGCTCCCGTCAATTGACTCGTTCTACCTTCCGAGGATGGCAGTCTCGAGCAACGATGTGGCACAAGATCTCATCGCCTGGAACGCCGCAAACCGCTTGATCCTATTTCAAATGACGATTTCGAAAACTCATCCAGTCAAGGCATGGGGGATCATCGCGGTGCTGAAAAGGCTTGGTCTTCTAGAGGCGGTAAAGACGAACCCGCAGCGAGTGGCGTTGGTGTTTGCCGTCCCCAAAAGCATTGCAGGAGACTTCAAGCGGCAGGAGATCGTTCCCGAGCCGATAGCTCAGGATGCCGTGAGGAAGGTCAAGCATATTGGCCCAGCAACCCAAACAAAACTGGCAGAGCTTGGCATTTTTACGATCACGAAACTGCAAGAGGAGATCCGGAACAACACTCTCCCAGCCAGCATTTTAATGCCTCAGGCCGTGGCAATCCTTGAACAAATGCGAGACAGGTCGTACAGCGACGCGGTGGCGAAGATTCCGCAGTACGTGTGGTCGCTAAACATGTCGACATCTATGGATGTAGCTGCGGGCACTTTAGCTGCAGGCACTTTAGCTGCTGGCGTGCAAGCTGTCCAGGAAGATGCCGCCTCTTAAATGCGTCGCTGGCTTCGCTGGACTCGTGACGCCATCGGATAACTCCAGGTCCATCAGAGTTGCAGTGCCGCGGTTATCGTTGCGGTTATCGTTGATGAATTCCATGACTCAGCGTGGCAAGGTGACTCTGAACGTGGAGACGGATCGAAGACGGACCATGTTGGTAGCACCACCGGCAAGCAGTCATTATTTAGCTTTTTCGTTGACATTTTGTTGGGAAAAAAAAAAAACACACACACACACACACTTCAAGCTCACCTCACCACACAGCGGCAAGTAAACACCTTATTTCTCGTTTCCCCCTACCTACAGCGGCAAATAAAATACAGGGTGCAGCGCAACAGCGCTCTGGTTGGTCTTGCACAGCTGCTGCAGCTCCTTCTCGACACGTTCAGCCTGCGCGTATCGCTTCGCAGCACCAGCCTCACGCTTCTCCCAGTTCGTCAGCAAGTCGCCGTAAGCGCGCAGGGCACGAGCGAACTCCACGCGGTCCGTCATCGACAGCGCTCTCTCGCGCTCAAACGACTCGATCACAGTGACAAACAGACCTTCGCTCGTGACAGCCTGGCCCATGACGTGGCAGCCGCGGGCGATCTGGCCCAGCACGCGAGTCATCGCCAGCGCGCTGCCTCCAGCAGTGTTCTGTTCCTCTTGCAGCGTGCTCATGGCCTTGCCCAGCCACTCCATCGCTTCGTCGGGCTTATTCTTCCGCAGCAACAGCTCGCCCAGATTGGTCTGCACCCAGGCCGCAAACGGAGCGTTCGGCCCGGACGCCAGCAGCGCGTCCTTGTCCTCCTCCGCAGAAATCCTCTCTACCCACGCCAGCGATTCCTTCCACAGCACTTCGGCCTGGTTCAAACTCACGAGCTGAGTGTCACTTGGAGGGGCCTTGGGTCGGCCTTGGGGTCCCTGTCCAGAGCTCGCGTGCTCGCTACCGACAGCGACGCGTACTGGGCCAGCAAGTACGGGACCTCCCGCCCCAGCTGCAGCTCACTCGCCTTCAGGTCACTCGTTTCCTCGCGCTTCAGTACCACATCCTTCTTCTCTCTCAGCGTCTCAACAGCCCGCACAAACAGCGGGTCTTCCACCGCCTTGGCCAACTCCTCGGCTCCTCCACTCAAGTCCTTGCCAATGAGTTCGTACAGCGTCCACTTAAGTGGCACCGTATCGTCCTTCGGGAACAGCTTGGTGAACTCCTCTTTCGAGCACCAGCTCTCGGCCTCTTTGGGCAAATTGGCTCTCAGCAGCAGACGCAGCATCCGCTCGTGCTCTGCAATAGGCCACTGCATG
>JAAVTH010000194.1:0-27453 GCA_011947325.1 Phytophthora macrochlamydospora
AAGTACTGCAAGTCGGCCACCGTAGCCGGCAGGGGAGCGTGGACAACGCTTGCACGCGGTTGGGGTCGTGTCGAATACCTGCACCACTAATGAGACGTCCACACCAGAGCACCTCCAGAGAGAAAAGCGAGCATTTGCTCATGTTCAGCTTCAGATTGGCGGCTGCCACCAGCGAAAAAAATCTTTGAGCACACCGACAAATTCCTGCACCGTATGCGCGTACAGGATGACATCATCGACCCACACGAGTGCAGAATGAGGGATGAGCGGCGCTAGGACTCGTTGCATCTCGCCTTGAAAGTGGAGGGCAGAGTCCATGGCCCCTTGAGGAACACGACTGGGGGTGAATACTCCATCTCCAGTGATGAAAGAGAAAACTTCACGACTTTCCTCAGCGAGGGGAGTTGCCAGAATCCGTGCGTGAAGTCCATGTTCCCGAACACCTTCTTGCCCTCCAAGGCCTCGGCGATTGTCGCTGCCGATGGCATGGCCCCAGCAATTGGGATGGTGACGCGGTTGACTGGGCGGTAATCTATCGTGAGGCGGAACTTATCTCGTGAGCCTGGCTTGCGCACCGGCACAACCGCGCAGGCCCATCGCGAGGCGTTGTTTTTCCACCAGGTTGTTATCCACGAGTAATTTAACATACTCGCGAATAAACTGTGCTTGCAGCGGCGCGTATTTCCTCGGCGACGTACGATGTGGGACCGCTCCGCTTTTCAGCGTCACTTGGGGCTCCACACGGGCTGGTGGGTCCGAGCTGACGGCATCACGCCAGATATCCGGGAGCTGAGACAGCATATCACTCACGACAGCAGCATGCCCCTGAGGGAGGCCATTAGCGGCGGCGCGTTCAATCAATTGGTCCAGCGTCGTGATTGGCTCCTCCACCACCGTGTCCGTCTCCAGTCCATCGCCTACCGGAAATTCATCATCCTCAACAGCGGGAGGCAGCGGGCCGGCCAGTTGTGCTAACTGGCGCTCAACGTCAATACCAAGCTCTTTCAAAGCATCCCGCCCAAGCAGCAATTCATCGCCTCCACCTGCCAGAATTAGACACGGCACAGACCGCATAGATACTGATCCCGCGATGGTAGATAGCTCGAGGTCCAGCAACGCTTCGTACACCAGGCGGCGTCCATCAGCCATTTCTAGTTCCACATGGGGGTTGAGCGGGGTCATCTGTAGCGTAGGCTGCACAGCGACGAGCGAGTCCACGATGCCTCGTGGGACCACACTTTATCAGCGCCGGTATCTGGCAGGTATTTAACCTCCAGCAGTCCATTGACACGGACAGATCCAGCGGGGGCCAGGTACCGGGCAGCCTTAGATTTCGAGGTACTGGCGCGGTGCTCCTTGTCTTCACGGAACTTCCTCAACGCTTCAGCCCGCTGCGCTTCCGTTGCTGTCGGGCAGTCGCTGAGTCAATGCGGCCCCTTGCACACTAGACAGCCATCACGAGGGGAGCGCGAGGAGGCCGCGTGGTCGGCGCAACAGCGCCTGGAGCTCGTGGTGCTGGAGTTGCTGGGCGAGACGCTGGCTTGGAGCCCGTGGTCGGAGGCGGCTTTCGGTCTGTCTTGACCGCCTTGGTGTCAGCCTTTCCAGCATGGTCTTGCGACATGCGATGGAAGCGCTGCTGGACTTTCGCATGCTCCAGTATCAAATCAAAGAGGGCAACATCATCTGACTTACAGTCACGCCTCTCTAACTCGATGAGTCGATCGATCTGGACCTTGAGGATAGTGGGCTGCAAGTTCTCGACCAGAATGCGGCAGCGAGCCTTCATCCTGTTCTTGTAGTTGGCATCTTCCTTGTCGTCTGCACCCATCAGCCCTTGCAGACCGTTGTCCTCCACGATCCCATTGAAGCCCTCGTAGTAGCGGAAGATCCGCGCGTCACAGTCATCTATCGTCAGGTCCATCCTTAAGTTCGCGCGGAACAAGGACGAGACGTCGGGTACAAACTCATTCCTGAGTGTACGGCAGCGTGCCTCCACGACACCCATGATGTCGGCATCAGTGACAGAGGCAACAGGCTTCTTGAGCACATACGTGGCCAGGTTCTTTAGCGTCTGGCTTCTCACTGAGCCTTTCACAGTGGCTACAACGTTCTCGTAGGTCTCGCCAGTAGTAGTGCAGCGGTGACGCATCTTCTCAACGTAGCGTTCCCACTCACGGTGCCACTCAACCAGAGCGGCATGCTCCCAGCTGGTCAGCTCAGGTGCCTTGATGACCTCGAAGATAGGTTGGGGTATCGACATCTCCACATCTCCATCGGAGTCCACGGTGTAGCGCATCCCCGACATGTTGAAGTTATCCGAACTTAACACTTCAACCGCACTTAGGTCGTACTTGGTCAAAGCGCACTTAGTCGACGCGGGTCGTACTTAGGCGAGCTTCGACGGAACTCTTCAGTCGCAATGCGCACCGAAGGGAAGAACAGCCAGCAGTCCGGACAGTCGGCGACGTCCAGGATCAACAAACTCACGCTTCGAAGAGCGCAAAGCTAGCTTTGTCGCGTTTACCCGGGGCTTGATTCCAAAGAGGAAAGTTTATTAATGACAGAAATGCAAACAGGCAAACTGAGCTGAGCTAACCTCTCTTGTGTCTTCATCCAGGCTCAGCAGTCATGCAGTCGTGGGCGTGTGCCAACGCCCATTAGGAGCCCGTGCAGTGTGCCCCTGATCCAATCCAGCGCTACGGCGTAAACCTCTCCTTAGCTGGTAGGGATGGAGGCGCGTGCCTCGCCATCCCCAGTGTCTGCATTGGCCGAGGGCTTGACTCACCGTGTGCTGACGCGACCAAAGCTTGAAACAGTGCCGTACGCTTGTCGACAAGCAGCAGATTTAGCCGCCATCATCCGCCAGGCAGCTTCGCACCTCGGCGAAACTCCTCCGACTACAGCGCCCACTCTCTACGAGCAGGTGGGGCTACTCATATGTACCGATCGGGCATCGACACCCTCACAATTCAGTTCCATGGTCGTTGGGCGTCGGACACCTTCAAGCAGTACACCAGACTGTGCAAGGAATCGGTCGAAGGCCTGGCGGCCAAGATCGTGTCGGGCCAGAAACACATGCATCGCCTTCAGTGAGGTCACTTGATTCTACTCAATTCTATGGGGTTTCAACTCTTACCTCGCGAGCGAGTTGAAGTAGAATCTACAACCCTCACTAAGGCAATAAGATGGCAGTGTTTTGGTCCCCACATCGACGTTATCAAGAAAGCCACGCTTCCAGGAACAATCCTCAACGCTCTTCATTCTTCGTAGCCGTGACCCGAGTCAAGACTCTAGACCAATTATTTCTAACAGAGCCTCTTGCGATGGCATACTTGCGCTTCTTCACACCAGACGAAGGCGCCTTAAAAGAAACTCGTCGACTCGAAGCACTAGAAGAAAAATGCGACAGAAGAATTCATTGATGTATTATACTGCCATATACAGTACTTTCAAATTTTCAGAGCTTCTCCGTGCTCTCAGCACGGCCTTGTGGCTCTGTGGCAGCTGTCCAACGTGGAGAGCTCGGACTCGGAGGATGATGAGGTCAAGGACGCCGTGCTGAGCCGCAAGCAGCAGCAGCAGGAGACGCAGCACAAGAAAAAGCAGAGCGAGATCGCCGAGGACTTTGAGTTCGATGACGGCGGCGCCTTCTCAACGGGCGGCAGCTCATGGGACTTCACCAAAGCCATCTCGAGGATCGACAAGATGGAGAGCGGCATCCCAACGGCCACCAAGCGGACGTCCATCCAGGCCAAGATCGACAAGAGACGTAAGGAAAAGGCGGCGGAGAAGCAGGCCAAGAAAGAGAAGAAGGAGGCCAAGAAGAAGGCCAAGCAGCAAGAGAGCGAGAGTGAGAGTGAGCAGGAAGAAGAGAGCAGCTCTGAGAAGGACAGCGACAGCGAAAGTGACAGTGGAGAGAGCGCGGACGAGAAAGAGGAAGGCGTAGGAGATGATGATGAAGAGGAGGAGGACATTGTGGTGGAAGAGGAGCGGCTGCAATCGGCGCTGAAGGACAACAAAGAGGCGCAGCAGTCGCGGGAGGACCTGGTGGACGCTCTGGAGAAGAAGAAGGCGGCTGAGTTCTTCGAGACCGACCCGTTCGCGGCTGAGGAGTTTGCAAAGACCAAGTTCGAGACCTTTGCGGACCTGAAGCTGTCTCGGCCGATCATGCGGGCCATCTCACACATTGGCTTCGAGAAGCCGACGCCGATTCAGCAGCGCGCGATTCCGATTGCGCTCACGGGTAAGGATATCTGCGCCAGTGCCCAGACGGGTAGTGGTAAGACGGCTGCCTTCTTGCTGCCCATCTTGAGCGTCTTCAATTCCGCTCGCGACGTGTGCAGTCGACTCGCGTCATGATCATTTGTCCCGTGCGTGAGCTCGCCACTCAGTGCCAGTCCATGTTTGAGCAGATACACGATGCATGCCACTTTCTGTTGAAGAACTACGTTCGTATTGGAATTGTCCAAGACGAAAAGGCCACTTATCGCTGGCGTTGACATTTGAAAACGAAATGACGAAGGTACGCCAACTGTCGATTCAGCAAAGGTCTCTGGCCATTTGCAGTGGTGCTGCCTTTACTTAAGAGACCTATTCGACAAGATTGACTCGGGACACCACAATGGTCATACATGCCGTCAAGGAGCTGAAGTGGGTTTCGCTGGCATGGCTCTGGACCAATCAAACATCCACGAGCATCAAGACGGCGAAGAGGCTTTGGAAGTTTCAGCGCATCTGGCGGACATGGTAGACGAAGATACCCCGAGTTCCCACGAGGATGAAAACATGCCACAACTCAATGAAGTAAATGAACCGACTGAATCCCAGCAATCAACGAGTCAGCAAGACTTGGTGGAAGCTGTTATTACAGCTCAGACCGTGATGATCGACGGAATTACCGATATCAAGCTCGATATTGCAGCAGAAGCCCGCGATGCGCCTCAAACGAGGTAGATTGACATCGTGAAGTGTACGGATGGAGCGTTCCGTCGTCTGCTGATCGCTCATTCAGCAAAATTGCAAGAACACGTAGGTGAATCGGCAACCGAGGAGATCTGAAGCCAGCGCAAGAACCGGATCCACGAATACAAGCTAAAGCGTGATGTTTGCAGAAAGGTGAAGGATCAAGGTGATCTGTCGCTTGAAGACGCGTGGGCTAAAGTCGAACCTTGTGGTGAATTTGGAGCGCTCATCGAATTTTCTGTTGGCCTCGCAAGTATTGCTCCAGGAACCCATACTGTGGAAGGGGATTTCGGTACGCTAAACGGTGTAGCTAGTCCACAGGAGGACTGCAAGCGCGTCAATACTTCGAAGTCATGGAGCTGGCGGACAGATTCGAGTCAAGCAAGAAGGTTATAGCACAACAGTGAGTTTCTGGTCCAACAGAGCGTGCGTAGGCTGGCTAACCTCACTTACATTTCCATGCGTAAGCTAGTGCCCTTTAGGGCTTTCTGGCAATTCAACACATTTCCTGTGCAATGCCCCTTTGAAGTTTCCCAACTCTGCCCATTTTACATCAAATCCCAGCGACTTTCAAAATGCCCCGTTTGAGCATGCCTACGCATGGGTGACATGCCGAGTGAGGTTGTTCAGCAGGAGTAAGCAACCAGCTGTGTGCATCATAATCGACTGCTCCACGTAATCCTCCTCTGCCGAAAAACCAACAACTTCATTCGTGAATTGGTGGTCCAGTACGAGCTTCAACGACATGAATTTGGACGATGATGACACGCTGACAATGTCGGCAGCTCTCGATTTCGTCGAAACCGTTGAAATTGGCGAGAGTGGTCAGCCCGGGGATGCTACCAAGAGCTTGGTGAATACCGCCATTGTTGACCCCCGCCCGTTGTCTTCCAGTCCGACGGAAAATATTCCGCCAGTGCGTCGCAAACGCACGTTCAAACAAGGCTACTCCACGCTACAAGCGCGCCGCAAAAGGGAAGAGTTGCTGGAACTGCGTCGCCAAGTTGCAGGACTCGAGGAATGGCTGCAGCACGTGAAAGATAAAAGTACCAACACGACAGAGCTTTCCCAAAATGTTGTGGCTCGCTCCTTCTTGCAGCAGCAATGGGGGTTCAGAGCGATGGAAGAGTTCAAGAAGCTGCAAGACGCAGAGCACACGAACAAGAAATTGAAGCACGCCCTGAAGACGCAGAAGAAACTGAACGCAGCGGTACTTGCAATCGTCCGGCGCAGGAAACCCTCTCGGTAGGTCATTTGTATCGCGTCCTTCACTAGCGAATAATGTTAACGCTTTGCACCTATGTTCCAGGGCATCGATTTTGTGTTCAACAACCCCACCAGAGACACCCGAGCTAATCTTCGCCTCGACAATACCTCCATCTTCATGGAGCAGCTCTCCAGTCGTGTCTCGCAGATGTACCACGACTGCGAGTCGGTCTTCCCGAAAGAACGACTGCCGACCTTCGGCTTCAGAATGGAGCCCACTGTCGACATGTACCGAGGTCGGATGATGGAAATCGTGGCGAGATCCCCGTCGACTGCCCCATGAAGCAAGCCAGCGATGCCTTGTGGGAAGGTCTGTGCAAGCGACGAACGGCTTACCGCTATGTACGTCTTCTTAATCTTCGGTTGTTGTTGCCGTGGTAGCAAACGTTCACCGAATGTGCTGTCTGCTGTAGATGACTGCGAAAGGTGCCAATGCCGTGGCAGTTGGGTTTGACATGACTCTACAAAACCGATTCGGGGCCACCCACGTGAACGGGGTTCAGTACTTGCAACGGTTCGAGGAAGCCGACCGTGTGGTGCAAATCCGAGCGTACAAACTGCTGCTTCCGACCGAAGGGCTGTATCTTCTTGGCCACGCGTGGACAGTTGTCTCGAAATCGGAGACGGACCCAGTCCACAAGAGCGACGCGCAATTCTACATGCAGCTATTCGTTGAGACCCAGGAAGGGTTTTCGGCCGCTGAAAAAGACGTCAACTACATTGAAGAAATTGGACTGGGCGGCTGGAGCTCCAAGATGAGAATGTGCACGTTGTGGTTGCAAGAAGTGATGAGTCAGAGAGCACAAGAGTATCTGTCCACGACTTCAGTCTGACATGCTGCACTATGATTTCCGTATCGATAAGATACTTTTTTGCTGTGTGAAATGCACTAGCGATGTCGTTTTGCCCGTATACAATCTCTCTCCTCATTTCGACAACTGGGCTAACTCCAGACAGCTTCGCGTGGAAGAGACTTCCGGGTAATGTCTTCACCAGCCACCGCAATGGGCATTCGCGTAGCGGCTTCCTTCACGTCCACTTTGTGTTGCAAGGTGTTTATATTAACCGTCCAGTTTCCAGAAACCACGATCCAGTCTCCACTTTCGTCAGCAAGAGCAAACGCTTTGGCCTCAAGGCAAAACGGAACTTCGGTCTTCTGTCCCTTTAGAAGCCGTGACGTACGTTCAAACGCCGCCAACGTCTTCAACGGCCGTCCATCTTGGCCTGCTTGTGGGGGTTCTATGAAGACTTGAACGATATGTTCACCCTCGAGGTCGCCGTGATTTGTCACAGCAACGCTAAAACTCGCCAGATGTGACAGGATCATGATGAAGCCAGGAGCCAGGAGCAAGAAGCAACGGACGAGTACCCAGAGGAGCAGATGCTCGGGACAAACCAATGACAAGCGGCCATTTTAACAAGATTAGTATGGAGTAGCGAGTACGGAAAGAATGAGGTTCAAGTCGAAGCACCGAACGGAGTGGCGACTCGTCCCATTCATTCTTGAATCAACCAAAGACAAAACAAGTCTTCACTGCTCTGGCCAAGCAGACGTGTGATTCTTCTAAGACCTCTAAGACTGAGCGAGAACGCGCACGACTCAACAATTAAATAAACGACCTGCTTCCTCTTAAGTGCTACCAAGATCCTCGTTAGTCAGAGCTCCGGCTACACCGAGAGCTCTGCTAACTTCGTGACATAGTAGACCTTGATGGCAATGTCAACACGAAGCACTGCTCGGCGTGTCCTGATGAGTGACACGGCACCGGCTCGCAGAGTGTTGGAGCTCGAGAACGGCGAAGAAGATGTCGGAACTCGACGTCCCAGACTGGACCAATTGGAGGCTAATATAGTGGGCATGCGGCAAGAAGTGGCAGCTTCGCAGGAAAGCTTGAGACTGGAAGTTACAGCTGCCATGGCGAACCTCGGCGACAATATTGCTGCTGAGATGCTGGAGCTACAAGGCCATTTGGCGAACTTGGTGCAAGGGCTGACGAACATGTCGACGACCCTGAATCAAACACAAACGATGGCACAAGCGGCTAGGCAAATGGCTGCTGAAGCTCGAGATTCTGTGATGCATCTGCCGACTACTAGCCATCAATCAACAGCAACAGCGACATCGCAGCCGAATACTGTGAGCGCTTTTGCTTCCTCCGCCGAATGAAGATGTGAACATGGTGTCAACAAGTGCACTGACGCTCTCCTCGACGGAACCACGACTTCGCAAGATGGATTCGAGCCCTCCGCACTATGATGGCCAGATTGACGGAATAAAGCTGAACAGCTTCATTTTTCAGTTTGAGACCTACTTCAAGCAAAAAGGATACAACCTTGAGCTGCATGATAACTTCGTTTGCGAAGAGCTGAGCCAATGCGTCCGTAGTACAGCTGCGACTTGGTACGAACGCTACATGACGGATGAGACCAGTGTCAAATTGTGGAGTGTAATGAAAGAAGCGATGAAACTTGAATTTCGCGAGGCAAACTTTGACGACAAACTGCGCAACCAGCTCTTGACAATTCGGCAAACTGGAGGGTTTTCCGGCTACGTTTCTAAGTTTCGCAAGCGGCAAGGAATAGTAAAGCTCGATGAACTAACTGCTGTGAACCTCTTCGTCAATGGCTTGACAAATGATGACATGAAGAAAGCTATAACGCGGAAGCAGCCGCCAACGTTGGCAGTCGCCGTGAATGAAGGCTTTCTAGAGTGGAGTGTTCAACAGAAAACTACTTCAGCTCAACAATCTGAGAACTCCACCGCGAAAAAAGTCGTGGAACTGCGGCAAAAGCCAACCGTGGTGGCCCAACACCTAAGTCTGGTAAAAGCGGAAATTCTGCAGGAAATAAGCAAGCAGAGCTGGGCCGGGGAAATCGATCAGCTGTATCGCTTTGCGGGCATTGTCAGCGAGGGTTCCACCGCGAAGATGACTGCTGGGTCAAACACCCAGAGAAGAAGCCCCCGCTGTGCAGAAAAACAGCAGTTGCATCAACAGATATGCGCTCTGGTGGAGACGCTAATGGTTAGCGATGAACAGCCTCGAAGCTCGTCGACAACCAGGGAGCACCCAAACTAAAAGGTCCACCAGAGGTCGAGCACTCTGGGGGACGTAGTGAGGAGATGCTCGATCCACTCTGTGTTGTGGAGTCTCAATTACGTGACGTGACAATTAGTGATGAAGAAGACTGTGAAAACCAAGAAACACTTCCATTTAAGCGTTCATATTTTTGTCTGCTTCATGTTCGGAGCACGGTGCATTATTCGGTGCAGGATATTTGCATCTTAAACTCCAACTTTATCGATAGTGGTGCTACAATGGATGGAGTCAGCCCAGACTTTTGCACGGCGAATAACTTGTGGGATAAAGTCGTCGACCACCACAAGTTGATGGAGGTAACGCTAGCGGCCAAGCAGAAGATATTAGTCCCCATCAAGACAGTCAAGCTCACTATTTACATGGATCAATTCAAGCCGTACGTTAATGACTTTCTAGTCATTGATGTGCCAGAAAAACAAGACATTCTTCTTGGCATTCCGTGGTTAAAAGAAGTAAACCCCGACATCGACTGGGTGGAAGAAAAGTGAGGCCACGCTTGCAACCCGACGCCAAGGTGAATGAAGAAAAATCTAGTAGCAAAAGAAGAGTCAAAAGCGGGAAGTGAAAACACCGCACAAACCAAATCACCCGGCAGTGAAGGTAGGAGGTGAGCGACATCCTATTTCGCCACGGCATTCGGAAGATAAAAGCATCAACCTTTTCACAGGCGGATACTTTTCGGCTCAAAGCGGAACAACAAAGTACATCACTGGGAAACAATTCCGGCGGATGCTGAAAAAGCCGAAGGATATCGAGTGTATATTTGTGATAAGGCCAGCAACAGAAAAAGAGGCAAAACAAAGAGAAGAACCGGTTGGCTTAGACAGCTATCGAAGTCATCCTGTATATCCTGTTTTGCTACAGCATCAAGGCGTGTTTCAGCAGAAGTTGCCGTCTTGCTTACCAGCTCGCGAGCATGGAGAGCATCAAATGGAAGTGGATACAAGGGAACCGATATTTCGGCGACAATGGCGACAGTCTCCCGCCCAAGAACGGGTAATAAGGGACTGGGTCGACGAAATGCTGGCTGCCGGGCTAATTCGCCCGTCAACTTCTCCCCACGGGGCCCCCACATTCTGCGTAAAAGCCCGTGGGTTGGAGGATAGTCCATGACTACAGGGCCATGAACTCGCACACTATACGACGTACGTTACCCATGCCTCGCAAGGACACGATTATCGAGAAGATGCAAGGATCGTACTGGTATTCGTGCATGGACTTATTGAGTGGATACTATCAGTTTTGCATGAGAGATGGAGATGTGCCATTTACTGCTTTTCAGACTGCCGATGGATCCTACGAGTATCTGGTCCTCCCAATGGGGTTATCGAACGCACCTGCTACATTCAATGAAGGAATTCGAAGAGCGTTAAAGGATCTTAGTGATATTTGCCAGTCTTACTTTGACGATATCTATATCTACACGAGATCGAGCTCGCTAAAAGACCATTTGGCGGCGCTCGACCGAGTTCTAACGCGGCTGGAAAAGCACAAATTCTACGTTAAGCTTTCGAAATGCGTGTTCTGCTCGGATGAGATTCCCTGTTTAGGAGATTATGTCGGCAGAGAAGGCGTAAGAATCGATCCAAAGAAAGTCACCATTCTTCATGACTGGCCATTGCCACGGACCCGGAGCGAACTGCAGTCGTTCTTGGGTACTGCGGCATACGTACAACGATTTTGTCGCGACTTCGCGTCCGATGCTGGTCCTTTATTTGACATATTGAAGGGGCCAAGCAAGCGAGCCATCAGCTGGACGGATGAACTTCGTGCGCATTTTCAAGCGCTCAAGCAAAAAATTGGATCAACTCCGGTGCTAGCAATCCCGGATTTTAACAAACCATTTAGTTTGCGAATGGATGCGAGTGATCAGGCCATTGGCGGGGTTCTCATCCAAGAGGAAGTTAACGGAGATGAAGTAGTGGAAAGACCTGTAGCCTTCGGAGGCAGAAAATACAAAGACGCCGAGAAGAACTACTCTATTCGCGAGAAGGAGTTACTGGCAATCCTATTCGGGCTTCGATTGTGGAGAGTGTATCTTCTCGACAAGCCTTTCGTCGTCGAGACAGACCACCGCTCGCTAGAAACTCTGTTTACCCAGAAGACGATATCGCGTCGCGTGGCTCGGTGGTATGACGAGCTCAGCGAGTACCCTATTAAATTTCGCTACATACCGGGCAGTGAAAACATTGTCGCTGATGGGATATCCCGCCGACCAGACTTTACGGAGCATGAACCCGTAACTCTCGCGGCTATCAGCACAAGAAAACAAGTACAGGAGCGTGTGGAAAATGACTTAGCAAGCCTGGTGGAGGAAGCGGTAAGCCGGTATGATGAAGATCAGTTCACAGCTGAATTAAAACAGCAGCTCAGTGGTGACAACCAGAAAATCAAGACAGCAATTCGACACTTAGGAAGATACAGCATGTGTAATAAGCAGATATTGTACCGAGCGCCATGCGATGAACAATCACGACTTGTTCTGCCCAACATTGGTGAGATTATTGATTCTCTTCTGTACGAATTCCACGACGTGAAGTGTTATGGACATCCTGGAGTTGATAGAACGTTACGGTTGGTGGAAAAAGCTTACTATTGGCGTAACTTGGAGCGATCCGTACGAGCGTATGTTCGATCCTGCGAAGTTTGTCAGCGCACGAAAGGACGAACTACGAAGCCCCAGGACTGCTGCGATCCCATCCAATTCCAACAGCAAGATGGACGCATCTTGCAATGGACTTTATCGTTGCGCTACCAGAAACGAAGTCAGGGTACGATGCAATCATGGTCGTGATCGATCGATTAACCAAAAGGGCGCATTTCCTACCAACAACAACGAATGCCACGACACTTGAAACAGCTACCTTGTACCGAGACCGCGTGTTTGTGCTGCATGGAGTACCAGAAGAGATATTATCAGATCGAGACCCAAAGTTTACTTCTGAGCTATGGACGAATCTGTGTGCGATGCTTGGCACGCGTCAGAAGCTGACCGCAGCTTTCCGACAACAAGCGAATGGAGTAACAGAGCGGGTCAATCAAACTATTGAGAATTTTCTGCGTGCATTTAGCAATAGTAACAGCGATGATTGGGATGAACTGTTATCGCTAGCGGAGTTTGCCTACAACTCGCGTTACCAAGCGTCTATTCAGATGTCTCCCTTCAAAGCTGACTTGGGATATCTGCCGATGACACCAATCTCTCTGCGAACGCTACAACAAGATAACGCGGTGACGGCTCGTGCTAACAGTACCCTAGGTAAAGAATTTATCGAAACCCAACAAGACTTGCTAGCCACAGCAAGACGCGCCTTGCAGTCGTCACAGGATCGCATGAGTCACATCTATGATCAACACAGACCAATCCAGCAGTTTGCTGTCGGTGACCTCGTAGTATTGTCTCCTGCAAATCTGGCTACATTTCATGCTGGCACAACAAAAAGAAGTTGGGACCGAGGTGGATTGGTCCATATGCAGTTGATGAACAAGTTGGACACGATTACTACCGACTGGAACTACCAACTCGAGTGAAATTCCACCCCGTCTTTCATACATCAATGTTAAAGCCATACGTGCCTAGTGACCGGCCAGATCAGACGATTTTCAAGGTGCGATTGCCTGATGGTAGTGAGGGAGAGTTGGTTGAGGATATTGTCGGCTGCCGAAAACGAAAAGGCAAGCAAGAATATCACGTGAAGTGGATAGGACAAGCAGAATTAACATGGGAACCTCTCGAAAACCTGCAATACGTCCTCGATTTGGTGAATCGATATCATCTAAAGCTCAAGACCCAGAGAAAACAGAAAACAACAAAAACGACAGCAACAGTAAGGACTTCTCTTGGTGGTGGGAATATCATGACAAACCAAGACCTTCTCTTGGAGGAGGGAATGTGACAGGATCATGATGAAGCCAGGAGCCAGGAGCAAGAAGCAACGGACGAGTACCCAGAGGAGCAGATGCTCGGGACAAACCAATGACAAGCGGCCATTTTAACAAGATTAGTATGGAGTAGCGAGTACGGAAAGAATGAGGTTCAAGTCGAAGCACCGAACGGAGTGGCGACTCGTCCCATTCATTCTTGAATCAACCAAAGACAAAACAAGTCTTCACTGCTCTGGCCAAGCAGACGTGTGATTCTTCTAAGACCTCTAAGACTGAGCGAGAACGCGCACGACTCAACAATTAAATAAACGACCTGCTTCCTCTTAAGTGCTACCAAGATCCTCGTTAGTCAGAGCTCCGGCTACACCGAGAGCTCTGCTAACTTCGTGACACCAGACACTCGTCTCGCTGGTTGGACAATTTTTCAGTAATGTCAGCAGCATTCAACGACCTCGGTGGCTCAACACTCCACGTTTCATGGAAGTCGCTGTACGAAAGACCGAACCCAAACTCATACACTGGCAAACCCGAGAAAAAGCGGTACGTTCGGCCGGGGTTTCCAGTCGCAAACGTTGGACGCATGTGCATATCGTAGATCGATACTTGATTCACATAGTCTGCGTCGTAAAACGTTTGAGGAAGCCTCCTGACGGGTTGTATTCCCCGAACAGCACGTCCGCTATCGCTTGCCCGCCGGCTTGTCCGAGATATCCTCCAAATACAATCGCCCCGACCTTCGGGTGGCCCTTGTAGAGTGACAAATCTACACTCCCACCGGCGATAACCACCAGTACAATCGGTTGAGAGACATTGTCCAGCACTCGATTGAGAAAAGCAATCTGGAATCCTGGCAGCTTGAGGTGGTACCGATCGATCTCTTCTCGCTCTTGGGTCTGATCCAGTCCGACGAAAGCAATTACACGATCAGATTTCGTGACAACAGCAATATCATCGTCGAAATCTGGCAGCACTTCGCCTGACACTTTGCACCCCAACGAATACGCGGCATTCGGCACGTATTTCTTAATCCTCCAACGGAGTAACGATATGCGAGGATACTCCAAAGTAATTTCCCAAGAGAGCAGCGCTTGCGTTGAAGTGAGGTCCGATCAGCGCCAACGATCCTTCTTTGTTGTAGCTGTCTGTGGTCAGGGTAAAACATTGTTTTCGTTCTTCAGGAGGACAATACTCTGGTGCGCTGCCTCAAGGGCTAGTTCTTGATGTTCGGCCGTGTCTATCGAAGTCGACGAAATGTTTGCGTACGGCTGCTCCCCCTTTTCAAACATGCCTAGCCGCAATAAGACACGGAATTGGTTTTTCAGTGCGTTGTGAATCATGGTCGTCGTGACGATTCCTTGTTCCAACGCCTTGGGGAGATGTTCTCTCAGAAAAGACCCGCAGTTGAGGTCCATGCCAGCGTCCAGCACTGTGGCACATGTCCTCTCAGGCGACTGCGTGTAGTGATGGTGATAAATAATATCGGCCACTGCCTCGCAGTCCGAGGTGATGTATCCATCAAACCCCACTCCTCGCGCAGAAGGTCAGTCAGCAGCGTCTTGTCGGCACAGGAAGGCGTGCCATTCACGGCGTTGTAGCTGCACATGACGGAGCTGGCATGACCTCTCTTCACACAGCTCTCAAAGGCTGGAAAATACGTATCCGCTTGGTCTTGCTTGGTCACAATGGCGTCATTGCGATGCCTCGGAACTTCCTGCGAGTACGCCGAGAAGTGTTTGCAGCAGCTCGAAATCTTGAGAAACTTGCTGCCATCTCCGTCCTCCTCCCCTCCATTGGTTCACCCTGCAAGCCCCTCACAAAGGCTGCAGCGTATTCCCCTGTCAGGTACGGGTCTTCCCTGGTGTTTCCTGACCTCGACCCCATCTCGGATCTCTGAAGATGTTGACATTGGGGGTCCAGAACGTCAGCCCGGAGTGTTTGTTGTTGTAGAAAGCTCTGACCTCGGTCGAGATGACCTCTGCGATCTTGTAGAACAGTGTGCGGTTGAACGACGCAGCTGTGCTCAGCACTTGGGGGAAGCTGGTGGCCACTGGCGTCGAGTCCTTGAACGTCACGCCTGGAGACAACCCTACGCCGTGCAGAGCTTCGTTCCACCACTCGTAGCGAGGCACGTTCACCGCTGAGGCTGCCGATGCCCCGTTGACTAGCAGCCCAACGGCCTGGTCCAACGGGATGCGACTCACGAGGTCATCGACGCGGTCGTTCACGGGCAGCGACGAGTCGCAGAACGGTAAGGACGACACGGACGCGTTGTTGCAGACGGTGTCGGTGTAGGAGAAGCTGCTGACAGGCACCAAGGCCCATAGCGAGAAGAGGAAGCCCACGTGCCACATACCGGGCAGATTCGCGAATGACTTGGGTGGTCTGAGGTGCGTGGTTGAAGGTGGCCAGCTGTTTTCAATGTGCAGTGGTTGAAGTGCTTTCAACTATTGCTTCGACGACTACCATCGCCTTGCTACGATTCCCCACTACGTCGCGTGTTGGATCTGTCGAAGCTCGCTCGCAGCACTTCGCACGATGTCATTAATCATCGACTTGATTCTCTCGATGCTTTCGCTGGTGCAGTCCACACGCTGCAGCGTCTCGGCCGCCAGAGCCCACTTCTCGACAAACCGAGCCTTCTCGAGCGATGCCGACAGAATGGAAGCGAGGTTGGTGGTTGGATTAAAGCTGGCGTTCGGCAAAGAACGTGTTTCCAACGGGGTTGAAGTCGACGGCAGCGTTTCAACATCCTCAGCTTGATCTGGAACATGTCCAGGTACTGACGACGCTGTTGCCTTGGCGTGTCTTCCATTGCTTTGGCGATCGCTCTCGCAGCGACTATTTCCATTTCCTTGGACAGCCATTTCGGACGCGTGAGTAGCTCCACGACCTTGTTGGGAAGACTTCAAGCCCAGATGTGATTGTGCTTCGTTTGCCTGACCACTGTCGACAATTCGAGCTCGCTTCTTGGGCCGGGAGGCTTCTTCCTCTTCATCATGATGACGAGTCTTTGAAATCGTTGGAAGTTGGGTCCACCCGCTTTTTGTCGGTGTAGTTTTCACAACGAGCACACCCAGTTTGCATTCGATATCCGGCAAAATGCCAGGTCGAGCAGACAACCAGTCGTGGATATACAGCACTTCAGGCTTGCCTACACATGCCATGGACAATTTGCAGTGAGTTCCCACGTTTTGAACGGTTCGCAATGCAGATTTGTAGTTTTCTTTCATCAATTGCCACATCTCCGCCAGTTTTGTTGCTTGTTGTTGGGTAGCTAGAGCTGGAGCCACCGAACAATACTGGAGGTGGCTCGTAATGAGCTTGTCGTACGCTTCTTCTTTCCCTCTCCAATTGAACGCACGCTCGACATCCTGCCAAAAACTGGCAACTCCAGCTTCGTCAGTGGAGCAGTTCTCAACCCGCTGCAATCTTGACACGAACTTATCACAGAGAAGCACGTTCAGCAGGCGAAAATTGCAAGACGTCGTCCAGGCCGAACGAGGTAAAGCGGTTGGACTACGCTCCAACTGCGTTTGCGTCGAGATGTTAGCGCGCGGTGTCTGCGAGAACGGGATTATTGCGGTAGTACTTGACTCCTCTGGAGCCTCGCACATTCGACGATGCCAGTATTTGCACAGGAGATTCGCCATACCAACCTTGCGGAGTCCTCTTAACTGGAAACCGAGACGACTGCATGCTGATCTCAAGGCATCTCGAGACTGGGTCATGAGCTCCACCCGAAGGTTTTGTTCGCTACTGGTGGCAGGGAACGCGTCCACGAATGAGATGACTGCTTCTCCCCTCAACGAAGCCGGCATGGTCGAGCCTAACGGTATGTTGGAAACTGCAGGACAAATTTCGTCCAAATCACCCAACGTGAAATTGGCTTTTATCAAAGCGACAATGATAAAAAATTAAACAGCTTTTCCAGTGTTTGGTTTGTTTTAGTCGTCAAGCTCACTCGCAGCTCTTTTCACAAGTTTGGCAATCATCGCCGTGATGTCCGTGATGCTTTCGGCATTATTGTCCACGCGTTTCAAAGTCTCGGCAGCTGCTGCCCATGCCGCGACAACTTTTGCTTTTTCGAGAGAGGATGCCATGACTGATGAATTTTCAGCCTCCTCACATACTTCAGTTGGTTGTTGATCCGATGGGGTCGACGGCACAGCAGAAGGTAAGTCCGACTCCTCCTGCTCCGAGTTTTGAGCCGAAACTTTGGCACGTTTCCTTGCAGGAGTTGCTTCATCTTCGTCTTCGTTGCCCAGCCCCCAGAAATCACTATCCGTGTCAGTATCACTGGAAGAGTGTACAAAATCCTCACTTCCTTCCCTGACGCTCGACTTTTCCTCTTGCCCATTGAGAAATGCGACTCATCATGGAATGGTTTAAATTCTCTTGAATATGTATGCGCCGCAGTCGGCTTTTGTATCAAAACTTCTGCGTTATCTTCTGCGTTTGGCGCAGACAAAATCACAAGTCGGCTGGTGGCTTTCCGATACAACTGCTGCTATTCCCGGCGACTGCCCGGCCTCTTTGTGAATTTGTCTGCGTCTGACGCAGACAAAAACTACCGCCACCTACACAAGTCAACACCATACTTGTTAGCGTGTTGTAGTCCACGACGAGTGTTGCTGACAAGAAGACGAAGGTAGGAGGTAAATCAAAGCACTCAATGATTAGCAACTGTTTGCAGGCGTGGCATGCCGCTAGCTACACCTACACTAACGCTTGTTTGGCGACGATTGCGTCGTATTTCTTGCAGGGCTGTAGACCATTTGAGCAGACTCGTGCGGCGCTCTCGATGTTTGGCCGTAACAGTACTGATAGGAAGTTGAAGCAGGGCTATCATCAGCATATTGCGAGCCTCGGTGATGGTAGGCCGCTCGATCCAGCTAGTCTTCGCGATTTTGCATTGGATTTCCATCATCATGCAGCGATAATGGGACAATCGCTTGCGCTTTTTGCTGTTAGATAGATCTTGCCATTGTAAAAATCGGTACGGACCAAAGCGCTGATTCGGGTCTCCGCAGCACCAGTGCTCCCAAGCGCACTCCAAGGTCATGCTTGGGATCTCGAAGTCGGCTGGCACGCGAGTAAGACGCGAATTGTTCAGATTCAGACTCGTGACTAAGGACGCATTAGGATCAGCATTTTGCCGATCATTGGAGTGGTCGGGTTGTTGTTGTTCCTGGTGATTGACATGTTCTTGCGGCAGCGAGACTCCTTGAACGTGCTGTATCAGCGCGGTGATCCCAGTGTTACGAAGTGCGCGGGATATACTAGCATCCAGCGTTGCAGGCGAAATTGAGCCGTGATAAGCCGCCAGTTCTGTTTGCATCAAGGCAACGACAGTAGGGGCCAGCGCATTCACTGAAAGCGTCAATTTTTCTAATTGATCAGCTTGATGCTGCAGCGCCACCAACAAATGTACATGTGGAGGAACACCCGTGGGTCTAATCCGATCGGTCGGTGTAGCAATTCGACATTTTACCCGGGCTTTCAACCGATTTACAAGTCTCGTGTTTCCGAACAATGCATTTTGATGCAGTGAGTGCTTGCCAGGAAGTGTTGCAGTAAGAAAATTGTGATGATACACCAGCGATGCAAGAAAAAACTCCCGGCAGGAATCAAATGACTCGGCATCTTTGGAAAACACAATTCAATACCTCGACGTATTTCATCGTCGCAATCCTCGAAAAAGGAGGTAAACTAGCAAAGCCGGCTTGCCCAAATGGTAAGCCCGCTGCATACCGACCCACAATTCTATCTCCAGCGGCTTCGTAGCGAATATATGTATTTTGTACTCCAGGAAGCGTCCATCCCGCTCGGATACAAATCGCAGCAGCGGATGGACCGCCGTTTGAGCATGAGGAAACGTATGTAGCAGAACCTTTGCGAGCTGAATGGGTCCCAATCTCGTCAGGCCTTAAGCCTTCACTCTCTAGCAAAACTTTCACGTCTCGTTCAACCATGATACGCTTTAATATCTTGGAAAATCGATTGTATTGGTTTTGACCAGGGAACAGCAACGAGTTTGACAAACCACATACCGCTGCGTACACTGCTAGCGACAGCACAGGGCAAATTTCCGGCATGAACGGATTGGCATATACATGCCGAGCGTCTCGAGGTCGCGTCCCTTCCTGATCATTTTTCATGTGACCAAATACAATAGCAATAGCGTCACCATCCCACCTCATGTGGCCAGCGTGAATTCCAACAGTACTGCCAGCTCGACACATTAAATTCCAGCTAATAAGTAGGAAAGTATGAGCGAATGTATACTCGTCGGTATGATGCTTCATCATTGCCAAGCACAACAATCTCAACACGGAAAATGACAACGGCTCCTTTCCTTCGGTAAGTTTCTGACCAGATGCGTGACTTCGACGAGCTACGGTGCGTTTCAAGCCTTTGAAGAACAGTGTTAAGTCAGCAGCAAAATCTTCGGGCATTGTGCGTCCATAGCCACGATATAAGTGAAATAGACTTGATCGCAAAGAATCGTACACTGACATTCCAGGTTTTCCACCTTTCTGGTTTCTCAACGACACGAGAAATTGTTCAAAGTCCTCAGCACGATGCAAATCGTATGTAATGGGCGGTAGCAATGGGTTGCCAGTGATGATACGATAAATGCTGTCGCTTGACAGGGACACCACGTTTCCGTCGTTTTGCAGGTTACTAGTTGGCACCAAAGCAAGAAATGCATCGCTAAGCACATTTCGTTTGTTTTGATACAGCCACGACAAGTAGCGGCTGATTCCTCGCCAGTACATGTCCACTGTCTTTGCTGCGATAACATTGTTTTTCACTTCGTGCACTTGATCATCAAGGTCGTCGCCAACGTGGTCACCGTCGTTGCAGGGTACTTCGTCGCCGCTGTCGTCATTCATTTCGCCATCATCTTGCTGCACACCGTCGGAGCCGGGCACCAGGTCGCCGTGAACAGCACCGCTACAAGCCATGGGCGGCGCTTCTTCTGTTTGATCTTCAAAAGTCGTCGACCGTCAAAGTCCACTCAATTAAGTACGAGCAGAACAAACGCAGACAAATTCTCGCTACATATAACAGTCGACACTCTATACTCGGCAGCACTCCTGGTCGCCGCGCCAACCAGTCGTGTAGATACAAAATCTCCTCTCTGCCTACACAAAACTCTGAAAAGTCCTTCTCCATGCTGGCACGCCAAACTTCCTGCAATGCAGCACCATAACTCTGTTTCATTCGCTCCCACTTCCTCTGCAGTCTCTCCGCTTGGTGGGGGCTCTCACTATAGGAACTACGTCTTCATATTCTGGGCGTTTCTTCACGAGTACATCAAACTCTTTATCTCCCGACCGGAAGGCAGTCTCTGCTAGCTGCCAAAACTTGAGCTTGTCCACCGTTTTAAAGCCGTTTAGCGGTGCCTCAAGGTGCTGGAGCTCCAGCACAAACTCGTCACTGAACAGAACGTTGAGCAGACGAAAACCGCAGTGCTTCGTCCAGTGGTTCGTCCAGCATGCCCGGCCGGACACCGGTCGGTTCGTCGCTCGCACCGATCTTCTTACTGCGTCTGTCGGCATCGGCATCGGCTCGCTGTAGGTCTTGGCCTTGACATTTTCCTTGAGTTTAGGAACAGGTTCGGGGATGTTACGAGTCTCCCTCGCTTTTTCCTTCGGTTTAGCAACCTTTTCCGTTGGTTTAATGTCATGTTGGTGCCAGTACGCGCAAATTGCGTCCACGATGGCAGCCTTGGACGCGGCGTGGCGCACGTGGAGGTGTCTGCAGGCATCTTGCAGCGCGAAGATGGTGTAATCGTTCAGGCGCGTCTGCAGGGTCTGCTCGTCCGCCACGGAGCTCAGCAGCGATGAGATCCATCCGCTCATCTTGAAGAGCGTCAGAGCAGATTGACCAGCAAATATGGCATGCTATCTGATAGGATATATGTATTACAAGGTAATCATATTGCTGGCCAGCTATTTGGTTGGCAGTGCGCATTTCCGCTTGATAGACGGGACCATGGTGCTGCAGGACGACCTGATGATGACCATCGCCTCGGACGACGAGGTACAGACGCCGCTGTGTACTATAAGAGTATGTAGCCTTGTTATACTGATGATTCTGTGGCTCTGTGGCAGCTGTCCAACGTGGAGAGCTCGGACTCGGAGGATGATGAGGTCAAGGACGCCGTGCTGAGCCGCAAGCAGCAGCAGCAGGAGACGCAGCACAAGAAAAAGCAGAGCGAGATCGCCGAGGACTTTGAGTTCGATGACGGCGG
This sequence comes from Phytophthora macrochlamydospora, assembly GCA_011947325.1. NCBI lineage: Eukaryota > Oomycota > Peronosporomycetes > Peronosporales > Peronosporaceae > Phytophthora > Phytophthora macrochlamydospora. The sequence continues at coordinate 21,472 of JAAVTH010000194.1, forward strand.
CGCCTTCTCAACGGGCGGCAGCTCATGGGACTTCACCAAAGCCATCTCGAGGATCGACAAGATGGAGAGCGGCATCCCAACGGCCACCAAGCGGACGTCCATCCAGGCCAAGATCGACAAGAGACGTAAGGAAAAGGCGGCGGAGAAGCAGGCCAAGAAAGAGAAGAAGGAGGCCAAGAAGAAGGCCAAGCAGCAAGAGAGCGAGAGTGAGAGTGAGCAGGAAGAAGAGAGCAGCTCTGAGAAGGACAGCGACAGCGAAAGTGACAGTGGAGAGAGCGCGGACGAGAAAGAGGAAGGCGTAGGAGATGATGATGAAGAGGAGGAGGACATTGTGGTGGAAGAGGAGCGGCTGCAATCGGCGCTGAAGGACAACAAAGAGGCGCAGCAGTCGCGGGAGGACCTGGTGGACGCTCTGGAGAAGAAGAAGGCGGCTGAGTTCTTCGAGACCGACCCGTTCGCGGCTGAGGAGTTTGCAAAGACCAAGTTCGAGACCTTTGCGGACCTGAAGCTGTCTCGGCCGATCATGCGGGCCATCTCACACATTGGCTTCGAGAAGCCGACGCCGATTCAGCAGCGCGCGATTCCGATTGCGCTCACGGGTAAGGATATCTGCGCCAGTGCCCAGACGGGTAGTGGTAAGACGGCTGCCTTCTTGCTGCCCATCTTGGAGCGTCTTCAATTCCGCTCGCGACGTGTGCAGTCGACTCGCGTCATGATCATTTGTCCCGTGCGTGAGCTCGCCACTCAGTGCCAGTCCATGTTTGAGCAGCTTGCTCGTTTCACGGACATTACCTGCTCGTTGGCTGTGGGTGGTCTGCCTCTTAAGGCGCAAGAAGCCGAGCTGCGCAATCGCCCTGACGTTGTGGTGTGTACTCCGGGTCGTATGATTGACCACCTTCGCAATTCCAAGAGTGTTCATATGGATGACCTGGAGATCTTGGTGCTAGATGAAGCCGATCGTCTTCTTGAGCTGGGTTTCACTGAAGAGGTGCTCGAGTTGGTTCGAATGTGCCCTGTGCAGCGCCAAACGATGCTGTTCTCTGCTACGATGACCTCCAAGGTCGACCAGTTGATTGATCTGTCGATGAAGCGCCCCGTGCGTATCAGCACTGACCCGCTCTTCGACATGGCGAAGCACCTGGTCCAGGAGTTCGTTCGTATTCGTCCCAACCGTGAAGATGATCGCGAGGCCATCTTGCTAGCGCTGTGCACTCGTACCTTCCGAGCGAACACGATTGTGTTTATGGAAACGAAGACGCATGCACACAGGATGATGATCATCTTTGGGCTTGCCGGCATCAAAGCGGCCGAGCTTCACGGAAACTTGCAGCAAAGAGAACGTCTCGAGGCGCTTCAAAACTTTCGCGATGGCAAGGTGGATATTCTGCTTTGTACCGACATTGCTGCTCGCGGTATCGATGTGCGTGGTGTGCATGCTGTCATCAACTACGAAATGCCGAAAGATATCACAACATACGTCCACCGTGTCGGTCGTACGGCCCGTGCTGGTCGCAACGGCCGTGCCGTGACCTTGACGAGCGAGTCTCGCCGACTCGTCATGAAGCAAGTCTCTCGCCACTGCAAGGGCTTCGTCAAGTCTCGTGCTGTTCCAGACCCGGTGATTGCACAATGGAAAGCTCGCATTGAAAGCATGCAGGAGGACGTCAAGGTTGTGATGCATGAGGAGACTCTTGAAAAGCGGATGCGTGAAGCCGAGAAGGAGGCCACACGAGCTTCCAACTTGCTGAAGCACCGCGACGAGATCAACTCGCGTCCTGCACGCACTTGGTTCATGTCGGAGAAAGAGAAAAAGTCGGTGAATGAGCGTGCCGAGGAGGACCGTCGAGCCAAGGAAGAGGCTGCCAAGGAAGAGCAACAAGAAGCAGCGGACACCACGTCACGTGCCAAGAAGCTCAAGATGATGAGCCACAAGAAGCGGCGTCTATTTGAAATTCGCGAGCGCGAGGAGCGGATGCTGGCGGATGCTACTCGCGAGGAAGAAGAAGAGTCTGGCAACAAGAAGTCCAAGGGCGTTTTCACATCCACGAGTGTCGCTGGGGCTGCTAAGCGCGCCAAGAAGGCGCAGCAGGAAACTGCACGCGAACGTGAAGAGGAGTCTATCGCTGAAATGCACGAGCGAAAGCGTTTGAAGCGTGAAAAGGCTCGCGCCGCCCGAAGCAGCCACGGCTCTGGCGCATTTGACGTTGATATGACTCGCGACGGAGCGCCGACTCCGAAGCCCAAGAAGAAGCGCGAAGACTCTGGCAGCAACCCGTTTGAGTTCAAGGAGAAAATCACCGACTACAAGAAACATGCCAAGAAGAGCTCCAGCTCCTTCAAGTCCAAGGCCAAATACAAGCGTCGCAAATAAATGCTGCTGACGTGCAGTAGCAGCTCTATAGACTCCCATGTATGCATGCCGTGTATTCTTTCTTACTGTTTGGACCAATTGACATACAACCCAGTGATCTAGCCGAAGCCAAATCCTTCGGATCCCTCGCGAATCGCAAGGAGCAAGCATTGCTTCAGTTTCTCCTCGCTCTCGTATTCGGGAAGGTCTAGCTGGTTGAAACTGCGGGAAAACAACAACAAGGTTAGCCATCGGATGCGAAGATATAAGCTACAGTAGCCTCTACTCACCATGTATGTGCCGACGGTAGTGCACTATTGTTGCCAAACGCCTTGTGGATGTTGAACTTCTGTGTACCGCGCATACCCTCCAGTGCCTTAAAGCCCTCGAGGGGAACTTTGGAGGTTCCTGTAACGAACTGCAAGAAGAGCGCACGCTCCTCATGCGTAAACGCATAAAGCACGTTCCAGAACCAACGAATGACCGCGTCGGAGGGCTTGTAGTTGGCGTACTCCGTGTTGGCCTTCAAGTCGTCGATGTCGATCTCAGGCATCCCCGAGATGAGCAGCTCCAGCTCATTCTCATTAAAGATCGCGATGAGTTCGGGCGGTACCAACTGGTGGAAGCCCTTGAGGAACGCATCAATTTGCTGTCGGATGCCTGTCGCCATGCGGTGGTGCGTCACTAGCTTAACGTACTCCATCTTGTTCTCGTCCGTCACCGTAACATTCCTGCCATTTGGAATCAAGTCGACCACCTCCACCTTGCCGAAGTTGGACTGTTCGGCTGAGAAAGTCAGTTCCAGTCCAAGATCAGTGATCGAGTTGTCCAAGATGGAGTGGAGGTTGCGATAGTACTCGGATCAATCGCCTCCATGTCGTGATACGAAATGGGCAGCTGCAGGATGTGCTTGTAGAAGGACCGCGTGAAGTGCGCATCAAGGAGCTGGCCGTCAGCTACAGCCTTGCCCAGCACTTTGCCCACGAACTCAAAGTAGCTGAGGTGGTCCTTGTTGACATACGATAGCGGGTTTGGTTGGAACGTAGGCGAGTCAGCAGCCGACGTGAACAACACGTAGTTCGGATTGAACATTTCGCGTGCCAGAATCATGTACCACTCACGAGTCACTCCGCCTGCATCAATGCCCTCCTCGCCAGTGAAGGAAATATGCAGCTTCCGTCGCAACTCGGTGCCGCTGCGCATGCGCAACGCATAGTACGAGTCCTCAAAGATATGGTCGCGACGTACCGGAATGCGAACAGATGAACTGCCGCCTCCATGGTTACGTAGCGCTGTCTGACGCAATCGCTTCATGGCGCTGTGGAAATACGTGCGCTTGTTGTCGAAAGCCAGATAGGCACGACACCGCGGCATCTTGATTAGAGCCGCCAATGAGGTGTCTAGCAACGAAGGCTTCTCCCTCACTAGCAAGTTCAAAAGCACCCGGTTCGACTCGACGAAGTTGGCCAGGCGCATGCTCTCTCCGCCTTCGGACATTGAGGACAGCGCTGACGAACTGCGCTTCAGAACGTTCCTGGGAGAGGTCTTTTCTCGTCGTCTTCCATTAGAGCAGTCGTCCCAGCACCATCAAACCCGCCAATGCGCAACGCCGCCACAACTGCTTCTTCGCGCTCACTCGAGTCTGGGATACGAAGTTTCATGGACGCTGCATCGCGTGCGTTAACCACGAAGAACGCCTCCACCATCGGCAAGAAGCGCGCCAAAGTGCTGCCATTGCACATGATGCGCCTGCACTCTTCCCTTCGATTACTGTCCCTTCAGCGTTATCATCGCCAGCGGTGGTCGTTTGTGGGTCAGACCTAGCACTAGCAGGAGTTGAAGCTGTAGCAGAGGCTCCACTATTATCCTGCTCATCGAGTCCGCCCTTGGCACGAGCTTCTGCCAGTGAGAGACTCAGTGCATCCCAAAGAGGGTCTAGACCGATGGTTTGGCAACACTCGGAGAACTCGGCCGTGTTTTCGCACACATCTGATAGCGAATGCAGCAGCCGGAGCAACTTGAGCTCATCCTGGGCGGAGGGCAATACGGCTGACGACTCATAACTGGTATCAACCATCGAGCTAGATGCCTTGTATCGATCTATCCGCGCTAAAGCACTGGCGTGGTTGACGATCGCTCTGATCACAAAGCCACGGTTACTTTGCACGTGGTTCAGCAACTTGAGCACAGCAAGTGTGCGCTCTTGCATCTGCACAGTGCACAAGTCCATACTGAGCACTGCCACCACTTCTCCCATCCGTGACTCGTCAAGTTCCACCGATGGAACCTTGACCCAGTCTTCTCCTGGTTCGGTGGTCGACACTTCCCCTCTTTCGACTCGTCGTCGTCAGAATTTGGCTGCTGGAGCCTCTCCAGTGGGGATAAAACTAACTCCAACAACTCTAGCAACGCATCCAAGTTGGTTCCGTTTCGGTACACCACCGGAAGACTCAATAAATCAATCAACACGGCAACTCCACACTCGCTTGAGGACGGCAGTTCATCTTTCACGCTCTCGCCATCTGCTTTGTGCCGCATACCGTGAGGCTGAAGCATCTCCACCGTGAATCGAGGGTTATACTTCGCTAACGAGACGAGAACATGCAGCATGCGGTTCACTACTTCTGCTGGCACAGCTGAGCGTCCAATAGATCGGTTTCCGTCGCTACCGCATCCATACATTTTGGTCGGGGAATTGAATCTTCCCACTACCATCGTCGTCCGCGTCCCTTTCATCGCCAGGAACCAACGGCTCCGCAAGCGGCAGTGAAACCACGCGCAAGAGATTGCGTCGAACGCTAGAACGCGTCAGTGGATATAGACAGATATTGGCCAGCAACCGCTGGAAAACTCGGTTCTGGATGACGGACTGACTCATGAACAGCAGTCGCAACAACCCTCGCACACTTGTCGTCAAAGATACGCTCTCCAGCGTCTTCTTCTTCGTCCTTGTCCACGCGAAGCATCCTTGTGCAGTTTCGCATTCGCACTGTCAGAACTATATCGATGGTCGCGGCGACTGCTTCGACGGCCTCCTCCTAGTTCATCATACATTCGAGATCGTCGTCGTCTATCGGAATTTTGGGAAGTAAGCATGCGCCGTAAGGTAGGGCGATTAAATAACTCGTCCATGTCACCATCCCCAGCTGGACCTCCTCCTCGGTCATCTGCCCCTCGATCGCGTTCGCGATATGTCGTGCGGAAAGCCGCCCGCTCGCGCAAAACCATGGCCTCTTGACGTACCTGAGACGGAAGAGTCTGTAAGAAAGCGTCATCACACGTAACCAATATCTCTTCTCTCAGTTCCGGCGCCAAGGAGGCAACGAAAGACGCATTGTCCATCTCCTGAGCACGAGACGTATCTGCTTGTTCAGCACGTGCAGCCGCCTCGCGCTCGCGTCTTTCGTTCTCTAAAACCTCCGCACGGATATCTGGGGGCAATGCTTCTAACGTCTCCCTGTCGAAGCTTGAATTCGCCATATCCAGATCCATCTGTGACATACTTTCAGATTCACCGGCGCCTCCTCCAGCCACCGCTGTGTCGCTACGAGCACTTGTGGATTCCGCAACTGCTGGCGTATTCTGTGCGACGATCTCAGCTTGCATGTCTGGAGGCAAAGAGGCGAATACCT
>JAAVTH010000195.1:0-20775 GCA_011947325.1 Phytophthora macrochlamydospora
CCCTGAGGACAAGAAGCTCGAGTTCTTGAGGCTCTTCACCGTCCAGGTCCGGCGCCTCGCACTCAACTTCGACGGGCTCGATACCGACTGGGAGTTGGTCAAGTTCATCCCCCTCCAGGCGACACTACTCCGGCAGGCCTTCGATATGGTGCTCAGACACATGGAGATGTAGGTGCACTGTGTGGTAAATGCAATAGCGAGGGCATTCTTTGTGGTGCGTTCCCAGGAAACTCTGTCGTTATCATGAATGGGTTCTGCCAGTGCTTAAAGCTTGGCTTCGTCGACTCGGTGCTGCGAGCAACACCAGTAGTGCCAAGCTGCTGCATCGCATAATATTTTCGAGCAGTTGTCGATTGCTATTGTGAGCGAGGTGTTGCTTCCGCCGCTTTTCAGGGCCATTTGACAAGGTCTCCAGACTCACGTGCTACCATGAGTCATCGCCAGACACCGCCGCCGGTATGTGCTGTTTGCTGCTGGGTCTTAATGCCCACTGCCACTGACATTTCGCTGGTTTCTAGCCAGCAGGTTGGGTGCCCAAGCCTCAGCGCGACACGACTGCAATTTGCCTCACGTTCGACCAGCGTCCGCGCACCCCAGAGGAAGTCGGACGCTTCCGCAAGTCGTATTTTGCAGCACCCGGATCGCGAATTGCTCATCCAGGTCTCATCAACGACCTCAAGCAGATCGATCCGTTCACCAAGTTTGGAGTCGTCACCACAGGCAGCGAGCATGTGCCCGAAATGCTCAAGGGCGGAGCCAACACAGAGTACCAACGAATCAACCTCGACAAGCTCGAGTCCAACTATGCCAGCCACAAGAGAGAACCGCTGGGCAAAACGTATTCGCGAGGCCACGTGCTCCCAACGCACATGCAGAAGTCCGAGTTTGCTTTCGGTATAAAGGGCAAGTTCTGCGAGTCTGCCAAAGAGCTGCTGTATCCGTCAACTGGACAGCTGAATACGCAGCAGGATGAAGAGCTGTACAGACGATCGCATGGGTCTGTTGCTCCCGGCGAGCAAAAGAACCGCAACTACCGGTGGGAAGCAGCAAATATCAATCCAGCCAAGCACCGATTCGGAGCGAAGCCCGACGGACTCGATGGCGGGGAGGTCGCGGTCATCTTGAACCCGGAGATGGACGAGAGCGCGAAGACTCCTGCTGTTGCCCCAGATCATCTCGAAGACAGACGTACACTGTCCGACCACCTCGGCAAGCCACGGCACTTGGGAGCTGCAGACACCGACAATCTGCCGAACAATCACGTGTTTGGCGTAACCACGCAACACAGTCACACCGCTTGGCACTGCATTCTGGGAGAATACTCCCCAGAGGAGCAGCAGCCAGACGCAGACTTGGGTCGTGCAGTTCACCACGGCTGGAGGAACGCTACAGCAGACGCGCGATTGTTTGGTATCCCCACCATCCGTAGTGACATTCCGACACCAGCACGACGGTCAATTGCGGACGGACAGAACTACGGCGATGATGTGAATGCGCAGGCATTGCTGTATCCGGAAGAATTCGTCTCCAGCGGCGTGACCAACGCAGAATTCGCTGAGCCCAGACCCCAGAAGTACCTGAGAGAACTCTTCAGCAAAATTGGCCATGGCGTATCCGACGAGGACTTCGATCTTGTCTGGAAACAAGCCACACAAAGTTTGCAGTACACTGCGGCTGGTCATGCGAGCATCGCCGACTACCGGGACGCGCTCAATGATTTCCTAGAGGCACAAGGAAGAGGTCCTGCAGCACTCCAACAGTGGCAGAGTCGTGTACAAGCCATGTAAAACGCGGCATTCAACCTTATCGACAGCAAAATTACTCATTTCATTACCTTGCTGCAGTCGTTGCACTCTCAAACCTGCAACAGGAGCGTTAGTACTAAAACCTACTAGCAGCAGATATACACGTAGTACCATCACTTACTCTAGCTTGATCGCAAGTCCATCGGCGGGGGTGCTGTCGCAGGCCCCAGATCTCCACAGATCGTATTCACACAAGCCCAGTTGCCCTCGAAGTCGCTCTTCCACATTCGCACAGTGCCGTCATCTCCGGAAGACGCCAACATCGTGCCCGTGACGTTCCACTCGACGCGCCACACCTCCGAGTCGTGGTGGTGTTTGCGTGCCACTTCCTCCACATCCGCCTGCAAGTGGTCGTCTTCCTGGATCGTCAGGCGCCAAATGCGCACAGTGCGGTCCTTGCTCGCCGTAGCCAGCAAATGAGACGAGCGCCCCATATTCGGAGCCCAGCACACGTCGTGGATCGCGTCCGTGTGCCCTGTCAGCTCCACCACGACCTGCCACCTCCGGTACGAGTTGTTGTAGCCCCAGACCTTGGCTACCTCGCTGTTGCCGCCCACGACGATCATCGGCACGTCGAAGCGCGACTTGTTCCAGGACACACACGTGGCTCCGTCCTTGTCGGCCAGGAACTCCTCCTGCAGCGGCCAGTGGCTCAGATTCATCACATCGATGGCCTCGTACATACGCACAAAGCCGTCCTCGGAGGCCGTAGCCAGTCTCAGTCCGAGATGCCTGGGGGCAAACTTGACGTCGTGCACCGAGTCCCGCGCGTCCACGAGCTGGGCCTGATTGCGCCATCCTTCTTTCGAGCCTGCCGAGCTATTGGCCGCGTCTGCATTGTTGTTGTTGCTGCTGCCGTTGAGGTAGACCCCTGGTCCTCCCAGACGGAGACCGTGCGGTCGAAGGAGCAGGACGCCAGGATCTGGCCGAACTCTGGGTGGGCCCACTCGACCTTCCAGACGCTGGCCTGGTGCGCGTTCCACTCGTGCTCGAGGCGCCACTCGTGGCCATTCTGCTCCCAGATTTTGATCTTGCGGTCCGAGCTGCAGGTGGCCAGGCGCTTGCCGTAGTCGAAGCTCATGTCGTGGATGAAGTCTCCGTGCTGGGACGGGAACCGCCGGAAAATTTTCTACGCATTAGCAGAACAGACGGTCAGTGCCAAGGTGGGGGAGGAGGACCATGGAGCAGCAAAGGAGGCAGGCAGGCACGCCGACTAACCATCGAGTTCATGGCGATGTCGACAATCGAGCTGCTGACAGAAAATGCATGAAACCTTGTATGAAGCATACCAGCACTTCAACCAAGGCAACTTGCTTGTTTGGTTGAGCACTGCCAAAGTCTCCGGATTCTTCATGGGGAGCGCCATTTGAAGGGCATTTGTACAAGAAGCGCGTGCGAGAGCGATGAATTCGGTATCGACAAAGAGAGTAACGCCACGAGGGGGTTCCAAGAGCGGACAGCTCGTGGTTGGAGGTGGTGGTCACGGCAGCTGAAGAGAAGAGAATTGAGACGAAGAATTTTACGAGGAGAGTCTTCGTAAGCGTAAGCCGCGAAAAGCTCTAGCAAACATGTCGTTTAGTTGCTCTCGAAAAGTTACCAACGTGCTGTACCGGTTTCGTACCAAGCAACGTTGATGTGCTTGATGAAAGCGATCGACCGCCTTTGAAGAACAGAGCCTGGCCAAACTCATCAATTCGCGTCGATGTCGACACCCCCGAGACGGCCGACGGCATATCCCTTAGGAGTTACCTAGAGATAGCCAACTTACCCATGTAAGAGTGACTAAACTCGTAGGCCTAGTGATCTAGCAGGACTCCTCGACGAAGGGTACGCCGATTGATATGGAGAGCTAGCACAGCTGCCCCATATTCTTGTGAAAGATGTTCTCAAGACCGAAGCCGTCGAGCATTGACTAGCGAATGTTGGAGCGCATTGCTGCAGCATGACGTGATCGATCAACGCGAAGAAGCATTTACGTCGAGCAGGTTTCTGATCAAAAGTATTTTCGTCTGACAGACCATGCAGCTCACACGGACAGGAACTCACACTGCCGCAATGGTGTCGCTGAAGTGGCTGCCGAGTGGCGCTTTGCCGTGTTTTCACCTGCTTTCGCAAGAAGAAACAGAGCTGGAGGTTAGTGGCGCGCAGTGGAGCTTTGAGTTTGGTCTTGCGCCTTCTATCTAAGCCTTGCTCCTCAATTGATGATCAGGAACAAACAAGCGAGCTTTACTTCGATTCCAGCAAGTTTGCAGACCTTCGAGCGCAGGTGAGTGCCAAGGCATGTAAAGCCTTTGAAGTCTCACAATTTGTCGTGCCCTGTAGATCCGACTCAAGCTGAGCGAAGCCTCGCACTCGAACCAACGAGACAGCCCAGCAGTGTACTGGGAAGCGCTTGAGGTATGCGACGAGTACCTTCCCTACTTACTCGCGCTGCGCCAATATCACGCTGCAAGACACCTCGGAAGCCCAGCGTTGCCACATCTCCTCACGAAATTCCCGCCGTTGTTTTACGGGTTTGGCGAAATGAACCTCCAGACGGATCGACTTGTGGGCAAGGACCAACGCGCTAGAATTTGCATCCCAGTCGAGCTCGTTCTACTGCTGTTTACGATGGCCCAACTCCACGCCATGCACGCAGAGTCTCAAATCCAGCAAAGCAGTCAATTTCCAGCTCTATCGAGTTTGTCTGCGATGCAGCACGCCGAAATGTCGTGGCAGAGCGCCGAAACCTTTTTCCGATGGACAGCGTTGTATTCGCGTGATGCGGCGGAAAGAATCGACCCGGTCTCAGGAACAGTTCGACATTTCTTCAACGCGATGGCAGTCTATGCTAGCATTCTCTCGCACATGTGTACTGTTCATCGGATATCGACGCATGTGTCTACTGTACGTACACAACCACTGCATTTTCGTTCAATTTAGCTGGTGTGTGACTTTTTCTCGTTGATCGCAGCTCGTCTTGTTGGAGAGAAGCCAAGAGAGACTGTCTAGGCTAGTATCTGCCTGCGCTCGTCGAGCTCGTACAATCGTCTGCGAAGCTGCCGACTCGCTGAAGACACTCCCACAGAACAGGTAGCGATGGAACTCTTTTACTAGCTTGAACGTCGTCGCTGATGGTAATTAACTCACCATGTAGACTTTGCAATCAGCTGAGGTGGTGTCTAAACGCCTACGACGTTCGGTGGAAAGCTATTTACTTTGATTGCGAGCTGCAGATCTATCACCTCGATGCAAACTCAGGTAAGACAACAGGGTTCACTGGTGCTTGATCACACGTCTAATTCACTCCTCACATTGTGTCAATTTTGCAGAAATTGCGGTGTACTTTGCAATGAGCTATTGGGGCTTCGGCTGCCTCAACTGCCACCATCTTCACCTGGGGAAGACTCGTGGTTTGTTCAAGCCGCCCATGAACTTCAGCTGCTGCATCACTCACATCTAACCGAAGCAGTCGGACACAAGAAATCCTTGCTGAACGCTTGTCGAGAAAGGTTTGGCGTCACCTGGACCTTTCAAATGCCTGACAAGCGTCTGTTGGAGGAACTGTTTGCTGTACGAAAACTATCGTCAGTGTTCTATGCAGAGCAGCGGGCTGGAGACGATGGAGTGGTGGATGGAGAATGCAACTATCTTGCTGAGATGATTGCAGTGAATGTCGAGGAAGCAGCTTTAAAAACGGAAGAGAACCCTGCATTCTCGGCCGCCGTTCCAAATAAGCTGCCTTCTACTCGAGATGATCAACACCAACCATCGTTTCAGCCGTCTGAACATGATGAATCATCAACCGAAGCCTTTAACGAGTTGAAAAAGCGTCCATCCAGTGCGTCTCAGCCCACCACGAGGTGGATCACGATGAATTACGGAGGGAAATCGCTTCACTTCGAAAGTTCAGACGTGTTGGGCACTCCACAGACCGATGCAAACGAAGTCGATCAAATTGGTAACAATCGCTCCGATATCCGAAGGACGAAGCCTCGACCCTCGTCGTCGCCCTGCTACTTGTCTTCAAAATCGGTCACGAAGGCAAATCCAAACAGCGCCGAAGGTGTGAACCAGCTTGACAACACAAAAATCTGGGCACGCACCCGAGCGCCCTGTGCTTTGTGTGAAAGGCGATTTATGCGTTCCAGTCTTCCAGGAGTCGTCGTGATGAAGCGCATCTACGATCTTCGGCGCAAGTGGGGTGTCGTCATCCCTGTAAAAAAATCAATTCCGTCAGCGATGTACGCGATGGCCAGTGTGTGTCTAATGTGCCAGGAGGTTCTGGCTTTCGAAGACCGACGAGCACTAGAACAGAAGAGTCTCGATGGACACCAGCACCAAGTTGACAAAGACGCTGAGTTCACCCGAATAATCCACAATTCGATAACGTACCAATGGCACCAGCAGCCTGCGAATCGCCCGGAGGACAGCCGACTACATGCCTCAGATTCCGCATCTCTAGCAGAGCAAAAGTCTTCCACGTCCAACAAGCAACGCAAAATCAGTCTTGTGGGGCATAAAAAGCTTGCATCCGCGCTATACTTCGATCCCGAGAGGGCCGAAAAGAGACGAATCTCGAGACTTTACGCTCGGTTCAAAAGCTTGCTAGATTCCCGCGTGAAGTACATCGTTCCTGACGGCGGAGATACCAACGGTGGCACACCTGACAACGACGATCAAAGCCCACCTGTTCATTAGCCAGAGCTTTTAAGCAGCAGATCAAGCTTCTTCTCCAACGCAGCAATTCGCTGCAACTCCATGTTGTCCGTTGGTGCAGACGATGGCGAGCGAGTATCCTCCACATGATACCCTCCGTTGACACCTTGCGGGGGTAGCAAACCCATCCAAGATATGCTGAAGCGTGACAGGCTTCCATTTCGTGCACTTGTGCAGCAGGAAACAACTCGATCAGCTTTGCTTCTGCACTTGAACACACGCTCCGCGGAAAATAACAGCCGCGCGGTTCATATTGCCAAAGGTTGCTAGCTTGTCCTTTTGGGTAGCATGCGGCGCAGTCTTCGCAGATACGTCTTTCGTAGTACGCGGCTCTTTGAACTGGCAATGCCATAGGCGCTGCAGCGACAACATAATATCCCACAGCAGGTTCTCGATGATACGGGACATCGACATGTCTTGTTGCTTACTTCTGCGTAGGCATCTAGTACAATGGCAAGCATCATGTTGAGCAGCACGAGACTCACTATAATCATGTAGGCCCATAGTAAAACATGGAGACAGGATCGTACAGCCCCTGGATGCAGCTGTAGTCACAGCTCCCGAAGAGCATGCTGATGCAGAGATTGACGTCTATAACGACGAAAGTCACGAAGATGACAATGAACATCACGAAAAATGCTCCGAACTGGTGGAGCGCGTTTGCCACCGTGCAAACGGAACCGGTTGAGGAAGACAGCAACCGTGTCCGTCGCCCAGTCCTTCCCGCCTATCACAAACGATGCCAGGTTGTTTCGAAACTTTTTGTGAACATGAGGCCGACAATGGACAGCCACACCACGTCGAAAGCCCGTCCGGTGTTGCAGGAACAATCTGGGATCAGCTGCATCTCCGTCACTGCATACCCTTGCAACTCGCCGTTATACGTGACGATGGTGATTAATAGCTCCTTGGTGGAATAGTCGAGCCAGTCACCCCTTGCTTTTAGTTCTTTAACTATTCCCACGGCCTCTGGAAGCAGTGGCAGTATCATCCAGGGAGGAGGAAGCGACTCGACAGCAAAGAGAATGGAAACGCCACTTCAATTGCTCCAAAACCTCTCGACAAAATACTCCCGACCCAGCCTGACCTCAGTCCTTCCTCTGCTTCTTCCCTGGCAGCTCTTAATTGCCCAACAGAGCGCTCCAATCGCAACGAAGGCCAGCGAGGAGAAGGCGGCGACCCACTTGACTCTGCACATCACACTCAGCAGCACCTCCAGAGCCTCGTTCCTTTCCGGGAAGCCCCACAGCAGAGACAGCACGCACACGTTCTCGCACACGTCGCAGATCGCCGTTAGCAGTGGCAACGCCCACAATAGCGGGCGGCGTGGCCATAGTCGCCTCGTGAGTCCCAGCAGCGCCACGCAATAGATGGCTGGGTAGAGCGCCAGGTCGAACACGTAGAAGTCCAAGTACATGGCGCGGCCGCTCTCCCCAGACACGCCAAGTGCGGGTGCACGCTGTCGGGCTCCAGCCACAGCACGCGGTCCAACACGCCGCTGCACTGCGGTGGAAGCTCCTTCGCCCACTGCCTCTCCATCTGGAACAGCAGCAAGAAGCTCGGCACCAGCGCGCCGAGCGCCGCCGCGAACACGTGCGACTCCATCCTAAGAATTCGTACGAATGCTCATACGTTTACCAGCTTATAGTATACTTCCTCTGGTTGAAAATGATGGAAACTATGCGATATGACGTTTGATAGTCCAGACGTGGCTATTACTATTGAGAGTTACAAGATACCGGTAACAAACAAAAGAGGGACGACCAGCGTCCCTCAGAAGATGACACGAGCGTTCATACAGCGCTCGATCACATCTAAGAACTCGAGGCAGCATCCCTTTCCGTCGCAACTTTCCTTTCGACATGTGTGGTATCTTGTACTCGTTTCCTCCAGCTTCTTCTAGCACACACAGCATGCACGCCTGCAACGTGAGAAATATACGTCGTCCTGGGTTGTCGTGCTCAGTTCTTCATACGCCGCTTCGACTGTATCTATCAAATCAAGGAGCTTCTAGGTCACAGTATCGGCAACAAACTGCCCCGCGGCGCCAAAGCAGATGTTGCCCGTCAGTTTAAGTGCCAGCCTCCTGCAGTTACGAAGATATGGACCCGGTACCAGACTACATCGTCCAATGGCATTAGTGGGGCGAGTGGAAAAGCAGGATCAAAGAGAAGTCAGGCAGGAAGCGCCTCGATCGAGTGGCGGCGGCTGAAAAGCTGAAGCAGGTTTCTCTCGATGATCGACAAGTTGAGCGGCGGGCGGCAGCGGCAGCAGGGATATCCAGATATCTAGTCCGTGAGTTGATGAAAGAGGGGTAATCTCGCGCAAGACCACGCGTATCAGGTCAGCTCTGACTGCGGAGAACAAGCTCCACCGCATTGAAAGCGCTCTCGCCTACATCAACGACGACTCTATGAACTTCGAGACCATGGAGGACGTCGTTCATGTAGATGAGAAGTGGTTTAATGAGGACAAGAACAAGCGGTCGTACATTGTATTTGAAGGCGAAGCCCCACCGACTCGAAGTCGTCGTAGCAAGAACTTCATCCTCAAGACGATGTTCCTTGCGGCTGTAGCACGACCTCGGTGAGTGACCCTCGTATTAGTAATAATTTGTGGGAACCTGTCTAAAATGATTTCGATTTGTAGCTTTGATCCTCATAGAAACAGTGTCTGGGACGGAAAGCTAGTAGGGATGGTTTTGGACGACTTCTGAATCCTTCTAAAGTCTTTCGCAAAACGTCCAAAATCCGTGCAGAATACAAAACTGTCTAAAACTGCCAATGAGGATGTTGTACTCTATTGAATAAGTTTTTCGGAGCAACGAGTCAATGACCCCGTGTGGATCAGCTTGATGTACGCCACGGTCGTGCTTGCTGATGGCGACGATCCTGCGCGTTATACACTCCACGGCCTTCACTTTTGCATTGGCGCGGTTCCCGTTCGGCACGCTGGTCAGCAAATACGACCGCCACCCCATGTTCATGGTGATGCTCGTCATCTTCCTCTTCGGTCTGGCCTTTGGAACTTCAGCTTGAACGTCACGTCCACCACGTTCGCTCGGATCATCTCGGGTATCGACCTGGGCGGCGAGCTTCCCGTGGCCTCCACGCTCGTGCAGGAGCGGTCCCCAAGAAGCCGCCCGGCAAGGTCATTGGGCTGCTCGTGTCGACCTGGGCTGTCGGCTGTATGCTGGCTGTCGTTATGGCCTTCAGCGCCCCGCTACGCATCGGCTGGCGCAATACCTTCTTCATCTGCCGCTCGCCCGTGCTGTACGGGATCGCCATCCGCCTGTACATCCCCGAGTCACCCAAGTGGCTGGCCAGCGCCGACCGCTACGATGAGGCCGTGGCAATCGTCGAGTCCATCGAGCGCGCGCACGGACTAGAGCAGAATGACCCCAAGACGAGGCTCGAGACGGGTGATACCGCCGCAGTGGCTGCTGCACCGCGTTTGCCCGAGTCGCACATCAAGCACATCGTTATGTTGTTCCAGCGCCAGTTCCGAGTGCGCACCATCGTGCTGTGGGCGCTGTGGTTCGTCATATTCATGTCGTACGCCATCTTCATCCTCCTGTCCACACTGATCACGAGGCTCCTCGTATTCAGTGCCAAGGCCCATGGACGGGCTTGCGGTAATGATCTGTGTACTAGGAACAACCGCGACCCGAGTACTTGTCATACGAGGACAGCACACAGGCCCAGCATCACTGGACGGGCACTGCTTGATACTGTTGCAGGGGTGAAGATGAGCAAGTCGGCTGTGTAGGTGAGTCTGAACAGTCTGCAGGAGATGAACCTGGTGATGGATACGTGTGAATACCGTCTCGGCATCGTACACCTAGGCATCGCGGGAGACGCAGACGAAGGCCATCGCTCAGGCAGCTGTGAAATAGGCAAACGAGATGTAGTTGGTTCGTGACGGATACCAGAGCTGCTGTCTGTTCACGAATGTTGAATGGAGCATCAACCAAATCATTGCTATTTAATTATCATCGACACTTTCAGGGCACGACTGATGGCGCGCAAGATCAACTACATCCTACTTTATCGTGCCGTAATTGATGCAGATACATGCAAGCATCTCAACTTTTTCAACTAAGAGTCTGTTCCTTCTCTTCGAGTGGATGTGATCAAATGTACTCCAGGCTCTTTCGCTAGCTGCCGATGAAGTGGGGATGGCGAAAACAAATTCAGCAATTCTCGTCAGCAGCGGAAAATCCTGGCTTCTCTTGGCGCTCCAGTAGTCACGTGGGCTTGACTGAGAATATTGATCCCGTACGGATGCACCACCACGCTGCTCCCAACTTTTAAATTTTAGGATTTCTGCGGTCAGTTTGGGGTCATTGGATGTCGTCGTTAGACCACACCACTTCGCCATTTGAAGTATTTGTCTATCGACTTTGTCGTTGTCGTTGTCAACAAAGTCATTCAGGTTTGTCGATGGGTCGAGCATGAATGCAAAGGACATTGAGTTTGTGTGAACGTACTTCCAGCGATTCTTGATTTTCTCTCGAACGAACTGTTGCAGCTCAGTAGCTTCAATTGCGTTAAGCTTCTCGTAAATGCCCCCGACTGCAATCTCTCGTCATCCGGAGTCGTACTTTCGAGCTCAGCGTCATCTGCTTCGGTCTCAGCGGTGTTACTCAGCAGTTCGAGGTCATCTTGTGCAACCGACCCTCATCTGCATTTGGATTAGTATTTTCATCTTGTTCGACTGTACTTGTTTCCTCCTCCGGTGAGGTGACACCGAACGCAGCATGATATCGTAGCCACCGAAACCATTTATAAACTCCCGACACAAATATGTTGTCTGCTTCCAGGTACTTCAACGCTTTAATAATGGGGTCAAGTAAACGCACAACGAGCGCTAAATTAACCCAGAACTTATCGTCACGAACCAATGACATCAAGTAATCTAGTTTTTCTTGCGCGGTGCTGTTCCTCGATACCTATCTCGAAATTGCTCGTACTCTGGACTCACAAATCGTTTTTCAAGTATTTCGCGATTATCCATCACATTCACCAAGCAGTTAAACACTGAGTACCAGCGAGTCGGGACGGGTAGCACCAAATTTCGTGCTCCTACACCAATTCGACGGACGCCGTCCTGTAGACGCTTAAATTCATCCAGTAAAGCCAGGTGATCACGAACAAATCGAGTAAGTGCGACCGCTCTGGAATGAATAGCTTTGATCGCCGGAAACTTATAGATATCCTTCATGAGTAAGTTGAGCACGTGAGCCGAGCATCCACCACTGACCACATTCCGTCTTGATTGTAAACGGTGTGTAGCGCTCCTCATGTTTGCCGCATTATCCGTGACAACAGCAACAACCTTTGCTGAGGTTTGGCATTCAATGTCCTCAATAACTTTCTCAATTTCTTGCGCCATGTAGTTTGCTGTGTGTTGTTGTGATTTCGTTGACCATGACGACCAAAATACCGCCGGCATCTCTGGAGCTACAACTATGAAATTAATAATACTAGAGCTGTTGGTATCGCTCCACCCATCCGTGACGAGAGACACAAACACCTGTTCGTTGATCAGCTTGACCACGTGGCTACGGTGAATCTGGTCTCGTACTCGCTTCAAAAGCACATTGCTCATCTTATGCCTTGATGGTAGCTTCAACGACGGTGCAACCACAGCAAAAAGTCCTGGAAGACCTTCGCCTCCACGAGAATAAACGGTAGCGCGCACACAAAAAGACTCGAGCTAGCGCCATCTCAAAGTCGTTTTGATTAAGGGCTTGCGGTTTAGGCTGTTCGACCACCACCAGTGAGGCTGTGTCAGGAGCTGGAGCCGGCCTCGATTGCAAAGAGATCTGAATATCTCTCGAAACTGCAGGGCACTCTTTCGTGAGGTGCTTTAGCAAGTTCCCACTTGGCTTGCCATTTTTCTTAAGCCGATGGCAATATCTGCAACGACCGTGCTTCTTTCCATTCTCTTCCTCAATAGTATAGTGCTGCCAAATACCCAGACGAGGACGGCCAATAATTGCTGGTGGTGTCGAGGGTTGTCGCAACGGAGCTGGAGACCGTGGAGGCCTGGTTGATCCGGGCTGCGGCGAGTAAGTCACCTGCCGTGGAGTCCGTAATGGTCGCCTAGTTGCAGCCGGCGATTGAGAAGACTGCTGAGGTGAACCACTCATGGAATACGGGCTAAAACGAGGCGATCGCCTCGGCATCGGAGATTGCTCGGTATGATTCCTTGGGCGTGAAGCACTCGATACCAATGGAGATGATACTGTCGAGGGCGGGGAAGCGCTACTAGCGTGCTGCTGCTGCGGCTCAGAGCTGTCAGTGGTCATGGCGATTCCTTGGTTTTCTTCAATGATCGAGGGAAAGATCGCCATCGGTGGCTTTACTTTTGGACGTCCAAAGTCACTTCGGAAGTGTTTTGAATTTTTAGGTCGTTCTAAACATTCTTTATTCGTCCAATTCAAAACCATCCCTAAAAGCTAGTGTGGTGTGGAGATTTCTCCAAGATCCGTCAACGAACTGTCGCCTCCGCTATTGGCTGATAAAAGGCGTCGAGCTGGGCCAATGGCGACGCGAGGCGAAGGTTCAGTGAAGGTCGCTATCCCGAGGTGGTCGCTATTGCGAACCATCGCCTGGTCGTGAATCTTCGGATGGGTAGCTCCGACGGCGACGCTTGCGTTTCACTTGACATTTGTATAGATTCATAGATAAGGGTAGGATTAGAAAGAGTAAGAGCCCGAGAGGGCGATACAAACAGAGCAGAATTTTCCCCGACTTCCCAAGTGGCCAAGCGTCCTAGGTAAGCACCTTGCCCTGTGGTCGTGGGTTATGCCTGCCAGCGAACACAGACCTTCGTGAAGTGAGTGTTCGTTTGGTCAGGCCAAGAGTGAAGAGTGGTAGTTAGAGTGTATTTTGGTTTGGCCCTATTAATAGGGGAGTGTTGGGCGAAAGAGCCCTTGTGTGTGGAGTGCGGGTCGCATTCCAACGTGACTTCCAGCCGGAGTTATACTCCGGCGCCCCCGTAAGAGAGTCCACGGGACTAGGCAACCTTCGTCTGCTGGTGCCACGAGGTTTTGAGTGTGTGAGAGAGTGTTTGGACGTACAGGCGAAGACTCGTGCCTGTAGCGTCGGTTTATATTTGCCTTCAGCGTAGACAGTGAGCGGAAGCCACACCGGCTCGGGCAGGGTCGGATCTGGTTCCTTCAGATCACGCCCAACATTCGCCTGACAATCTGGAAGGTGTATTGTTGTGTGCGGAAGCTCGCTGCTGCCTTAGCGAAAGTTCAGTGGATTCCTACACCACACTAGGCATCTGGGCTTTCACGGAAGAGCATGTTGCGCAACGTACGAGCAAGTATCGGTCGAAAGGCACACTATGCGTGCGCAATATTGAAAGCGTCACGCGCGACATCTACAAAGAGTATCTTCTGACATATTTGATCCCATCAATCAAGCAAAAATGGCCCGCAAAAGACCGCCGTCGGCCGATATTGATCCAGCAAGATAACGCTAAACCCCATGTGTCACCATTCGACCAGGATATCGTTGCTGCGGGCTCAGCAGATGGTTGGTTCATCTGACTAATCTTTCAGCCTCCAAACTCACCAGATTATAACACGTTGGATTTGGGCCTCTTTGCCTCTATCCAATGCATCCAGCACCGGCATGCAATTCGCGGCATTCAGAATTTGATAGATACAGTCGAGGCGGCGTATGAAGAACTGAGCACGACAACCCAGGACGACGTATTTCTCACGTTGCAGGCGTGCATGCTGTGTGTGCTAGAAGAAGCTGGAGGAAACGAGTACAAGATACCACACATGTCGAAAGGAAAGTTGCGACGGAAAGGGATGCTGCCTCGAGTTCTTAGATGTGATCGAGCGCTGCATGAACGCTCGTGTCATCCTGTGAGGGACGCTGGTCGTCCCTCTTTTGTTTGTTACCGGTATCTTGTAACTCTCAATAGTAATAGCCACGTCTGGACTATCAAACGTCATATCGCATAGTTTCCATCATTTTCAACCAGAGGAAGTACTATAGTCCATAGTAATCTGCATTTGTAGTAGTATTTGGGTTTGCCCCATCGACCGTCGAGACTGGCGTGGACTCTGCTGTGCTCTGCTCTGCGGCGCTGCGCCATGCCGTCCGCCTCGCCCAGAGCTTCGGGAGCGTCTGGAGCTTCGGGAGCGTCTGGAGCGTCTGGAGCGCCGGGACGTAAGCGCAGTCAGCCGGAGGAGCGGGAGCGCACCATCAAACAGCACATGGCGCCTTGCACGGGCGTAGCGCCGAAGCGACGACGCTCGGACGCTGAGCCGCAGGACCAGGACGACGGCGGTGAAGAAGTAATAAGCACAGGGCACACCCACGACGATAAGACGCTGGATGGAGCGCCCCAGGGAGAGCTGTTTATGGTCACAGTGCGCACTAGAGAGGAGCTGCGGGTCTGCCAGGACGCGCAGCAAGACGGCAAAATGCTGGACGAGCTGCTGGCCAAGGAGCAGGACTCGCAGGCCGACGGAGACGTAGCGTGGGGACACGAGTTTGCAGCGCTAGACACGCTGCGCTGCTTCGCCCAGTTTCACCAGGACCACGCGCGCAAGATGCTGTAGGTCGTCCAGTTGAATGGACTCTAGCGTGTTGACGAGGCTGATGCTGCGTGTTTGTGCAGGGAGAAAGATGTGTTAGCCAAGTTGGTGCTTCCGGCTGTCATGAGTCTGCGCTCCGCCATGGCGCGCAACGCTCTGCTGTGTGTACAGGACCTGATCGTGGGGCTGCAGATAGAGACGGCCGCCCATTTTGATACCATTGTGCCTGTGCTGCTGAACCGAGCCTGCTCGGAGAAGCAGTTCCTGAAGGACCTAGCTCGAGATGTACTGGACACGGCACTACAGGCGAGCGCGAACGAAATGCTGCTGGAGCCGTTGCTCACCATCAGCACCTCGGAGAAGAACGCGCAGATTGTTAGCGTGGTGCGATCACTGTTTCTTGTTCTTGAGTTGGAAATGCTGTCCTCTGACGGGGTCTTGATTCCATGTGAACAGGCAGGTTTGTATATCACCAAGTGCGTCGGCAAAATGGAGCACTCTCGGTTGAGATCGTTCGTGCTGGAGACTCGCAGCTCTTTCTTCGAAGAAATGGCAGCCTTGTTGCGTTGTAAAGTCGTGGAATGCAAAGCGGCGACGCGCCGCACCTGCCAGCACACACGTCGAGTCATCGGGGTAGAGTTGTGCTCGCTTTCACTATTTGCAACAGCGCTAACATGCCTCCTGATACCATACACAGAATGAGGCGTTTGCATCATTAGTCAAGGAAAAGCTGAGTGGCAGTGATCAGCTAGACGTCCTGAAGGCTTCTGAACCACGAAAAGCAGCGAAACCCGGCAATGCCAAGTCGAGTATCCGAGAACGCATGCTCCAGATGAAGCGACAGCAACAGATGAAGGTCCAAAGCGAAGGGAACGACATTTCAGTGGTGGTCGTTGCGCCGCCCCGGTCCAGATCTTCGTCAGCCCAGCAAGCGCCTCCATCGTTATGACCACTGTTTATCCA
The DNA here is from genome assembly GCA_011947325.1 of Phytophthora macrochlamydospora. Classification (NCBI taxonomy): domain Eukaryota; phylum Oomycota; class Peronosporomycetes; order Peronosporales; family Peronosporaceae; genus Phytophthora; species Phytophthora macrochlamydospora. The sequence goes on from JAAVTH010000195.1 coordinate 16,036, forward strand.
AAATCTCATAGCCGTGGAATGTGTTGTGTGTCGTCTCTTTAGCTGCGTTCCACGTGTAGGTACTCTCTAACTAGCGCGAGGGGCACTCATGCTGCCAAGAGCAGGACTATTTGTTACTTGGATCCAAGCGGCGGATCGATCAAGCTAACCGAAATGCCCCCGCGATGAGAAAATCCCGCAGTCGCCGCCGCTTGTCAAAGCTCGATCGTGATGGAAGCGGGACGTTCCGTGGCTACATGGAAGAGCTGCGCAATGCGTTCGACCCGCACTCCGGGTTGCTCAAGAGCTGGCACCAGGTGCTGTTTGCGTGCATGTTGTACGAGGCGTTTCTTCTTCCCTTTGCGGCGACATTTGCAGTCAAAGCTGAGCTTCCTCCCTCGACAACGGCATTTCGAGCATTTTACGCAGCTGAGGTGCTGTTCTTTGGCGACTTTTACGTCAGATTGAACACGGGCTTTTACGAGGCCGGTAATATTCATCGCGACAAGCGCAAAGCGCGAGCGAAGTACCTCAAGTCCATCGACTTTTGCTGGATATTGTGGCAATTATCCCGCTGTCGTTGATTCTGCCCGTGCCAGTTCATCAAACGGAGCCGTCAAACGCTACTAGCGGAAAGTATTGGCCTGGTTGGATGGAGTTCCACAAGGTTTTGCGTGTCTGGCGTGTCCCCGACTACTTTTCCAATCTTGATGATGTCTACGCCAAGCAGTTCCAAGCGCTCAAGCTCTTTAAAGTGATGGTAACCATAGCGTTCGTGGCTCATGTCGTAGCGTGCGGAAGGTTTGCTTTTGGATGGAACCACGCTGACAGTGACAGCCCTAACGCTTGGTTACCGGCGGCAACGCTGGAAAGGGAATCTCTTGGCAAGCAATACGTGGGAGCACTCTTCTGGGGTGTAGGCCTGCTCACTGGATCGTTCTCAGTGGCGCTGCCACGGCAAAACAAGGAGTTTCTATTCACAATAGCCGTGATGTTGTTGGGGTTCATGCTGTTCATCTACGCTTGTGCGACGCTGTTCATGATGTCAAAGTCGGAGAGCAACCAGTCAGTTTTGGCGCAAGCGCGGATCAACCAGTTGAGGCATCTTCTTACTTTCCACCACGTGCCTGAAGCTCTACAAGTCCAAGCTGTCGAATATCTAAAACGCCACTACACAGACGCCGAGTCCAATGACCGTGAGGTGGTGAAGCTGTTGTGTCCTTCCATCACTAAAGACATACAAGTGGAGCTGCTGAAGGACATGGTTGGGCGGATCCCGCTTTTTCGAGGATGTAATCAGCAATTTATCGTTGCTCTCACGAGTCTGCTGGAGATGACTAGTTTTCCTGCGCATGTAACGCTCTTTGAGGCCGGAGATGCTGGGGATTACATGTACGTGGTAAATTCGGGTGTGCTGCACATTCTTGTGAACGGTGTCAAAGTGAGAGAGCTACGACAAGGAAGTTTTTTCGGCGAAGTGTCAGTGTTCTCGAAGCGCCCGAGGTCCGCTGCTGTCGTCACAACTTCGTATTGCACACTGTACCGCCTTTCACGTTTTCACACAGAGCGCGTGCTCGAAGGGTATCCGCATTACGCCTTACAAATCGCATCAACCATTGATGAGATGGTCAACGAGCGAGAAGCGAGAGCAAAAGAGGGACGTGAACTGCGAGAAGAGTTTATGCTCACAACACTGTATCAGCTAACAGCACGCGTACCCGTAATAAATCCAAGACAATCCCTGCGAGAACGAGCTAAAAGCAGCGAAAGTTTCTCTGCGCCGCAGTAAATCAACCAAGGTTCTCTCAAGTTCACGACACTCCGAATACGATGGAGGGAACATTTCTATGAGCGAAAAGCGTGCTATGGATTTCAAACCCACACCGATCACGCTACCACCCAAGGTGATTGTTAAAAACCAACGGGAAATTGGTTCGTAGCCAGTCAGCATACGCTCGTCGAATTTCAGCAGGGTCCAGTTGGTGGCCCCAACGTTCCAACAGCATGAAAAGCGCAAGCGGTAATCGTGCAGATACTATGCAAGGGTTTTACGACAATCTAGCGCGGCGACGAGCGTCTCAACAGCAAGCAGGAGACGCCGTGTCGAAGATTTTATCGTGGCTACTCATGTCTCGTGTGATTGACTTTAATTCATCGTGGAGGAAATACTGGCTTATGGCCCTACAACTTCACTTAGTTGCTAACTGGTATCTCGTGCCGTTGCTGCTAGCCTTCCCCGTGCTCGAATATGGCAGCAGTAGCAGCAAGGTGAAAGCAATGCATGTGATTTTGGATCTCTTGCAAGTCTTTGACATCTACTTAAATTTTCACCTGGCATATATCGCCAACCGCAAGAAAATCACGGAGCCAACGCGGACTGCGAAACACTATCTACGCGGCCCATTTGTTCTGGATTTGCTCTGTGTACTTCCGTACGAACTGCTGACTCCGCACACCACTTCGTTGGCATTGAGAAGCCATCCATCATTGATGCGATTACCACGATTGCTACGCATCTGGCGGCTTAGAGGGCATTTGAAGGAATGGGAAAGCTACTTTCGCCTCAACACTGCATGCCGCCTCGTCATGACTGGCGTCGTATATTTGTTATTGCTGAACTTGATGGCTTGCTTATACTTTGGCATCACGTATATCGAGGGCTTTGGTAGCGCAAGGAACTCGTGGCTACCGTCCAGCGACTTGGAGTGGCGACAATATGTCGATCCAGCTAATGGGGCGGTTTATTGTGTCGGCAGTACAACCAATGTGTCTTGCGCTGACACAGAAGTCCATGCTGTGGCAAATATCCAGTACGCACGGTCTCTTTATTTCGCAGCCACGATGATTACTACGTTAGGCAAAGCTGTGGAACCTTCGTCCGTGCTGCAGTGTTCGATCACGCTAGTGTTAATGTTGAGTGGGTTTCTGTCTATGGCTGTTATGATCGATAGCGCCCAGAATCGGTTCACGGCCTCTGCATTTGAGCAAAAAGAGTTTTTAGTGACTCGATCACGTGTGCAGCAATTCATTAATTCCAGAACCGCCCCTCCTGGCGTTCACCAACGTGTGAAGTCATTCCTCGAGTTCTGGTGGTCGTCGCACCGTGGCGCAATTGCTGGGGAACTTTTGAATGAATTACCAGAAGCTATCAAGCGGTCAGTGGTGCGAAGTATGTGCCAACCAGCGCTACGAACGCTATCATTGTTAGCAGGAGTGCGGCCCTCGCTGGATGCGTTGGAACAAGTATTCATCGATAACATTCGGTTTATTCTTTATGGACAGGGTGAGATCATCTACCGGCAGGGGGACTATGCTAGTGGCCTCTTCTTCTTGCTGGAGGGCGAGTTGATTATCATCGCAAATGGTGGTATGCCTCGCACTCTTGTAAAAGGCGGATTCATCGGCACAGCTGCGCTGAATTTAAGTGAAACTTCAGTGAGTTATGCAGAGCGTGTGACCGCGGCAAGTGGGTGCATTCTCATTTTCGTGTCTCGGGACAATTTGAATGGTATGCACAAAGCATTTCCAACGTTTTCCATGGCGATTCGAACACTTGAAAGGCGGCTAGAGGGTGCCAAGCTTGCTCGAGCACAACATGATTATGGTGGTGGTGGGCGTGAACGCTCATCATCGAGGTATAGCGGCGGTCGTGAACTTTCGTCCAGTGGGAGTCTACCTGCTGCGAAGAAGATGACACTTGAGATGAAACTGTTACAGTACATGGGGGTAGCTGATTTTGTCTTTGATCCTGATGATAGGGGCTTCGCAGCTTGGGAGCTATGGATTTTCGCTCTAACCATTTTGTTATACCTTAAAGTGATTTCAGATGCCACGAATGGTGTCAGTAAAGACGACGTTGTGAAAGCCGAGGTCATTGCTGTGGTGTTTGAAATGTTTTTCTTGGTGGATCTGTACTTTTATTCACGTCTTGGCTACTACGAATATGGCAATAAGGAAATGGATGTCGTCCAAATCCGCAAGCGCTTTCTGCATTCGTGCCATTTTTACTGTGACGCACTCGCTCTTGTGCCGCTATATGTGGTGAATTGGTTTTACCTTGGTCGAGGCGTATCGAAATTCTCAGCATAAACAAGCTGCTGCGTTTAGTTCGCACTCCCACGACGTTCGCCAAAATGGAGAGCAAGCATTTGAACCGCACATTGCAGCTGCGGCTGCTCAAGCTGGTCATCGTCTCGCTCGTCGTCTCCCACCTGTACGGCTCCATTTGGTTTAACTTTGTGCCTCCTTCTGCTACCTCGTCAACTTGGGGTGCGAATGCATGGATGCCAACGCCATCCCTGAAGACGGCAGACACGGGGACGCAATACGCTGGTCTGCTGTTTTGGTCATTTGGAATAATGTCGAGCTCGTACACAGGAGAGTTACCCAAGACTGCAGACCAATGCATTTTCACTGTTATGGTGCTTTTATCGGGCGCAACGTTGTATGCTTTCGTAGTCGGAAATCTCTCGGACGTTGTGGAGCTTGTGGATGCGAATTCGCGCGAGTTTAATGCCAAGATTAGTTCCCTGCGGCTGCTGTTGTCATTTCCATCTTCCGCATGCAATTGAAGAACAGCTCAAGACATACTTCTTTTTCCAACGCTATCATACAATCACGCAGGAATATTTATTGAGCGTTGTTTGCCACCGTCGCTGTTAACAGAAATTCGTCTCGTGCACCTTCAGCCCATGATCGCAAAGGTTGGTTTTCTAGCGGGAATGGAGGGATCCGTAACGCGTATGCTTGTTTCGCAATTTG
>JAAVTH010000196.1:0-148492 GCA_011947325.1 Phytophthora macrochlamydospora
CAGCAGCATGTAGATGCCGGCCAGGACGATGGAAACCAGCCATGTAGCGCCATGCATCGCCGCTATCAGCGAAGAAGAAGCAAATAGCCGGCACCAAGATACCGATGGTCGTGGAAATCTGCAGTCCGAGACCCAGGTACGCGCGGAGGTGTGGCGGCGACAGCTCGTTCACGTAGGCACCGATGGTACCGGTGGCGGCACCCGACGCAATGCCGGACACCATGCGGCCGACCGCGAACGGCCAGACACCGGACACGGACGCCTGGATGATAGCGCCGCCGATCATAAAGAAACAGTTGACGTAGAGCAGCTTCTTGCGGCCCCACATATCGCTGAAGTGGCCGCACAACAGACTGCCGACCATGGCGCCGAAGATCCAGGCGTTCACGGCGAAGGTCCACTCGAGCTTGGAGTGGCCGGGAACAGGGTGCACGTGCCTTCGACGAGCGGGCGGACCTTGCAGGCGTCGGTGTCGTTGTAGTCGGACAGGTTGAGCTGCGAGGTGGACCATCCGCTCTGGAAGGGCTGCAGCAGTGCGAGCAGCACACTCGTGTAGAGGATGCGATTGGGCTTGATCTGGAGCGCGGCGTTCTTGTTGGCATCGTCGAAAACGTTGCTGTTGGGTGTAGCCGACTGGTTGTAGGTGACATCATTGTCTTGAGGTGTCATGGCTGCTCAGTTGATGGGAATCACTTGAGTGTTGCTTGGGTAATTGGGAAGTGAGACTGAAGTATGGCTGTGATCAGGCGGGGCTGCTGGTTGGCAACGAAGCACCAGGTTGATGTGTACTTCAAGTTTGGCAGCGGTAAAGAAGGTGTTGCGGCGTGCGCTGCTTGGGGAGCAGACCACTGCAGTGACTGGCAGTCATTGGCACCTCGCTTACTGTTTTCTTGTTTCCGACTCGGAAATTCCGAGTCTTCCCAAACGGCTCTTTGCAAATTTATTGCAAGTGATCTGCGCAGTGATCTCCCGTGAGGCTCTTTCCAGCGTACGGTGTGGCGTGGTGCCTGCTCAGTTCTTTTGGGCAAATATTGCTGCAGTCGAGCGCGCTCTGGTTGAAGCTCTTCCAACGGCTATCTGGATCAGCGCGCGAGTTGATTTATTCTCGCATAGATCGGGCTCTTGTGACAGGAAGACAGCGGCAAGACTGGTGTGAACCGAAAAGCTTGATTTGCCATGATGGAGTCGGTGGAGCTGGCTCCGAAACGGAGCCTCTGGTCGATTCCTGCAGCTGGGCAACGCCAAGGAAGGTCCCGGTGCTGCCCTGACGAGGCAAAACTGAAGATCGTCGATCGCCCGCTTTTGACACGCGTCCGGCTTTGCGAGTCCCAACTTCAATTGCGAGTCATATTCAGCTAACAAGAGAGACAGCTCGTCGTCTGTTGCTGTGCGCGTTTAACGTCTTTGGGCGCCTCCACCCGTATTGCGAAGAGAGCGAGCACTTGCTGGTCATTCCAGCCCGAAAAATCTGCCGTGTGCCGCCCAAGAAAGCAGCAGTTTGGGGGTCTTGTTAACTGAAACACGGAGCTCACGATCCCCGGGGCTGGGCATGGGCGAAGTAATCACCAGTGCGGGCCCTTGAAACTGGAATAATCAACTCTGGACAAAACCAGACGCGGCTCGAAACACCCAGTTCCCTCCGTCTTGTTCTGCGTCATTGCTGAAGAGCTTGCTCTAGATCGAAGGCGATCTGGTTGCCATTGTAGAGAGAAGCGGAGTTCACTTCTTCAGCTGCAGTGTGAGAGGAGTTCGTTTTCGGTGTTCGGGTTGAGGGTACGTAGCTTTTTAATCATCCGTGCCAACTTGACTTTGCTACCTTTAACACACTCAAGCGGTGGCCCAGGGATCGATGCAATCGGCGACGACTGCCGTCGCGGCAGGGTAGGTCGAACGGGTATACATGTAAGTAGCTTGCCTATCTTTGCGAAATAAATCAACTGAACGAGTCCCAAGAGGATCTCTATTATTGCTTGGCGTAATCCCATCATGTTGATCTGCATGCAGGGCATACTCAAAAACACTTTGAAAGAGTTCTCCGCCGAGCCGCAAAGGGAGCTGTGGTTGCACTCAGCTCTACGATCACACAAGGAGGGCCACGTTCTCACCTCCATGAATCCTGTTGCTTCGTTGCTTCAACCTGCAGGGACAAAGAGGTGATGCCGCACCTACCAATGCCGTGCTGTACCGACATGGAGTAGTCTACCATGCTAGTCGAACGCGTCCCGAATGCAGTCTCACTTCCCAATTACCCAAGCAGCCTCCAAGTGACTCCAGTCGACTAAAGTCATTGCATCTGCCAGCCCTCAAGCAGCAATGGCGACGCAAGAACACGACGATGCCGTCTACACCCAAGTGGCGACGCCGAGGCCGATAGCAACGCCTTCGACGATGCCAACAAGAACGCTGCGCTCCTGATTAAACCCAAGCGCATCCTCTACACGAGTGTGCTGCTCGCACTGCTGCAGCCCTTCCAGAGCGGATGGTCCACCTCGCAGCTCAACCTGTCCGACTACAACGACACCGACGCCTGCAAGGTCCGCCCGCTCGTCGAAGGCACGTGCACCCTGTTCCCCGGCCACTCCAAGCTCGAGTGGACCTTCGCCGTGAACGCCTGGATCTTCGGCGCCATGGTCGGCAGTCTGTTGTGCGGCCACTTCAGCGATATGTGGGGCCGCAAGAAGCTGCTCTTCGTCAACTGTTTTTCATGATCGGCGGCGCCATCATCCAGGCGTCCGTGTCCGGTGTCTGGCCGTTCGCAGTCGGCCGCATGGTCTCCGGCATTGCGTCGGGTGCCGCCACCGGTACCATCGGTGCCTACGTGAACGAGCTGTCGCCGCCGCACCTCCGTGCACATCTGGGTCTCGGACTGCAGATTTCCACGACTATGGGAATCTTGGTGCCGGCCATCTGCTTCTTCTTCGCCGACAGCGGCGATGGATGGCGCTACCTGGCCGGGTTCCCTATCGTTCTGGCCGCTATTTACATGCTGCTGTCGCCCACGATGGCGATCGAGAGCCCCGCGTGGCTGCTCATGAAGAACCGTCGCGATGAGGCCAAGCAGGTCATCACGCGTCTTTACGGCGAGGAGCACGTGTACACGGCGCTGGCGTGGCTCGACGCGTCCAACAAGCCTAACGAGACCGAGGCCGGTCTCGCCGCCAGCAACGAGCCCGCCGAGTCTATCCTGTCGCCCAAGTACCGATTGCAGTTCTTCAGCGCCCTGCTGCTCTCGTGCACGCAGCAGCTCTCGGGTATCAACGCCGTCTTCTACTACTCCGGCAGCATCTTCTCGGACGCCGGTATCTCCGACTCGCGCGTCGGCACGCTCATCATCGACTTTATCAACATCTTCCCGGCCTTCTTCACGGGCGTGCTCGCCGAGCGCTTCGGCAACCGCAACATGATCCTCTGGGGTATCGCCGGCATGATCGTCATGTCCATCGGCATGACTGTCGCCTTCCTCGTCGACGTGTCTGCACTCTCCATCGTCTTCACGGCGCTCTACGTCATCGTCTTCGGTGTGACGCTCGGTCCGCTCGTGTGGGTCATGACCGCCGACATCTTCCCGGACGCGGTGCGCGCCAGCGGTTCGTCCATTTGCATCGGTGCCAACTGGCTGTGCAACCTCATCGTGGGCGTCGGCTACCCGTACCTGGCGGACGCCATGGACGACTGGAGCTACACGCCGTTCACGGTCTTCCTCATCATCTTCTACTTCCTCTCGCTCAAGCTCGTGCCCGAGACTGCGGGCAAGACGAGCGAGGAGGTCCAGCTCGAGTACGAAGAGCGTCGTCGTAAGTAGAGCGGAAACAACTTTGTCCGTTGAATGATCACGTGTTTTGTCTACATTTTAGTTTTAGCTTGGATAAAAAGAAACAATTTTTTCATTGTTTTTGGCGCCAAAGTTTGATTTTTCGCGGAAATGGAGCTCGTCCGCGGCGAGCGCGTCGTTACCGGCACCGTACGACGCGCATATCCGCTGCAGTCGCTGCGTACTGCGACAGCTGACGGTGGTGCGTCCCCACGTGACGGGAACTCGGCGTATTCGGTCCGGGAGTGGGGCCCTGCGGACAGGACGCGTCACAACTTGTTGTGGTCTCCGTTGATAATCATATCCTTTTCCACTCAATATTTTGCCGTTCCTGTCAAATTGGAGATATTATATCGCTATTTCCTTAACTAAATGATTTTGAATAACACGCGCGACTCATGAGACGTGTCTGGTGTTCTTCTACGACAAATGGGCGGCCAAGATGCAGTTCCTCAAACGCCATGTCAGTGGAGGTGTTCTCCGCACAAGTGTCTTATCAGTAAAACTAATATGGTTTTTATTCTGTAGTACAAACTTCGCATCAGCGGCGGAGGGTTGGTGGCTTTACAGTGGGAGGCTGGGATGGAGACGGAGGAGCGAGTTCAATGTGTGGTCGTTGCAGAGCGAGACATTCTGAAGAAAACGTTGGAGCGCCACCCGCGGTTGTTCTCGTATCCGCTGAGTCTGCTCATTGAAGTGGCATACGAGGAACCTCTGCGTCTGCCAGAGTCGGATCAGCTTCGGTACCAGCCAAGTAAAACTATCAAGACGCGCGATCTGTACAACTGTGAGTCGCGAAAATGACTGTGAAGAGCAAGGAAAATCTAACCATGACGTACTTCGCAGCGGCAGCAATGAGACGGGCTTTAACAGTGCACCCGCCTCCTAAAAGGTAATGTTGAGCTTATTTTGCCATCTTTAACGCTGACCAACATCCGTGATGCATGTACTGTAAGGCGAAAAACAAGCGAACTCTTGGTAGAGCCGAAATAGCGAAACCTGCCTATCGTTACACTCCGTTGGCCGAACTGGTGACTGGAGATGCCGACATTTACGGTGTGGTGGTCAATGTTTCCTTGCCGAAGAAGACGGGTGGACGCGACTTCTGCGTAAGTCTGCATCTCCAACAAGGTTTGAGAAACGGTTTATGACTCTTTGGCTGTGCAGATGACTGTCAGCGTCATCGACGAGAGCTGCCCTAAACGTTCGGAAGCTATTCAGATCAACGTGTTTTACCCGAACGTCGAGCAAATGCCCAAAATCAAGGTATAGTTGATTAGACTGGGCGAGCAAATTGTCTATACACTTACTGAGCGATACGCTGCAGTTTGTTGGCGACATCATTCGGTTTCACAAAATGAAAGTGCAGCAATACCAGGACAAAATTCAAGGCGTTAGCTCGTAAGTTAGTTGGCTGAATTTTAGTTGTGACAGCAATAGTTAACAACCGACTGTTGTATTCAGGCGACGATTTAGCAGATACCTTGTACTGCGAGAGTCGTCTAACGGCCAGCTTGATCAACAAACGTGCTCTGGAACGTGGACCTTTGAGCCTTCAGATGAGGAACGCGCTCGCGAGTTGATGTGAGTCTACCTTGTTCGCTACAGTTGACGCCATTATCTCTAATTAGCTTATCCGTTTATGCCTCACAAAAGAAAATGGTCCCGAGAGACCTTGGCGAGCGATATTACGCTGCCGCAGGGTGTACAGGCCCCCAGACCTCTAGCTGAGCTGAAGTTTGCTGAAAACTTTGTCGATCTCGTGGATCGCATCCTTTATGTGGACGATTCTTCAGAACCCGTTCGACTCACTGTTTGGGATGGCTCAGGGAATGCTACAGCGTCAGACCCAGTCATTAAACAAACGTTGCAGGAAAACGGTGTGACCGTGCCTGCTCACGGATTACTGAAGGAAGTCATCATGTCCTCTTGCTGGCTCGTCGTACGTGAAATGGGATTTGTCGAAGAAATGCGAACGCACTGGTGTCGCTTTCGCAACTTAGCGGTTGGAAACGATGAGCCAATTCCTGGGACTGCAGTTTCTCTTGCAGGGAGAGAGGTGCTGCGTTTTCGAGAGGTGACGTCGTTTGTTCTCTTGCCAGAGTTTGTGCTAGACGTGCAGGAGCGTCTTCGGTTGACCAACGACCCCAGCGTATCGTCGCATGGTAGTGTTGATCAAGATGTAGCGCGTCCAGCAAGCCACGTTGCGAATTCCAGTACACTTGGCTCTCGCGAGGTCACTACAATTATCCCTCAGCACATTCAGCAGAAAGTATCAGCAACAATGCTGGCCGAGGTGCTCAGCTCCAAGCAGACGCCTCGGAAGTTCCACTGCCGTGCTCGGGTTAGCGGTATCTGGCCGGCCGACGTTGACAGAATCTGCAAACCCATCGCCAACCGTAGTGGAGAGTTTATCTACTCTTTTGCGCTGACTGTGACGGATTCAAGTGGGTCTTTGAGCGTCATTGTGTACGGCAAAGACGCGGTAAGTAAATATGCTCAGAGATTTCCACGCGGCATGCACTAACCCAATGTGTGGTGTCTGCAGGAACACTTCCTCCATGGCATCCGCCGTGCGACTTGAAGATAAACACCAGCTCAAAGACACTGTTGAAAAAGCGCTTTGCTGCTTTGATGAAGACACCGCAGCCGTTGCACTGGTGCATCAAGTCTTACTCGGTCGGTTTGCCACCGTCAGCTGATGGCAATACGCAGCAGAAAGCGATTCGATACCGATTGTTCGATACGCTGCTCCGATGCTCGTAACTCGAGCGTGGTCATGTATGTAGCAATGTGCAAATGTTCGTGGCGATTGCCACTTCTGTACGATCAGGTCATGAAGGTCACTTCATTATTACGCATGACTTCATGGATATATACTTAACGGACGAGCCGCAGCTTACGGAGAGCCAAGACTTGAAATGCTGTCGGCAGGGTTGCCCTTCATTCCGTCCAAACTCAATTCACCCAGCCGGCCCTGCTGATGTAGCTGGATCAAGACACGGTATACACAACGTCAGCATGGAAAGCCACAACAAAAAACAAACGTAATGATAACCATACCTTCTCCAGCCAGTAGAACTCGTTGTCCTGTGGCATGTAGCCGCTCATTCGCCCACCCATCGCGTTCTGGATGGCTTGGGACTGCATGAGCTGCTGGGACATCGACATGTGACTGCTGTACATCATGGTGTCGCCCATACGCATCGACTTCTCCATTTCTTCCTCCTTGAGCTTGCCGAGTCGCTGCATTAGCGCCTCACCCTCCTGTGCTCCAACCCACTTGGGATGGTTCTGCTTAAAGTTAATGAACGAGCTCTCCATCTTTGCGTCGTTGCCGTACTCCTTGAAGTCAAACTCGGCAAACCGACACACTGCACCAGTGCTCGGGTGTACTAGCGAGTGCGTACGCAGGAACAGCAGAATCTCACGAGCAAGTCGGGGCAGTGACACACACAGAATGTACGGAGCCAACAAGACTGAGACGCACTCCTGCGCGAAGAGCACTGCTTTGTAAGGGAACAACACTGTGAAGGCATCGCGCACTTCAAACGAGTGGCATTGGCCACGCCATTCCTTTGGGAAGTAGTGCGTCTCAGCAGACACCTGCATCATGGCTTCCTCGCAGTCTCCATTCACCAAAAACGGAGACGACGACGTCGTAAAAGTTCTTGATATGGCGAAGACACCGGTCGCGACCGTGAGATACCAGAGCAACTCGTGGCCCATCAGGGTCGTTTCGAGCAGGACGGACTCCTCTAGTAGACTCACAATTACCAGCACGGCAATCAGAGAGCTTGCACAAAAGAAACACCTCCGGCAATGATGGCAAGCGCGCCGGCGGGGAACATGCCCAGATAGCGATCCGCTAGTGAATACGAGCGCGCCATACGCGCATCCATCACGTGGGGAAGCTCGTTGTATTCACGGAACCGCCAAACCGCATACGAGGACCAACGACGCGTGCCGAAGTAATAGACGTGGTTTGTTTGCCACTCTTGGGCTGCTAGGAAGAAGAACCGCGAGAGTCGGTAAAGCAGAATGAACGGCGCCAACACGAAGTTGAGCACTCCAGCAATCACGAAGCGCTTCTTGAGCATCTCCACATTGTGGATCACGGACGGAGCCAGGTTTAGGTCCGCGTCGAACATTTGATCCAGCAGACAAATGTTCAGATTGGCCTCCATGTTGCGCGAGCACATGATCTGCGACGTCGACAGGAACTGCAGCGACGTCGGGAGCAAATTCTTGCCTTGAAATAGTGCGTGGTTCATAAAGGCAATGAGATAATTATCTCGCCGCATGATTCGCCTGGCAAAGTCGTGAGGCGACGACAGCAGCGCCGGATCGATCTGCAGCTTGTACGACGACAGCTGCCGCATGTTTACAGGCGCATTCGCTCCGTTCACTAGATCCAGCACCCTCGTCACCACCTCATCCCACGCAATTGTCTGCACCTGTCGCTCGTCAATGTGCAGTCTCTCCTTGTAGAAGACTTCCATGTCCTTGGTGTCTCTCAGCGTTCCGATCAGCTGGAACGCTCTTGACAGCCAGTACACCGAGAACATGGCAAAGTAGAAGGCTCCAATGAGGCCCAGCAGTCCGTTATTGTCCGCTCGACACGTGATGTAGTGCTCCATCTCCTGATGACAGCCTCCTTGTTCCGGATGGCGATGACACTCCAATAGCGGTCCCCACTGCACACAGCCCAGCAGGAAACTCGAGAGCAACACACTGAAGAGTCCCGTCATGAGACTCACCAGCTCCACCACCACGATGCTCCAGAAGCCTTTGTGGTAGTAGTAGTTGTACAGAGTGATGAGGAATGCGTCGAGATTCGCCACGTTGCCGTAGCGATCAGGAACGTGCGAGGCTCTGGCGAGACTGGGTGACTCTCCTGCCCATTGTTGCGTCCTCGAGCGCCGGGGAGCGCAGCCTTGGCGGTGTCCAGCACCTCCCGGAACAGCGTGGAGATGGCTGGCAAGTGGACGTTGACTCGCAGGGACGGAAGCGGCGCGCCTAGGGGCGAATTGGGGCCCGCATGGCCGCCAAGAGCTCCGTCCTGACGGCCTGCACCAAATGGGGGCGCGCGGTGGTCGTCCTTGAGCTCGTTCCAGAGCAGTTCGTCTTCTTCTTCGGCGTGGAGATGGTCCTCGTTGACGGCCAGTAGCGACTCGTCCATGGCGACAATGGGGGTGATCTTGGTACTGGCAGATAGAGGAAACGATGGAGAGCAAGATGCACTGGTCGGGTGGGAGGCAGCGACGGGCGTGGAGGCGCAAGGAAGCTCGAGAAGCAGGAGGCCGCGCGAGCAAGAGGATTCTCAGAGTGCGCACCTAAAGAATAATACGTACTTTACGTCATGCGACGTCACTAAGTCCGCATTCGTGACGCGCTGTACCCATCCTGCGTGATTGTGCTGGTCATTTGCCTTACTTTGCAATCGTCCATCCAACCGCAGCAACATGCTGCAGCTCGTCCTGCGCCGCTGCAAGTACTACATCTTCATCAACGCCTTCATCTGCAGTGTGGGCTGCGGCAGCTTCGTCTTGGTGTCACAAGCCCATGACGCGTCCCACACAACGTCCGTCGTCTATTTTGTGAGTCTGCTGCGCATTCTGGCGATGCTGCGGTGGTTCGAGTGGATCGCCACCAAGAAGCCGCAGATCGACGGAGAGAAGCGCGCGCAGCTCACCACCGCCCAAGTCCGCACCATCTACGTGCGCATTTTGTGCCTCGTGGTGCCCACCGAGTGCATCTCCTTCTGGTTCGCCGAGCAGACTGCAACTCCCACGCAAGACGCCGTCGACTGGCGCTGGTTCGCCTCAGAGTTCGCCGCCTTCGTCCCCAAGTCACTGCTGTTCGAGCTGGTCTTCGACTTCTTCCACTTCGCCATGCACTGGATCTGCCACTACAGCTCGTGGCTCTACCGGAACGTGCACAAGCGCCACCACTGGCACCGCCACCCGTCTCCCTTGTCGACGTACGAGCAGGACGGAGTGGACTTGTGTCTGACCAACGTGCTGCCGTTCTGCCTGGCGTGGAGTCTTGGCGTCTCGTTCTCCGTGCTCCAACTGCACCTGCTCTTCGCCTACAAAACCTACGTCGAAGTGGCGGGTCATTCCGGTTTGGACATCAAGGGCTTCTCGTTTCCACAGATGCCGCTGCTCAACAACCTTACGCAGATCTGTCTGCGGGTGCATGACCACGACTTGCACCACACGCACCCACGATGGAACTTCGCCAAGCGGTTTTCCTTGTGGGATAAACTCTTTCGTACCTTTCGTCCGGGCAAGCGATTAGCTGTAGCCGCATAGAAAGCTTTTAAACACTGGCATCTCGCGTTTGTGTGAACCTTTGTCGATGAATTTGCTGGCGTGCCTCAAGACGCCGTCGGCGATGTTGAGCTCTCTCTTATTTTAGCAAGTACTGTCTAAGTGGACCCTTCAACACGATGCAAGTTCACGACGTCGGTGCGTTTGTCAAGGCGAAGTTTGTCGTGCTGCAGAGAGGAGCCCAAGTGGAGCTCCAAGGATCCTACTCGACCCAGCGCGTCCTGAACCTGCTTCGCTACAGCTCCAAAACCAGCAACCTCCAGGTGTTGCTAGTCTTGCTGATCACGCCGATGCCGTGCCTGGTGATTATCACGGCAGTTGACTCGATGCACTTGCGCCCAGTTGCCGACGGACTCGCAGTCAGTCACCGCTTTTTCGCGCGAGCGTTCATTGCCTTCTGGATCGCGAGTATGGCCGTCTACATCCAGTTCAAGCGCATCGTCCCGCCAGCTCCGCTGTCAAACACGAAAATCTTCAGCCTCAGTGTTGCTGTCTCGGCGCTCACTGTGAGCGCAATGTACGGACTCACCCTCGCTATTGGCTTCCCATTGCCATTTAGTATCATCACGGTGTCTCCGATCTGGCTCTCCTTCTACGCGTTGCCTCTTGTGGTCTGGATCAAAAACGCTCGTGGCGATCCAGCCATGCGGTCTCTGCTGTCGAGTTTGCTGCAACTCAATCGATGTCAAGAAGCTCTTGTGATTATTTACCCAGCCTACTTCTACGCCTTCACTTCGATCCCTGCCAAAGGTAAACCAGCGTTTGCAATGCTTCTGCCAGTGATGAAACTCGTGTTTCGTTACTTGATGTCTCGGATCGTGAAACACATGAGCGATGAGGTGCCGATATACGTGACGATCAATGTCGAGGTCTTTAGCGCGCTCTTCGTGTCCTATTGCGCGCAGAACACTCCGTCAATGCACACGACGATCGGGTTAATGGTGATCGACGCAGTGCAGATGAGCGTGTCGCTTGTTGACATCGAACGCATCGCTCAGCGATTAAAACTGCTACGGAAGCAGATCGACGGGAAATCTTCGACCGACAAGAGCCAAGAACGAGTGAAATCCGATTTCTACCTTGCGCATGACATCATCAACCACCACCAGCGAATGGGTCCTTCAGTCGAATCACTCCTTCTAGCACCGACAGAGGTTTGGAAGACGACACTTGCGAGGCAATCGTCCATGGTGCAGCCGTTGAAAACCGTGACCTTCAACGCTGAAGGCTCTAGGTTGAAATCGAGTAGCAATGTGAAATTGGGTAGCTCGCGAAATCGCAATCGCAAGATTTCTGCGACTCGAAGTCCCCAAGTTCAGTACATGGAAGAAATGCGTCGGGTGCTGTATATCACCGAGTTTGTCGTTCTGCTCAATTTCGTGGAAGTCATCGTGCCATTTATCTTCTGTGAGTTTGGCAAGGACATGCATTTTGTATGGTATTGACGATGTATTCCCCGTTATGTTTTGCTGCAGCGATGTATTTGGTGGCGATGTATCACCTGCCGAACCGAGCGTATTACGAGCAAATCGCTACAATGGATGACTCGCGTTTCCGCAAGACGCTGTTCAACGTAATGCTCTACACTGCACTGCAGCTTCTGTCGCTGCTCGTACTAAACGTGGTGCTGTGGTATCGGATGCGATTTTCGGTTGTGCGCCAGCTAGCTTTCGTTTTGCAAACCCACTGGGTCGACGTGCACATGTCCATTATCTTTTGGGTGTTTTACAATGTACAGACTTCACTCCAGCATTTCGGTAAGAGAGTTAGCTATGCTCCGACGGCAACGAAGAACTGACCTGCTACTGCTGCAGGATACGACTACACTTTTAAATTCGCCTGGCTGAGGCAACACTGAGAACTTCTTTAATAAATACAATCTTTAGAGTTGGTGTAGTAGCTATTTTTCAGCGCCCAGGCGTCTTACCCCGGTAAGACACGATAGTGGTGCAGGGAATAAGGTCGTTATGGGAAAGCAGAACGGCGCCATCGCTTCACATTTTGAGCTCGGGGTGATGAAAACTCGGGCGCTTCAGTGACATCAAGAATCGTCAGAGACAAGGGAGTACTGGGTGGAGTTTGGGTACCAACATGGCAGGAAGCAATGTCAGCGCCAAGTGGAAGAGTGACAAGGCGATGCAGCCGTCAAAACGTGAAGTGCCTGCTACGCTTCAACCACTCGACTACACCCCGACACCCAAGGAGGAAAACATCGGCAATGTTCAAATGGGCAAGGTACAGCGCCAACTCGTGCGCGCTTGATGGCGTGTTTTGTATGGTGACCAACTCGACTTTTAATGAACAGAGGCTGAGCCAAAGTGGGAAGCACGTCAAGTCGCGCCCACACGTTCTTGAAAGTCTACCTGCATCTCCACAGGTACGAGCGACTCGTCCGGAAAGCCTCGGGCACGGCAACTCCCTTGACCAGCTCCCCCATTGCTAATTCTGCCAACTGCTCCAGTATAACTTCGCTCAAGACGCCACCAACACGGATTCGTCAGGGTAAACACGAAATCAATGAGTGTACATCTACAAAATTGCATTATGTGGGAGCAACCACAGCCGCGGGAAGTAGCTGGATCTGTCTACTCCTGGCGTTGACGCTTATTCGGTGGGGTTCTGCTTGCATTATCGTCGTCCTCGCTGTCGCCACTTTCATCTTCACTGGAAGAACCTCCGTCACTGAACGAGTCGTCTGAAGAGGCTACATCGGCCTGCTGCGATGGGCCCTCGGTCGCTTGGGTGGGAGGATCAGTGTCTTCACCATCTTCCGCAGCCTCAATAGTACTACTAGCCTCCGTATTGTCCGCCTTAGCTGCATGCGTTTGCGTCGTGCTGGCATGCTGAGCCGTCATTTCTGCCGCCTTCCGGTTGAACTGCTCACGATCGTGCTTGAAAATGTCAGCCTGCACAAGGCAACACAATTGTAAGACGAGCGGTACAAATTCCGTTGAATAGCTATCACCATCGTACAATTTCAGGCATCAAGCCATCGTCAGCATTGGGCTCGGCCATGAGCAGTCGGATTGTTGTCAACAACGTGCTGATGTTGACCGATGGCAGCCACGATCCCTACACGGATACGTAAATCAATATACCAACTGCAGCATACAGAACCGTCCGAAGCCAACCTTGGGCTGCATCTTCAGCGTGTCCAGACAGATTCGCCCTGCATCGTCGATGTTTGGGTGGTAAATGGGCGTGACGAAGCGCACTTTTGGCGGCTCAAACGGGTATCTATCGCATTGCAAAATATATAAAAGAGACCCAAATACTTGTACCCGCCTTCTCTACCTCTCCGGGATCTCGATCTCCAGCTGGAACACTCCTTTTCGTACGGAGAGCCGTCAGGACCTAAGATTTCTGTTTGCCGATAGCATAAATAACAAATATTTAGGCATTTAAATGTAAAATGAAAAGTTGCCGGTCGTACGGGCTTCCAGTTGGTCAATTTTGTCGTCTTTGGGCCACGCGCTGACGCCTGCAGACCGAAAAACAGCGCGAAACCTCGTCAGTAGATACTCATGCACGTCTACTACATGCTGCAATATTTTCGTACGCACCGAAGGGCGGGTCGCTCTCCAGCATGGCGATCTCCTTGCGCATGCGGCCTCTCATCGCCGCCATCGCATTCAAATTAAAAAAATGCTATTTTAGCCGGCCAATCAGAAAATAGGAGCTAACCAGTATCTTGAATCGTCTGAAGCATGGAGGACTTGGAGCAGCTCCAGCTCCTTGGGCGTGGAGGATACGCCAGGTACGAATATTACGCTTATTCCCTTAATATTTTAATGGCACTCAATTGCGCAGACACCAATTCTAATGACTATGGACAAAAACCTATTGGTATTGGCAGCGTGTATCTTTGTCGACACAAGAAGTCGGGAGATCTCTTCGGTAAACGCTTGCCACACAGTACTTCCGAGCCGGTAATTCATACAACTCATGTGTTTACTCACGTATGCTGTTGGGTGCCGACGGGGACAGCTCTGAAGCGAGTTTCGAGGTCGAAGGTGGCGACTCCGCAGCAGCAACAGAGACTGGAAGCCGAACAGTTTATCCTGCAACAAGTGAAGAGTCCGTTTCTCTGTAGGGGATTTGAGACGTTTGAGACGGAAGAGGAAGTCGCTTTATTGCAAGAACACATCGAAGGACGGCCGCTGTACGAGTGTGTGTGGAAGTACAAGGACACGGGGAAGTTCCCTGAACAAGTGGCCAAGTTTTTGCGGCGCAGCTGGTGCTGGCACTGGGAGATCTCCACGCACAAGGATACATCCACCGAGACTTCAAGAGCGGAAATGTGTTGGTGGACCAGGCAGGGTTCGCGAAGGTAATTGACTTTGGGTTGGCGAAAAGGATGCATTCGGACGAAAAACAATCGCTTTCAGAGCGCACACAATCTGTGTGTGGAACGCACTACGTCATGGCACCAGAGATCTTCCTACGTAAGCCCTGTGGGTTTGCGGGGACTGGTGGTGCGTATATCTCCCATTCCATT
This sequence comes from Phytophthora macrochlamydospora, assembly GCA_011947325.1. NCBI lineage: Eukaryota > Oomycota > Peronosporomycetes > Peronosporales > Peronosporaceae > Phytophthora > Phytophthora macrochlamydospora. The sequence continues at coordinate 14,645 of JAAVTH010000196.1, forward strand.
CGAATACGCTCATTTTATGCTTACTGGATCCTCGTATAGGAGTCTCGGAGTAGTGCTCTTCGAAATGGTGGCTGGTCGGCCACCATGGGAGTATCAGTGTCCTCAAGGTCGCCCACTTGAAGGATATTTCCGAGGGATTGAGGCGGCTGCAAGTGCTTTGTTCCAGGACGACGAAGGGAGTTTGTTCGGGAAGCCCTGCGATTTCAGTGCTGATCTCAAGGCTCTGCTAAGGTTTTTCTTTTTCTTCAATTAATTTGCTTGTGTCCTTACGAGTTCGTGTGAATATAGGGGCTGTTGAAAACCGCTCCGAGCCACCGTATAGGATGCAAAGGTTCTACTGAGGTAGGACTTCTCAAAGCACCTTCTAGCGCGGAAGTCAGAGTTTAACTGGTGAACTCTTTGTAAACAGGTGATGCATCAGGCTTGGTTCAGCGATGTCGATTGGGAGCTGCTGAAAACAAGAAAAATGTTTCCTGTGCCGTATAATGCTCGTTCAGACTTCAATTCGGCGCGAGTTCGCACGCCACCACAAAACGGTTCCGCCGCAAGCAGTTCAAGCGCAGAGAGTATCGACCCAGAGGACAACGCCAAATACTTTGCAGAGTTTTAAATGCCTTGGACAAAGGTAGAAATACTAGGCAGCTAAACTACGAAAGCTGCTTGACAAACGATTGCTGCGATGCCCGCTCTTCCGAGGCTTTCAAGTTGGTCGCCTTTCTGTCATCGTTCGCTGTCTTGATGTACTCGTCGATGAATTGGGAGATGCATGGGTGGAACTCGTAGCGACCGCCGAAAAAGTCGACGTAGTTGGTGCCATCAAACAAATACCCGTCCGGCAGCGGATCCATCGCCTATAACACGAATAAAAAGAACCGTCAACAACAAGTACAATCGCGTCTATCTTCAACGAATACGTACGTGTTCGCGTTGGATCTCTCGCTTCTCCTCCAAAGTGACTGAAGCCTTCGATCGTACTTGGTTGGGCGAAACCTCTGCATGAGCATAGCAGTTGAGAAGGAGTTCACGAAGCTTCTCTCCGTTCAAACCTTGGCCAGTAATTTTCAGCTCCAAAGACGGCATTTGGTTGGCTTTGCTGTCTGGCTGCTCCGATGCGAGCCAAAGTCGCGCCAACGTCCCAGACGAGCGATACTCGTACACGGAATTCGGTTCGTCATTGAAGACAACTTGTCCTTCAACGCACCAACACGATCTCGACTGGCCGTTCGAGAAAGCTCCTTCAGCATGTGAATTGGCTGCATCCAGACGCACTTTTTCCACTGCGATCGACTGAGCGATGCGAATCCCCTTTGCTGTGCTGCTGTTGAGTGGGTAGATTTTGTCCATCGACTTTGTCTGCGCCGCGTACGGAGTTAACGTCTTCGCAATTAGGAACGAGAACTTGGACCTGTCCATTCCTGGGGCGATTTCAAAACGATACGTCACGGGAGCGTGGGCAGGATCCAACTCGGCCACATACTGAGCCTTAAAAGACTGAGCGTCTTTGCCAGTAGCATGGTCCCAGCCAGGAAAATGGTAGTCCCGGTACTGCTTGTAGTAAGCGCTTTCAAAGCGATCAACGACCAAAAGTGGTGTGAGAGGGCCTTCAAACACATCCCGCGAAAGAACCATCACATCTGCGAAAGGACTCGCCTGCTCCATGTGGAAACGCAGTCGTTGAAGAATTCCTGGCGCAATGTCCGTGGTGCTTGTCAAAACGATGTGCGTCACAAACCCGGCCGTCATTTGATCGAACACCTTCGGAAATGGCGCTTGGGCCTCCAGAGGGTCCGGCAAGTAGATGTTTGTAGCACTCACGCAGTTGATCACAGCACAAAGTTTGGTCGCCAGTGGTCCATCGTGAGAGACCCGTCGAATTGCCGACACGACGGTAATGGGATCGACATATCCTACGACTGTGAGCATCATTCGAGGTGGCAACTTCATCGCCTTGGCGTTCGATTTGATCCTGTTCAGCGCTCTTGTCATTCTCTCCAATACCTCGACAAACGTCGATGACTCTGCCGGCAGCTGCTTGGACTCTGCCAAGTCGCGAAGATCTACGTCGACCTCCGTCCATTCGAAACTGGAGGCTGAGATCTTGCAAATTGAGTTCGACATGGCCAGCGCCCCACTTCCTGGGATGCCAAGCACGACGGTGATTGGAACACTCAACTTGCTGAGGTCCTCGGTGTTGGGTTTCGGTAGATTCGTTGACGCTCCAGGGTCTTTTGGGATGAAGTCTTTCGGGAAAAACGACTCGATCGTACGCGCATCTCGACCCGCGAACTGTCGGTTGAACATCAAACCATCGCACGCATTCTTAACGAGGGCAGGAACGTCAAAGCTAGCGCTGTTTCCATTGCGAGGAGTCTCCCGTCAAATTGATCGCTCAGATCACTCGCACGATATATGGGGATACTCAACGTTATTGCAGTGGATTTCCACTCTTCCAATGCACGAAAGACTTCGTCTTGAAAACGAGTTCCTGACTGCATTGGAACGTAAAGAGATTGCGACTCAAGCTGAAAGGAAGTGCCTCTGAGACCTACCAATATACAGTATTAGTCTCACTTGTTATGCGATTAATATCGACACTTATCAACGTACCGGGTTCGAGTTATTGTACGGGTCTTCCTTCAGCACCAACTTCAGCAGCATCAACTCCTCATACATCGACGGGAGGATCGTTAAACTCGCCACATTCCGTTCAATAGACACCACAATCGGGTTGAAATGCGGCGTCTTGAACACAAAGCCGCCTGTGAAAACATTCCAACTACCGTGGAGAATCGGCATCAGATCGCTCTCAACGAGCAGTGTCGCCTTTGAAGAGAGAGCCGCTTGAGATGCCTCTGCTTCGTCGCCAGACTCAATGTCTGCATCAAGAGGGATGATCACTTTCCCTAGCCGAAGTGAGCGGCTTTGCAGCATGAATTCGGATTGGAGCGTACACATCAGCCGATCGATTGCCGCAGCTTCTTCACCAGGTTGCACCCACGAGCGAAAGTTGGCGAATGTCTTCGTCACGGACAGCGCGTTGTGATCGCCACTGTGACGACGAAATAGGAAAGTGTCGCCTACGACTAGTGATCCCAGTGACAGCGATGGATTGGCATCACTAGGAATATTTGCCAGCTCAATGGAGCAATACAGCAAACACCAATCTGCAACGAAAGAGCTATATGTTAGTCCTCAATTACTGGTCAATGAATAAAAGATCTTCTTTACCTTGAGTTAAAGAATCGATCGGCTGCCCACGAGCGTCCACGACTTCTGCCGAGAGGTGTAGCTGGTTATCAACGAGCTCAACCGGTAGTTTCGGGCCACCCTTGTTCATTGTCTTCACAGCGACGACAGCAGCAGCCCGCGCCAAATCGACACACTTTTCAAGGGACCTTGCTCCACTGTCCGTGCACTCTAGAACGAGTTCATCCACTGCGCTCCTGAAGACTCTGAGAAGTAGCGCATATAATTCCACCAGCGTTTGAGTGTCCTTCATCGAGCTTTTCCCGCCTTCGATTTCTGCTTTAGCCGGAGAAGGAACCAACGCGTCTTCGTCTACCACTCTCCTGCAAACTTTGCCTGACGACATGAAATAGGTGCGGGCAAACCTCACGCCCGTAAAAGGGTCTTCCGCCTGCACAGCCATGTGGGTGGCAGCAATACCGTTGACGCCCGAATTCGCAAGAAATGCTGATGTACGTGTCTATCATCTAGGAGTTTGTATGTGGGAGATTCAAGTTGCCGTGACGGAACAAGTCGCTGCTTTTCATGCGGAAGTGACGTCAGATGGCTTGTTGCCTTTTTCTCGGACTTTACTTTGATCGACGGCGACCACGGACAAGCAAGGACGGATTCCGACCACGGTATTTTCCGCCGTTGAAGCGACAGCACCACTGGGATTGGTGATCGTTCAATGCTCATTCCAGTTGCAGGCTACATCGATGACTTTTCCCGGATTGAATGGATCGGGAAATTGGAGGCGCTTGGCGTGGAGGTAGAGCCGATCCGAACGCGGTCCGCCGTATTTGACATCCCCAACAATGGGAGCGCCAAGCTCATCCGCGCAGTGCACGCGTAGCTGATGCTTTCTCCCAGTACGCGGCTTCAGTTGCAACCAGACGCCTGATGCTTCGATGCGGCCACGTCGCGCCAACACTCGCTCCACTATAGTGCATGCTGACTTGCCCTCGACAGGAAGCGTAATCTCATGTCCTTCAAACCGCAGTAATCGCTTTGCTGTCAACGATACCAGCGCTTCGTACGTCTTCTGTACGTCTCCCCGTCGAAGTAGCTCGGAAAACTTGGCCGCAGCGAGTCTGGACCGCGCCAGCACCAACACCCCTGAAGTCTCCTTGTCCAGGCGATGCACCAGCTTGAGCGGCTCCTGCTGCTGACCCAGCTCGGCTGCAATTGCCGGCAAGTATCTTGCCAGCGAGTCCGTCAATGTCGAGCCCTCTTGGCATGCCAAGCCGTGCGGCTTGTCCAGCACCAAGTACTGGTCATCCCTGTACACCACCCGATCCAACAGCTCTTGCAGTCGCTTCGTGGCCCCCGGTGTATTTAAACGTGCCGATATCATGGCTTCTTGCTGCTTATGGTCTCCATCCGGCTGCAGTTTCGAGTGGAACAGATGCGCATCAACGACAATTACCGAGCCTTCCTGCAAGATCGAGTTGGCTCGTGCAGTCTGCGGAATTGAGGTGCCGCTTGCGCCCGTCGCGGGCTGCAGACGGATCTTGCGCTTGCGTAGCTGCGTCTGCAGGAAGCTCTGCGGCAGCGACGGGAACTGGCGCCGCAGCCAGCGGTCCAGGCGCAGTTCCCGGTCGTGTGCGCGCACCACATGCCGCATCCATCGGAGCTCGTGTTGCCACATTTTGCCCAAGTATGCGTTATCGTAGTTATGTGATATCGTAGGTCGATGAAACGTCGCGACTCTGGATCAACCAATCACAGGCCGGTATTGCCGATCTTTCCATTGATCTTGTGCGCCTGGTCACTTGCAATGCCTGTCATTTCCCCATTTCAAGGCAAGTATGGTCAAGGTGCTGCTGTATACGTCGCTGCTACTGGCAGGTGCATTGGCCCAGCAACACACGGGCGACGATGTGCTGCTCACGATGCCCGTGACGATCGACGGCTCGCTCAAGAACCTGCAGCTGCTGCGGGGCGAGAGCTTTGAGGACGCAGCGACGTCTTTCGCCCGGTCCAATGGGCTGATGGACGCTACGGACGACCCCAAGGTGCAGGCAGTGGTCGAGCAGCTGTCGGGACTGCTGAAGGACAAGATGCAGGAGGTGGAGGCGCAAGGAGGAGGCCCGCAGACCCCCAAAGAGCCAATGCCGAGCGTGCAACTGTCCATTCCGTTGACAATTGACGGATTCACTGGAGATCTGCTCAAGTACGAGACGGAGACGCCCGAGGCAGCGGTCGAGAGGTTCCTCTATGCCAGTGGGTTCAGCATGGACGTCATGAGAGAAGTCTACCCGCAGTTGGTGACGCTAGTGAACCGGAAACTGGAGGAGCTGCAGCCGCCACGGAAAGAACTGTTTGCCTTCACTCTGTCGTTGGATGGTAAGGAGATTGTGGTGCGCCACTTTGAGCAAGGCATCCCGATGGAGGAGGCAGTAGAGACGCTAAGAGGCGTTGGGGTTAGTGACGGCGAGTTCATGGACAGAGTGGCGCCGCAGATCGCCAACCAGATTGCCAACGAAATTGCAAAGAGGCAACAACCTGAAGGTCAGGAGGCACAGTCTTCTACTGCTCCAGTACAAGACCAACAGCAAGAAGCGCCACAATCGGCCGAAGAACCTATGATGCAGCAACAACCGCCGCAACGACGGGAAGTGTTCTCAGAGCCGCTGACACTCAACAACCAGCCGGCGGTTATGGTCCACTATGAGGGATTTACAGCCAAGGAGACGGCCATGCGGTTCTTGGGCGAGAATGGTATCACCGATGAGGCGACCATCGAGACCTTGGTCCCGCAGCTCGTCGAGATTGTGGACGCTCGTATGGTAGTCCTGCTGCAGCAAGAAGAGCAAGCCAAAGCACAAGCAGTAGCTGAGGCTCAACGACTGCAGCAACAACAGCGACGGCCATTGATTTCTGTGCCGATTCAACTTGGAGACCAAAACCAGGCGAACTTGGAATACTTCGAAGGTGACAATGTTGAAGGAACCGTGCAGCGGTTCCTCGTTGGCGTCGGCTTGAGTGAGGGCGAGCAATTCAACAGCAATGTTGTGCAGCTATCAGCCCTTGTACGTGAGCGCCTTGCTGCTCTTGATCAGCAACAATCGCAAGAGACTGAACAAGCTCAAGGCCAAGCCTCGGCAGAACAAACTCCACCGACACAACCAGAGCCCATGTTTGTGCTGCCTGTCACTCTCAGCGGAAATGTGTTCAATCTCGAATATTTCGAGGGGCAGGAGCCAAAGTACGTGGCCAACAAGTTCTGTGTGGAGAAGCACGAGATCATGCGAGCGGAACTGGGGGCAGAGTTCGACGGCGACCAGCTTCTTTCATGTCAAAATGTTCTGGTGGAAACCATCCGCAACATCATCACGGAGGGACAGCAGGAGAAACCTATAGAGACGCACGGTGGGGCTGAAGCACAAGCCCAACCTGAAGCTCCTGTACAAGCTGAAGCAGAAGCTGATCCGCGAGGGGTTTTGATGTTCACACTCGACATCGACATGGGCGACGGTACTTCAGTCCAGTTGCCGGTTCACAAGAACGACGACCCGAGCGAGTTGGCGTCGACATTCTGCACGGCGAACAATCTCGACCAAGACAACGTCCCCGCACTCGTAGATGCGATAGCAGATGCGATGAAGGGCGCAGCACCAAACTAACACGTGGACGCTCCAACACCGTCGAATACATCAATTCACTGTTTGTTGCTCATAATGTTACACGCGACTTTATAAAAACTGTCACAATTCCCCCACCACATTACTGTTGCGCAGCAGCAGCACGCTCCTCACTCGCATTCTCTTCGTTGGATGCCAATCGGTTCTGCTGTCGGCGGGTGAGCATGCCTACCCATTTTTTCAAATCCATTCCGCCAGTTTCAGCGTCCTCTTCCTTCGCAGCACTTGCTTCCTGTGCCTCAGCTTCGGGGTTTTCCTCTGCTCGGGCCTCACAGCTCTGCTGGTTCCGCCAGACCAAAGATTCGATGCTGTATTCGTGAATGTAGTGCCATGGCAGCTTTGACACGTTGAAGGCAGCGCCGCACTCGGCAAACAGTTCGTCGGCAATCTTGTCATGGGCAAAAAGCTCCTGGCCAAAGTTGACGCGCACTTCATTGTACGAGTCCACTCCAACTGCTGGGTATAGGCTGGAGTGCGGGCACTGGATCTCCCCTTCATCCGATCGACTGATTTCTTGGCCATTGCTGGTGAAGAACACATGCGATTGTGCTTCGTGCATGTCTCGGCGAACTCCGCAACCCACAATGTCGCCCACGCCAAATCGTGGACCAAAGTGTCGGCCCTGTCAAACGCACAAACAAATTAACACCCCTAACATCATTCTGCATGCAAAGCTGTTGACGAACTCGGGTAGTTTGCTTGTACAAGCGTCCGTCATCGCCGTGATAGCCGTACGACCGCTGGTTCCATCCGGGTTGCCGCCCTACCAGCGGGAAGCTGGCAGGGACGAGTCCCAGCGACGTCAGCTCTTCCTCTTCAGTTTGTGCAGTCTCTTCGCCGTGTCCCTGTGTCTCTCGGTTCCTCTTAACAATCTGGATCTCAAAGTATCCGCTGGCCACGATGCCAACCTGGTACAGCCCCTCGCTGCGCTTGAACACGGCGACATGGTGTGTGGAAGGGAACGGCACATTTGCTCGCACACTGCGGTCGTCTCCCAGATCCGCTCCATTGAAGGCGAAGCGCACCACATGGGAGGGCCGGGTATCCGCGTCGTGCATCGTCTGGATCCTGCACAGCAGCTCTCGTCAATAAATTGTCTCCACAGCTTCAATAACCAGCCTCTCCGTACTCGTGCTTGGCGTCATCGTAGCCCTGATAGCGCTTGGTCTGGTCCAAGTCCGCGTACGATGGTACAGGCACCACTGCGTGCGTCAGCAGCTGGAACATCCTGCTCTCATTGCAGTCCCTACAAGAAGGTCATCACAAGCGTCAATTCGACCCTTCCTCGTCTCGCTCTCGGCTATTGTATTGACTCACTGGAAGAGCGTCTTGAGCTTGGGCTCGATCTCGACGGTGGCGTCGGCTGGCAGCGGGAAGTTGAGCGTCGTCCAGCGCTGCATGAACAGCGACCGCCAGAGCTGCGGGTACTGGGGCAGCACGCGCGCGACGACGCTGGAGGCCACAGCCAGCGCCTCGACGTCCCTAGCGGACGAGAAGCACAGGATCTGCGCTAGCAGCACGTCGTCCAGCGCCGAGAACCGGCAGAAGGCACGTTTGCGGAGTGATGGTCGCTGGCGGAATTGGCACATGCGTGCTCTGGGAGCGAATTCGAAAGTGACTGCAACACCGACGGAATTGCTGCGACAGGTGCTGGCGGATGAAGTTGACGGTGATATACAAACACCAAGTGACTGCGAAAGTGACGTATTAACTCCGACCACTTTCACAACCGTAATCGCGAGAAGATGAGTGCTCGCGCTCTGCACGGCGGCGCCAGCTGTGTATCGCGCGGAAAGCGGGCTGCATGGTGTTTGCCAGGCGTTTGGCTCGACGGCGCCAGCGCTTGGAGCCCGTTGGAACACAATCAAAGCGCGGTCATTGCGACACGAGGTCGGCCGCGGTCGACGTAGACGGGCGGGCGAAAGGCGGAGAAGCAGAACGCGGTCGGCTTCGACGGAGGCGAGGACTTGTTGGTCATGAGGGGCGCTGCTGCCCCAAAGCGAGACGCAGTCACCAGTACCATGACCAGTATCCTCACTCCTGTTAAACGACGGCAACTTTGTAAAGAAATGCGGCCCTGTTGCGTTTCTCTCGGCAAAGTGCAATAGGATGCACATCTAGCAGTGAATGTCTTGGAGAGGTCGGGCCTCGAGGTGAGCCTGCAGCAGTGTTTGAAGCAGAAGGCGTCCTGCGGCCTCTTGGCAAAGGTTCCGACAGAGGCAAGCCTTTAAAGAATCGGCAGCGATCATGGGGCGACATATCCAAGGCCGGTGAAACCGTAAAGCTCGTGGAGCGCAATTGCTGAGCTCTGCAAGAGGTGAAACACAACATTGTGCACTCAGCCCACTAGCTGCCTGCCCCCATCGAGAGCCTCATTTTTGTGATCCTGGCACTGGCTAGCGTGAGTCGAGAGTAAGGCAAAGCGATGGCACGGGAAGCTTGCGTACAAGCTCGACAAGCTCGCATTCCTTCGCGCAGCGGTTATAATATCAAAGCTCGGGGCAAAGTCGCAGGGTTCTTCGATTGTACAGGCGAAAATTGGACCCATCAAGCGACGTCCATATCCATGGCAATTCCTGCTCGACGCATGGCGAGTATGCGCATGATCAGCCTGGCGCTGATTTCCTCGTCGGAGACGTCGGAGCCGTAGTCGTGGAGGTCCTCGTCCTCGCTGGTTTCGTCGTCGCTCGAAGTCTCGCCGTCCGAGTCGCGAATGTCGTACCACTGCAGATGCTGCGAAATAACACTCGCCTGTCCGCTGCAGCCCTGGAACATCGAGTCTGTCGCCAAAAGGTAAGCATCCTGTGAGTTGATCAACTTCCTCATTACACTAACAACCACACCATCAGCATCGATCGCACCTACAAGACCGCTGTACTTGAATGGCTCCTGGCCAAAGTTGAGGTGCAGGGCATCGTACGAGTCCAAGCCGACCGCCGGATACCAGTCTCGCTGCTCGCACTCAATGTACGCGCCGTTTGCGCCCGTGATCAGCTGGCCATTGTGTGTGAAAAATACATGCGACGTGTTGGTCGTCGGGTTAACACGCACGCCGCAGCCAACAGTACCACCAGCCTTGAACATTGGACCAAACGACTGACCCTGTTCATAAATGCAAACCGCTTGAGCATTGCGATGGCTAACACCATACCCAGGAAGAGCAGCCACCCACCTCGAAGGGAGTTTGGTGGTAAAATCGGCCGTCATCTCCATGGTAGCCGTACGATCTCCGCGTCCACCCGGGCTGCTTACCAACCAGCGGGAATCTGGCGTTGACCACTCCGATAGCCGTCATGGAGTCTTGACCCGCAATAATCGGCACCCTGACATGCCGATGCTGTCGCTTTGATAAACTCAGTTCAAAGTATCCGCCTGGGACCACGCCAACCTCAAAACCGGTCGTGTTCGTCCTGCACCTTCCTCTCGACTGCGTCTGTACACTGCCACATGGAACGACGTTGGGAATGGCACGTTCGCCCGCACACAGCGGTCGTCTCCCAGCATCCCTCCGTCCAGCGCAAAGTCCACCGATTGCGACTCGTTCAATTCTGGCACTTGCAAAGAAATAATGCTGTCGTAAAATAACACAAAGTCAGCATTGTAGAATGATCGCACAGCCTCGGTAGCACTACTCGCCGGTGATAGGCATCTGTGAACCCCAACGCCTTCTGTGTCTCCTTGATATCAGCGTACGACGGCACTGGGATCACTGCATGGGCCAGCAACTGGAACTTGCGGCCTTCCGTGCACGAACTGCAGTCAAATCCGTCAAAACTTGGTCGGAAACCTCATTATAAATTACCCACCAACCTTGGGAATAGTTCATTTAGATGCTCGTTGATCTCCAGCGCTGCGTCGCCTGTGGCCACACCGTCCAACGGGAAGTTGAGCATCTCCCAGCGCCGGCAGAAAAGGGTCCTCCAGATGGACGGAAAGCGCGCCACCACCTCGCGAGCGACCACAGACGACGCCACCGTCAGAGCCTCCACATCACGAGCTGCCGAGAAGCTCAGCACGTGCGCCAGCAGCTCGTCACCGAGGTGCTCGAGGCGCGGCATGTCTCCTGCGGTTGCGGACTAAATAATAGAATACCAAAAAGAAATATGATGTTACAGAGTATTATCAGAGATATCGCAAATGGCTACACCTTTTTGGGAAGATGGGCAAAAGTGCAACAACTGAAAATTGCGAGCTCACGCAGCGCTTGTAGTACGAGTCCGACGGCGTCGATGCACACTGGAGAAGAAAGAATCGAAGCAGGTGCGTTGCACACTGTGGACGTGCGCGTTGTTCGCACTGAGCAGCATCTTGCGAGCCAACGCAGCTCCGCTTCCAGTGCACTCGCTGAAAAGCTCGTCTGCGCCACACAAATAATGAAGTAGTCCCCTTTCTGTGTGAACTTCGAGAAAACTTACCGATTACATGGTCGCAAGCGAATAGATACTGTCCAAAGTTGACGTGGACTGTATTGGCTGAGTCGAGGCCAACAGCAGGGAACCACTCACGGTCAGCCTCGCACGGGATAAATCTGCCGTTTCCTCGGAGATGTGGAGCTACGACAATCGTTTTTCAGACGATTTCGATAATCAAATTGACGTATTGATACAACTCACATGTGACGTGGTTCCCATTGTGCGTGAAGAACACCCGTCGCCCGATATTTCGAGTCCAGGATCGAACGCCACAGCCAACCGTGTCATTCACACCAAATCGCGGCCCGAACGGCTTCCACTACAAGCAGTACCAAATACGCCTTAGTGCCTTAGTGTAGATATTCATGCGCAAAAACATTCACAGCACATCACTTACCGGAAACGCTGAGTATAGTTTACCGTTGTCCCCGTGATACCCGAACGACGGCATTGTCCATCCGGGCTGCTTGCCAATCAGCGGGAAATTTGAGCCTACCAAACCGATCGCAGTCATTTCCACCCTCCCTCGCCGAATCATCATGTGTGCATCGCGTTCGGATACTGAGTTTGCGATGCCAATCTCAAAGTAGCCACTTGCCGTTGCGCCGATTTGGTACACAAAGTTATGCTTCCCGTTGCGAGTGTATGCTTTCCGCTTGAACACCGCAAGGTAGAATGCGTTCGGGAACGGGAGATTAGCGCGCACCGATCGGTCGTGACCGAAGAGCTTCCCATTGAATGCAAAAGCCGTGGAAACCTCGACACTACTGCCCTCTCCGTTCTTGTGCTGTTCACGTGACACAATACTACACGATCACTGATTAAGAAAGGTATACAAGCTTCACTACGACCGATACTACATCGCACCTGTGTAGAATATCCGAGTACCCAAATGACGCTCGAGTTCCTTCGAGATCCATCCCGGACGGAGCCGGGACGATTGCACGCGACAGCAAGTGGAACATGCGGCTCTCCGAGCATTGCCTACAGCAGTATTAAAGTTACGACAGCATACAGACGGCTACACGACTGCGAGTCTCACATGTGGAAGAGCTGACGCAACCGCCAGTCCACCTGAAGGTTCGTAGCGTCCTCATCCATATCGTCCAAATCAAAGTTGAGCTCGTTCCAGCGACGAGCGAATTGCACTCGCCAGATTTGCGGGTATGCAGGCAGCAAATGCAGTGCGATCAGTCTGGAGGCTGTGGCCATGGCCTCAACGTCCCGGGCAGAGCAGAAGCTCAACACGTGAGCGAGCAACGCGTCGTCCAGGGAGCACAACATTTTTGGAAGCTGCCCAACAAGATCAGCCTTTTTCTTTCTCGTCGCATCGAAAACTTTACTGTGGAATTTGCCGACTTATTATGCCGCAAGAAAGGGTGTCACTTCAACTTCAACAACTCTAAATCTTGTTCGAGTGCGCTCGCTCCAGTTGTGGGGCTTCTTCGTTCTTTTGCAATGAAAGCTGCAGCTCCTTCGCTTTTCGCTTCGAGGCTGCGAGCTCGCTCGATAGCTGCTGGTTCTGCTGCATGAGCATGCACAGCTGCCGTTGCAGCTCGATTAGATTGCGGTTTGCTGGCGGATGAGCGAGCGATTGGAGCTGAGGAACACTTATCGCTGAGCTTCGGATGGACTTGAAGCCAGCGTTCACTGTGAACGCTAAATCATCTCGAAGGCGTCGCTAAAGGATCCCCACAAATTTCGATAAGGGTCTGGCATGAAAGGCATTGCAAGAAGCATTTTCGTACCTGCTTCTGCTGATCAACCTGGATGTTGATTGCTTCGGCTTCCTCTGAACTAGCCAAAGCCGATACAACAATCTGCATGCATATACGTCAAAATGATAACAACCAAGCCTGCAAACAAGAAGCTACTACCTCGGCACTGACGTCTGCTGTCTCAATGTTCGTCCAGACTAGAGTCGATAGCTGTAGGCAAGCAACAACAGTCTTCGTTAGTCATTGGCGTGGGATGTCTCCCCAGACTTACAACAAATGAAATCGTACTCTTTTCTTCTTCTTCTTTGAATCCTTCGCGATGGCAAACTTCTCGTAGTAACCGGATCGGTCCTTAACGTTCGAGTGGCTTTTCAGACCAGCGTACACCTTCCCGCGCTCCGCTTTCATTCTCTTCGCACCCTGCATGAAACAAGATCGTTAGGGCTATTCAAAAATACAAGATAATAAGTTCTCGTACCAAATCGTTTACAGTTTTTTGCATCTCTGGTTTGACGTTGATCAGTCTCTTAAAGACAACAAGTGTTGATGCACGTAGTTCATCTCGCTTTGTAGAGGCGCCGTGTGTCGTTTTAGTGGGCTGAAGCTTGTCAGAATTGCACCTTTCATCGCCAAAACTGGCAACAAGTCGGGCTTCTTCTTGGCGATAAATCTAGCACAACGCATGAGAACCAAAGCTACTTCTCATGCCGATGTTTTGCACTCACCCCAATAGCAAGAAAATCTGGTTGTTTGAATTGGATCCAAAACTGGGACCGATACAGCAGAGGTGTATTCTGGTGGTCCCAGAGCTTGTAAACCTTTTGGCGGCACGTTTCGAACAATGCAGCCTTCAACCTGCATAATCACAATCAAACTGTGGTGAGGTACGAAAGCTTCACGACAAGCACAACAAAAATGAGTATGGTAGCGTCATTTAGGTACCTGGTAGTGTATCTTCGGGAAATAAATCCTCGTACACAGCTTTGCACCCGGACAACCTGAAGTCGTAAAGTTTGGTAGCTGCACTTGTAGAAACTTCCTCGCCACAGCGCTTGCAGGCATCGAAAGCCTCGCGACATTCGTTGGTACCGTGCGTAGACAATGTAGCCCCGTGCTACAAATTGAAGCTTCAACAATGCACGATGCTGGGAACGATATTTCGTCATTGCCTGGCGCATTCGGCATATCTTCTGGATCTGAATGGCTCCGCTTCGGAGAGCAATAAAGTGCTGACGATCCGATTTTCTCTAATAAGCAATACATAATCAGCTCCCATGTCCTAACCGATTGCTCGGATATGTACCTTGATTCTAGCGATAACCTGGCGCTGGATTGCAATAGCTGCCTCTCGCTGTCGACGATATTTCTTCCGGGCAATGTACATCCGAAATAGTGTTTGCAGCTGGTGCACAAAACATGACAATTTAAGTAAATGTCCTCAGCCAACCTTCGCACCACAAGAAGACCTACACTGATTATGAGGTGACGAGTAGCCTCCCAGCTGACTCCAGTGCTGATATACGACCTGCCACTAGCAAATACATGTACAGTGTTGTAAGTCAGTGTTGACATTCCAGTTTGTGGTGCTTGCACGTACATTCCAGTTTTGAACATTCCTTGGTGGAAAGTAACGCGAGATACGTTGCGCTGCTGCTCTCGTGATGTGAACAACTCACGGGGTTTGCGCACGTTTCCAAACAAAGCCCTTTTAAAGAAGATACAAGTCAATATCGTTTCGTGCAGCCTCGTTCGTGTGTGGGCGCAGAGGACCAACCTTTTAGACGTGGGAACGCTTTATACTACACAAATACCAATGCATCAGTTAGGGCAGCAGACTTAATAGCCAAATTGGCCCATTGCTTACGTACTTTGTAGATTGTGCCATCATCCGGAAGGCCAATGTTAGATGGGGGTGGAGCAATAAATGTTTCTTGAATGTCATCCGAGCGATTTTCCAAGAAACTGCAGTCGAACTTCTTCTTTCCAAGCGTCAACGAGCGGTTGAGCTTCTGGTTAATCGACTGATCAAAGAAGAGCACTTCTGGAAGCTGCTGGTTGAACACGCGGTCTTCAATAAAGCGATCAAACATTTGGGTTGCGATGAGCGAGGAGACAAATGGACGCGCTGCAGCATCAAAATTGTCCTGCAGGAATCGCTTGCTATCAAAGAGTTGTTGTCCTCCTGATTTCACAGATGCCGTGCTTGGCGGATTCTACGCGATAAGAGCATTAGTCAGCACCATGCCAAAGTAATTATTTCAAGCCAGCATTTACCAGATAACTTGCATACTTCTTTAGAAGCGTCACGAAGAAGCGCAAAAGGCTTTGCGGACTCCTTCTGCTGAGAAATCTTCTGCCTCGTTGTATCGACTCTCTGTGAGGGTTCCAGTGGAACCATTTCCAGTAGGAGGCATCGCTGACACCGAAAATGAAAAACTGTGTCGAAATGAGTTGGTTCGAGAGAATGACGCAGACGGAGACGTAGCTTGAGATGAAAACGCAAGGCTGAATGCCGCGCTAGATCTTCTTCCGCGTTTAGCTCTACCAAGGGGTTAGAGAATTTAGCGAGTCCGCCATGCTCGATTCTGAATAAGACGTCGACAGCGGAACAGTTTGGCCATGGTCGGATGCAAAGTTGCCGATCGGCTCAAGATGCTCCTCATTCGGAAATGCCTGTGAAAGGGGAAATCTGTTAGCTGAACTTCTGAAGTTGGTGGTGGTATCATTTACAAACCAAATCGACTCGACTGATCCCCGCTGCGTACGGATCAAATATCTGCAACACATAATACGAAGCGTGAGTCATCATCATTTGCAACTCTGACGCATCTATTTGGCCTACGGTTGCAGCTGCCGCTAGCTTCGAACGTAATTTGCTTCCTTCTCGTTCGGGGAGTTTCGGAATTGCAATACTTCTGCCTGAATCGTCCACCGCAGGAATCACGCTGAGTGGCAACGAGCATGTTCAATGTCGGCCATTATAATAAAGTAACATAACTCAAAAACTAACCGGTTGTGATCCAAATCAACGAACACAACGTTGGTGGTTTGTCCTGCCAATTGCTTGAGACAATCGGAATGAGTTCCCACCAGGAATGGAACGGGAGCCTACAGCGACGAAACTCATTCAGGATCCAATCTTCAGTCATTTGCATTGAAAAATGCTTCCACTTACTTCGATGACATCAAGAAGAGATATGGGGAGCACAGGAATGTACGCTCCTTGCCAAGAGAATGGCAACAAAATTGCCATGAGTGCTTCAGCGACCGGAGTGAGAAGGCCAACATGCTTTGAGCATAGCACCACCTGAAAGCAAAAGTGTTAGGACCTTTTAAGTTGCAAGATTGAATTGGGTCTAGTCGCACCTTGAGTTCTAATGCTAAACAAGAGAATACGAGTAGTACGTTATTGAGATCGAGAACTTGGAAAAGTGGTCGGAACGGAAACTACAAGACCAGGTTAGTACTTGCTACCCACAACAATGCTGGACAAGTGCTTACATCGACCAGAGGAAGCTCATTTTTCGGTGGGCGAGATATGATTAAGTTGCGATCAGGAAGCGTTAACTGGACTTGGATCTGACCAGGAGGGGTAGCGGGATTTCTATCAAGAAATTCGCGATGTATCGCTCAATTGGCATAGGAGACTCCGAGAGGGACACCCGGTAAATCTGTTTTGACAATCCCAAACATAACTCGTAAGCATTCACCCATGTTGAACAACGCCAGGAAATCTGCAGCAATTACCTGCTGAAGAAATTGCCGAAATGCTGAAAAGTATGGGTAGTGTGAGGTGACAGCAATGCATTTTGGGCAAAACACTGGGCCAGGAGCGCTTGCCACGTCCCCGGAAAGGTCTTGAATCCATTTTGGCAATTGAGTCTGTTGGTTGTCGTCACTTTCATCGCTCTGGGATGGCGTATCAGAGGTTTTTTACGGTGGCGTTGACGATGATAGTGAGGTGCTATCAAGGAGACCACTTCGAGCGGATGAAGCTCTTCGTAGAATTTGAGGGCGCACGCGTAGATTTTGACACCGCTAACGTTTGTCAGAACAAACGAGAAGAAGACTGGAGCCACGTAGGACTTGCTCAGAACAAACCCTTCCGGAAATGCAAAGTCCCCGAGGTGCGCTGCTGGAGGTGAGTCCACATACGCATCCGGGAACACATCAAGTACGGTCGGAAGGAATTGGATATCGGTCGGACTTTTCGTTTTCTCAACTACACACAAAAATCGTCAGTATATCGTGGGTTTATACATACAAGCAAAACAAATGCACGCTTACTGCTTTGATCCGGAGCGATTGCGCCTCTGCCCACGACAAAAAGTAGTTTAGAAAACGCTTGGTCACCTCCACGACACTACCGGCTTTGATCACTGCCGGTTCTCCGTTTTTTTGTTGGTCTTGAAGGTGATCTTTGTCTATGGGTGATGAAGATCCCGACGACGCAGTCGAAGTGCGCTCCTCCGGATTCTCCGGACTTCGCTCCTTCTCGAACATGTGCGGCAACTTTGTAAACTGTTTGTCTTGGTACTTGGCCCGAATGCACTTCTCTCTAGCATCAGTAGCTGTGTTAGGCAGCAGCTCCAGCGAGGCGTCCGCTTGGATCCATTGGTCTACATATTTGCTGTAGATTTCATTCACACTCTTGTTGCCGCCCTTCATAGCTGCCACCTCATCGTCCGTCCACGTGTCCAAGTGCAGCGACTTAACTCTGGAGAGCTGCACTCCGAGTTTGCGATGGGCTCCAGCGCAGTGGATGCAGAGGAAGGCGCCGAGCGTCGTGCTGGCCCAGATGGAGTCCATGAGTCTGGACGTGCAGTCGGCGCAGCACTGGTTCTCGGGGCTCGACTGCAGCATCTCCGTGAGCATCCGGAAGGCCTGGTGCTGCACCCCAGGCGAGCGGCTCGACTCCGCGGAGCGGAGAACATCGTCCAGTTGCTCAAGAGATCTCCTGGGGGACGTAACAGCCTATTTTTACAGACAGAGGCGGCGATGTGGTCGAAACCGCTCCAGCAAGGGCATAATACGCGTGGCGGAGGGGACCAAAGCAGGGAGAGTGGCAGACAGCGGCGTGGAGCGCCACGGAGAACGCTGCGCTGCCTGGCGTCGCGATGCGGAGAAGAATGAATGCGCACTTCAACTTGCCACAAACTGCCATTTAGAGTAGTCAGCATAGAAGGACCTGCGATTATACATGAGTCAACACAGCAGGCTATTGATTTCAGGCGGTATAGTGAAACCAAGTGCAGCGATTTTTGTCAACGACTGGCGGCCAGGCGCTTGCGATTCCTTTGGCCGCCTGAGCTTGAAAGCGCACAGTACGGAACTGCACCAAAACTCCCAAGAAAAGCTTTCAGCATGGGCATGTAAGTGAGCAGGCCAACCGGGCGGAGAGACACTCCCTGGGCGTCTCGGATCTGATGCGAGCAGAGCTCGAACCCACGCAGCCATTCAGGACGCAGGGGCCAGCGCGAACTCTCAGGGGGATGACGATCCAAAGCGCCGCAATACAGGGAACCCAAAACAAAAGGAGCCAACGATGGACTGACGCCTCTTGCTGCTGCTGCTGCTCTGTAGTGTCAAGAACGGAAAGGTTGTTGTGTTGCTGAACGGCCGCTTCGCCGGCCGCAAGGCCATCGTCGTCAAGACGTACGACGAGGGCCGCGCCGACCGCAAGTTTGGCCACGCCATCGGTACGGCTGCAGATACAGGGACTTTTATCGGAAGGAGACGCTGACGGCGGATTTTTCTATTGTAACTATGGACAGTTGCCGGCATTGACCGCTACCCGCGCAAGGTGACGCGCTCGATGGGCAAGAACAAGCTCAAGAAGCGCTCCAAGGTCAAACCGTTCGTCAAGTACGTCAACTACAACCACATCATGCCCACGCGCTACGTGGCCGACATCGACCTGAAGAAGGTCCTGGACGACGAGGTGCTGGCCAACCCGGAGACGCGCATTGAGTCCCGCAAGACCATCAAGAAGGTGTTCGAGGAGCGGTACGTCCAACAGCAAAGAAGTCAACAGCTTTTATTAGAGGACGAGGTCGATATTGACGTGGTATTTTGTTTGTTTGTTGTGCAGCTACCTGAACCAGGCCGCGTGCAAGTCGGAGAAGAAGGCTGCCGGCGTCAGCTTCTTCTTCAAGAAGCTTCGCTTCTAAGTGCAATCTGCTGTTTGCGTCTAGAGGCTGGTGGGGAATCGGGGTATTAACTTGAAATGCAGCCCATTCCAGTTCCGTTCCGTTTCGGGCAAGAAACCAAACTCAGTTGTTGTTTATTGAAGGTAGATGGTCTTCCGCCTCGCCAGGGTAATGCGTCTTGCTCCTCACTTTGTCAGTTCCAGGCCTTGAACATCGCGGTCTCTTCCCAACTCTACTTGCACTGTGAACTACCGGCTCCAAGTTTCCAGATGAACCGCATTTCGAGGTTGAGTGTCAACCGCCCCGCCTTCGAGACGGAAAACGGCATCAAGCGCAATGCCAAGACCCGGCACCGGTGTGGGTACCGTTATCAGTAGCGACTTCTTCGGTTGGCAAGCTTCGCTGGTCGCTGTCGTATCAATACATCTTCCAGCTGACGGCTTTTATCATGTTCGACGTCCGCACAAGAGTCCGTTTGGCGTGCCTGGCGATGTAATCTGCATCGTCATGTGCATCGTCTCGCTCGTACCGATCATCTACAGCGGCACGTCCAGCTACGTGTTCTTGGCGTCGGTGCTGGTCGCCAGAGCCTCGGCGCCGTCTACTTTGTCTACGATGAAGCTGCGTCTCGAGATCGGCAACTTCCCCATGTCCGCTTAGGACTTCCAAGAAAACCTCATGAGCTCACGTGTCTCCGACAAGCCAGTCTCCAGTCTGTAGTGCGCTTTTGTTGTATCTCATGGGAGTTGAAGCTTCTGCAGCAGCTCATCGTCGACGTTTCTCTTTGGCCCCAGTTCGGCGAAATACCACGACACAGTCGGCAACTGCATCGGAGTCACTCGTGGACTCGTCACTTGAATCGCTGTCACTTTTCATCGGGTCGATCATCTCGATCTTCTTCCGCTCGACGTACACTTGTTCGAACTTGCTGAGCTTGTTACCAGACAGAAGAGCTTGAGCTCGTTCGTAGTGCTTGTGTCGTATCCGTCTGGAAACGGACCGACATGAATCCACTCGAATCAAGTGGAGCTGAGAGCATTGAGTTTCTAACGCTTGAACGCTCGCGTCTGTCACGGCAGTCCCCTAGATCGTAGCCAACACAGCTCAGCAACACAAGTACACTACCAACAGTGATTGCAGCGCTCGCACCTTCAGATCAATGACTTCTAGACTGCTACATCCTTGAGAGGCTGCTGCTGACGCGATAGCAGCAATTCCATCGTCCGAGATAGCGCGACAGTCCTGCAGGAAGACGGCAGTGACTCTACTGCTCACCCTGACCATGCAGAAACAATAGAAGCATGCCCGACCTGAAGAGAAAGGTATCTCAACGATATTGCCACTGTGGCAATCGCCCGCAAGCCATCGTCGTTGATTTTGGTCTTGTCCAAGATCAGCACTTCAAGCCGAGGCAAGGCTACAGAGTCCTACAGTAGAAACGATGAATACCTGGATTCATGTCTTCCTTTCACACCAGATACAAGCGTACCGGGAACGCGGACACGCCGCGGCACGAAGAGAAGTCTATCCAGCGCAACGACGAACTGAGCGCTTCAGCCAAGACACGCAGATCCTGCAGCCGTACACTGCTGCAATGACTGCACCGCCAGTCAATACACGACATTTTCATTAGTTTCAGCAATCATGCTAAGGCAGAAGAAGACAACACCCTACGAACCTCAAGGTCAGTTCTTCTAGTCGCTCCGAGTGGCTGGCAAGATCCCGCAAGATCTGCGAATCCAAGCTCGTGGCTTCTGTATAAGCGAAACACCGCAATAGAGTTTAGCTGAGCTCTTTCAACAGGGGATACGCAAAAGACCACTTCAACTTGAGTTGTACCAGTCAGCGTGAGCTTCTCCAGCGCGGCACCACAGACTCGGACCAACGCGCAAACAGCTTGCTTGGTGATAAAGTTGCACCCGTTCAGATACACTTCGCGCAGCGGGCGGCACCTCGCGGCCAGCCACTCAACGTCAGGGCGCGACAGTCCAGCAACTCGAGAGTCTACGCTTGACGACAGCACGCATATGTTTTGAGCTTTCAAACGCACCACGTGGCCGTCGTTGTCGCTAATACAAACCGTCATCTCCGCGCAGTGCTGCAAGATGTTGAAGACATGTTTCTTCTGCATCCTAACGCACGGTCAGCGTTGCCATCATCTGGTCGTCGCGACCACCAGTCGCATCGTCAGAAAGAAGACAAAGCCGCCGTCTCACCTGTGAGCTCGCAACGCTCTCAGCGCTTGCTGCTGCAATACCACCACGACGTTCTCGTCCACCAACGACACGTCCGGCAGCACCAGCCTCTGCAGCTTGCTGTCTGCACGCTCGAGCATGAGCATGACCTCTCGTCGGAGTGTGGGCTTTGCAGCAACCTGTCCAAAGTCGAGCTCCGTAATGGGAGCTCCCGGCTCAGAGCTCTCCACCGCGTGCAGACTGCTTCAACTCGCAGTCGGTCCGGCACCATCGCAAGAAACTCCATCACGTGGCGCTCGCCCACCTCACAGAGCTGTCGTGCAGGATTCCTCGCTTCCAAGGCCACTAAAATACAATGTACTGTTTCAAGACCACCATCCAATCGGCCAGTCAGCCACTTGATAGCGCACCGGACTTCCTTGTCTTGGATCTGGCCTTACTGGGCGTGGCCTTGAGGCGCTTGCGCTTGCGCTGCAGCAGCGAGGCCAGAGGGACATCGTCTTCATCGGAGCTCAGCGCCATCGCGACCAGCAACAACACCCTCGGAGGATCCGTCGGAAGATGTTGCTAAAGGCGTGGAACGGTACACAATTGCTACACAACGATGGGGAAGAGCAAACAGCAGACGCGAATTCGCGGTAGCCAGCTGGTGGCGGCAAAAGCCGGTGGTCCCTCATACAAACATCAAGTGTAAAAGGCTGTCAGGAGAGCGACTATCATGCGATGTGCGCGGAACCTAGAAGCCCTCAACGCTCTGCACAACCGGCGCCATTTGCGCTTCAGTGTCGAAGGCCCAGCAGCAGCGTTGGCTTCTCCACGTGACTACGGCCCCAGCGTCCGATT
This sequence comes from Phytophthora macrochlamydospora, assembly GCA_011947325.1. NCBI lineage: Eukaryota > Oomycota > Peronosporomycetes > Peronosporales > Peronosporaceae > Phytophthora > Phytophthora macrochlamydospora. Next base: position 36,834 of record JAAVTH010000196.1, read on the forward strand.
ACGTATTGCATCGCCCCATCGCTGTGACTGCACACGCGGTATCTCCGCTTCTACATCAGGGCTTTCCCCGCGGCCATTTGAGCCTGTTAACGACGCCGCCACCTCATAGCCGTCGCCAGTGTGCGTTTTACAGCGGCTGACTGCAGACCAACCACCGCCTGAGCAGCAAGCAGACGCCATGGTGAACCTGTCGATGGACAGCAACGTGCTGGACTCGCCCGCAGACTCGCTAGACCTGCGCCAGCCGCCCCCGGATACAGCGGCACGGGCGACAGCAGTCGCGGCGGCGAGAGCAAGTTCTTCGCGCTCAGCGTGAGCGGCACCAACATGGCCGGCAAGCCCTCGGGGCTGGCCACGCCCTTCGTGTACGGCACGCCTGTGGACAAGAACTACAAGACCTGGCCCTTCGCGGTCGTCTCGCTCTGCGCCTGCGTCGTCATCTTCGCCATCATCTACCACGAACTGCCAGAATACCGGACAGGCTTCAGGTATCGACTCTACGTGCTGTTCGGCTCGTCAGTGGAGGGCGGCCAGTGGGTCGGAGGACACCGTGAAGCCGTCGAGTTCATCGTCAACTACGTGCTGATTGGCCTACCTTTCATGATTGGCGGCATGGCTCTGGCGCTGGGAGACGCGCTACCGCCGGTACCGACGGGAGTACACCGCACGATCATGCGCTTCCTCAAACGCAAGATTTACGTCGGCACCATCAACATCTCGTACGCCGAGTCCATCTGCACGTTGGTGTTCTTGGGACTCAACGCGATCTGGTTCGCTGCCGTGTTCTCGAGGAACTATTCGGATCTGGTGGACGCCGGCTCCACCGACTCGGCCTCGGTGTTTCGGCTGGTGGGCTACGTGTTCGGATTCAACGCTGTGCTGTGCTTTTCACTGCTGATTATCCCTGCCACGCGCAACTCGTTCTGGATGATCGCTATGGGCATCGACTACTCGCACGCCATCAAGTACCACCGCTGGATCGGGTTCTTCACGGTGACTATGGTCCAGCTTCACGCCATCCCGTACTACTACTTGTGGTTCAAGAGCGGCACGTTCATCAAGTCGTCAATGCCCTGCCTGGACTGTGACTACGGAACCGAAGGAAAAACGCGCTTCCAGAACTTCAATGGCCAACTGGCGTTGCAGTGCTGCATCATCATTGGCATCACGTCGCTGAGCCCCATTCGCCGCAAGTACTACGACCTGTTCTACTACTGCCACCACCTCTTCATCCTCGTGATTTTCTTCGGAGCGCTGCACTTCTCCCAGTTCGTCATCTGGATGTACCCGGCTGTCTGTCTCTTCGTCATGCACCGCATCCTGGCTCGAAGCCAATGCCGCATGCCGTGTGAGGTTGTCGATCTTGAAGCCATTCCCGGTGAGATCACGCGTTTGGTGTTCCGCCGATCGCCTGGCAAGTCTGGCCACTACCACGCCGGCCAATTCGTGTACCTGCGCATTCCACTGCTCTCGTACACCCAGTGGCACCCGTTCAGTATCAGCTCGTCGCCTATCGAGTACGAGGACACTTTCACAGTGCACGTTAAGAGCATCGGAAACTGGACAAAGTCGTTATATGCGGTGGCTATTCAAGCACGAGAGGAACGCAAGATGCCACTCGTCTACGTCGACGGCTTTTACGGCAAAATGTCGGACGACTTCCAGCAGTACCCTGCGCTTGTTTTCGTGGCTGGTGGCATTGGTGCTACGCCGATTATCAGCATTGTCGGCAAAATCCTGGACTGTATGCGCAACAGCGACCCGAACATGGAGTTCACGCAGGTGTACTTCCACTGGACGTCGCGTGAGATCGGCATCTTCCACGAGTTCGAGCCGCTTCTGGACGCCATTGATCAGTTCGACCCGGACCACGTCAAGTTCAAAGTGCGCCTGTGCTTCACTGGTGACCAGCACTTGGGCGGTGTGGACATCCCTAACGGCATCACGCTGAAGCCGATGGACGACACGAGCATGATTCCGACACGTCCGTTTTTCCAGTCGTCGCGGTCGGTCTCCCGTCAAATGCTGCTGTTCTTCGTGACGTTCACGGCCAGCTTCTGGTGCCTCTTCTTCATCCGCTACGACTACCCGATTCTGGGCCACCTTCGTGCTAAGCAGAACATGTGGCCGATGCAGCGTGTCGTGGAGGTTCTCATCATGATCCTTGGAGCTGGTGTGGGCTGGGTGGTGGCGGTCTCGGAGCCAACTCCGCGCTCTATGAGCCGAATGGAGAAGTCGCGTCTGATGCCTACACTTGGTGCCACCTACGGACCTCAGGAAACCAACAACGATGATCGTGGTGGATCGGACTACTCGCACTCGCTGTCGTTCGATGGCCAGGAGGTTGAGTTCCACCACCCCGTGAGCCGCACACGGCTAAACGTCAAGGAGTTGTTCAGCGAAGTAGTGAAGGAGCAGTCGCACAACTTTGCCGTCAACATCACCGGCATCGGCACATGGGTATCCGGCCCCATGGGTCTGATCCACGCCGTGGAGACCGAGGCCTCCAACTTTGCTGGGATCTTCGATGTGCACTTTGAGGAGTTTGAGATGTAGAACCCTCCGGCCGTGTGGTGCCAAGTGCAGTTTGTTGTCGTCGCGCTTTTCGTTGTTAATCCTAATTAGTAAGGTGCTTTTCCTATAGCTAGTCTTCGTTACCTTTGTATTCGATAAGCCCATCAAAGAAAGCACCAACTCGTTTGAAAAATTTCGTTGCAGTCGCCAACTCCTTTCGTACCGTTAAACAGCACTCAATCTTCTTCAGACTAGTAGACTTCCTCAAACTCCTCCTGAACCTGTAAACCTGAACGCCCAGCAAGACAAAAACAAAATCGACGGAAGAGCGAAGCTTGAGAGCCAAAGATGGTCTGAAGTGTGGTGTTCACAATCCCTCTTCGTTGTCATTTGCTACCAAAGCTGGACGCACGAGTTCAAGCCAAGCACAGACTGACTCTCCACTCTAGACGCGGCTCGGGTAGAGCATGACGCGCACGCTCTTGCTGATGGCCTCGGCCGGCAGGTTCTTGGCGAACTTGGCGCGCACGACACCGTTGCTGCCGTGGGCGCGCATGACCTTGCCCCAGACGACGCGGAACTGCGAGCCGTTCTTGAGGGCCTTGGCCTTGTAGATGTAGGCGATCTTCTTGCCCAGGTAGAAGTCCACGTCCTTCTTGTCCGTCAGGCCCTGGATCTTGACCAGCGCCGTGTGCGAGTACTGGTTGCGCAGGCCACGCTTGTAGCCGAGGAACACGCCCTTGACGTAGAGGCGGGTGGGCTGACCAGACGAAGCGACCATTTTAAAACTGGAGTTCTGTATGCACACCACCACATTAGACCAACTTGCTCTTATAGCCGCCGCTCTACTGGTCGCCCTCGCGGCTGGTAGTCTGTCACTGGAGGTCGGATCTGTCTGTAGATTTCGAGCGTGCGCATGCGGCTGGTGACTGAGTTTGGGGAGCGACGTTCCGAGTAGAGCGGCGCTGTCATGGCTGCGAGCAACGTACCAGTCGGATGAATTGAACGAGCGAGGGACTGAAGGTGTGGGCGGAGTGACGGGCGACAGACAGCGGCGGTGGCCCAATCGATTGGCCGCCAACAACCAGTGGTAGAGACCTCTGCAGAGATAGTATACTAGGACAAAGAAGACGCTACTATCCTGACTTCAGTAGAGACTATACGAAACCAATGATATCGAGACTAGGAGAGGATTGTCAGAATACATTACCCTACCCGAAGCCTCTTACAAACATCAAGTGGAAATTGGAGACACGGATCCTAATCCAGGATGAACTAATCGAGATGGCTACACAAAAGGCAACATCCTGCATTTCGTTTCCTCTAGCTCAAGCTCGATGCCTTCCTTACACGCCCGACTTCTTGGCGAAGAACGTGGGGGCGATCTCCACAAGCCACTCCTTCTCGATCACCAGTACCGAGCGAATGTAGTGCTTGCTCGTGAACACCAGCTCGTTGTAGACGACCCACTTGGGTGGCGGGTTGCGCATGAACAGCGACGATGACGGGTGCACCTTGACGATCTCCGACGGCCCGCACATGGTCTTGTAGGCCGTCTTGGACCCGCCACCCAGACCTTCTGCCACAGATCGCATTGCTGTGTTCAGGAAGAAGCCTGCCACGATGCTTTTCCGTAGAGGATCAATGTCCGGGAAGCTCGAGTCGATCGGCAGCTCCAGCTTCTCCAAGTAGCCCTTGAGCTGCAACCGCACGCTTTCTACGCGCGTCATGGCGCGGTGGTTGATGTAGTGGTCGCGACACCACTTGTTGCGCTGCTTGGCGCCGCACTGCATGTAGCCGTTGAAGACGTTCAGCAACGTGATTTGGTCGCCTTCATAGGCGACGAACCGCGCACGAGACTGCGCCGCCTCTGCCTTCTTGTCTCGAGGAGAATAGAAGATGGATTCGACAGACAACATGGAGACAACACTCAACGCTTCCTCTGCACAACCCAACTCCGTCGCCTTCAGCACCATCACAGCAAACATTGGCTCCACGGGCAGACCTGCCATCTGCCGACCGCGCTTGGTCAACTGGCCCTTGTTATCCAACGCTTCCAGCGCGAAAAGCTTCTCAAGTGCTTTAATCAGAGACGTCTTTAACGGCTTCTCGATGAAGTCAAAGCCGAGTACATCGTCGATGCCCATGCACTTGAGTTGCAGAACGACGACCTCCAGGCTCACACGCTGAATATCTGGGATTGCACGCTCCGGCAGCTGCTCGAACGTCTCCTCAGGGAACAATCGGTAGCATACTCCCGGAGCCTCGCGTCCAGCTCGACCTGTACGCTGCCAAGCCTGAGCCTTCGAAACAGATTCTGTCTGCAGCATTTCCATACCACTCGAAGCGACAAACGAGCGCTGCTTGACTAATCCCGTATCAACTACATAGCGAACGCCGTTGATGGTAATGGATGTTTCTGCAATATTGGTAGCGAGAATCACTTTCCGCACACCAGGAGGAGCCGGCTCGAACACCTTCATCTGCTGTTCGCGAGGCATAGCCGCAAAGATAGGACACACCATGAGCTTCAGCGCCTCAGCAGGTAAAGACCTCGCGTACTCTTCTAGCAGCGTCTCCAGCGTCTCAATATCCTCCTGACCCGTCAGAAACACCAGAATACTGCCATTCTTCGTCTTTTCCTCCAAATGAATCTGCAGCACAGCAATTAGCGCTGCATCCAGATAATCTGGCTGCGTCTTGGCTGTATAATACACATCCACCTGGAACATTCGTCCGGGAATCTGCACGATCGCCGGGTTAAAGTCCCCAAAGAACCTTTTGAACAGCGCCACATCAAGCGTAGCAGACATGACCACTACCTTGAGGTCCTTCCGCTTCCGCATGGCTCGCTTCACAATACCGAACAGAATGTCCGTCTGCAGAGTCCGCTCGTGGGCTTCATCCAGCACTACCACAGAGTATCTGTCCAGCGTTGGCGACAGCAGCGCCTCTCGCACCAGCATACCGTCCGTCATGAACTTGAGTCTCGTGTTCTTGGACGTCGTGTCGTCAAACCGCACGCAGTAGCCCACGGCGTCTCCGATAGAGCCTCTATTAGCCTCCTCACACACTCGTTGGGCCACTGTGATGGCAGCGACGCGTCTCGGCTGCGTGATGGCCACTCGGGCGTTGGCTCGGTCGCTCTCCCATAGATACTGAGGGATCTGAGTTGTCTTTCCGCTGCCAGTCTCGCCCACGAGGATCACCACTTGGTTGTTGCGCACACTGTCGATGATCTTGCTGCGGTGCGCGTAGATGGGGAGCTTCTGGCGGGTGCGCTGCAGCTCCTGCATGGCTGGCGTCAAGTTGGGACGGTGCTGATGCTTCTTATGCTTGTGGTTGGGGCCCGTGGAGCCCATAGGACGCTTGCGCGCGCCCTGCATGCTGGTCGCCATGAAGTGCAGCGAGTAATGACCAAGGAATTGACACGTTTGAAATGAAGCGACTTGATAGGTCAAAAATGGAGAAATTAAAAGCTTCAAGATGGGCGTTAGAAGTTGCTGCAGCAGATGACTGCACCTTACATACGGCCTTTGCGGCCCATCGAGTGCATGCGCTGCTTGGCTGCCGCTCTGAAAGATGCAATAATATAGGTTAGATACGACAAAATGACTGAAAAATGGTCATGGCAAACGAGTACCCTCGTCGAGGTGCATGCTCCGGAGAGAACATAAAGTCGTCGCGGAATGAAGCGGTGGGACCGGTAGGAGTCTTTCGCTCGTTGGCGCGAGCAGTCATCTTGGTCCGGATAGCTTCCTCGCGAGTCCGCTCGTCCTCCTCCTTCTTCTCCGCAACACTGACAGAGAAAACAGAAGAGTCATCCCTTAAGCCGTCTTGCCATGAAAAGAAAGGTGCTCCGGGTGTTCTTACCTGAGGATGGTGTTGATCTTCTCGTTAATCTCTGCCGACTGCACCTTCCAGTTCATCAGCTTCTCGATCATGCTGTCAATGTCTCCGTGGTGGGTGTCTCGACCCACCGCGTACTTGACCACGAAGCTGCGCGACTTTTGATCCAGCTTGCCTTGCACCAGACCCTGCAAGAAAACGACCATCAATTTCGTGTGTACAATAGTCATATTTGTACTCTGAACTGTTGTCCATACCGAGTAGATGGTGTCGATCAAGATATCTTCCACTTCACGCACACTGGAAACACCCAGGTCTTGCATCAACGTGTCGTATGGGATATTCTGTATAAACACAACCCAGTCAGTCTAAAGCACCCAGCAACCATTCACCCTACGCCTTCCACCTTGAATCTGTGGGCGAGCGACACGGCCGTGAGCTTGCGCAGCTTGTTAATCTGCTGCGGTGTCAGCTCCGGCAGCGCCTTGCTCTGAGCTGCAATCGATAAGCAAACACATTAGACCCCAAATATTACAGCAAGAAAAGAACCCATTCAACTAACCAATGTAATCGCTGTAGGTGCCGAAGCAGAAGATCCGCAGCAGCTCGTAGTGGCCGCTGTACTCCGAGTCCTTGAGCGCCTCCACGTTGGGCGAGTCCAGCAGCTCACGGAACACGAACAGCTTCTTGTTGCTCAGCACCTGCTGGATCAGCGCCACGCAGGCGCGGCCGCGGGCGTTCTTGGCCAGCAGCGTGAACTGCTCGAGGCTGGCGGCGCCGGCTGCATCCATCGTGTTTTCTGCCGAATCAAAATGGAGATATTTACGACAGAAAATGACAATAGGATTTTCAAACCCTAGTCGGTACTTAATATTATGTAAGATTGTCATTCCACTTCAAGATGGAGGAATTGGAGCGCGACATTGCGCTGGCGCTGCCCAGTGTGCTCAAGATGGCTCTGTATTCGGTCAACAAGCGGTCTCTGGAGATGCGCAAGAATGTCTTTGAGACTATGGAAATGCTGGGCAACAACGCTGCATTGGCCCAGAGCTCGAGCGATGACAAGCTGCTGCAGAGTTGGGACGAGACGGCCAAAGACTTCGTGCAGTTGGAGACGCAGCTCAATAACTACTTACAGCAGCTGCAGACGCTCGAGCCGTCGGTGGAGAGCGGCGCTTTGCAGCAGGAACAAATCGACGACATGCTTGAGCGCAGTCTGGAGGAGCCAACAGTCAACGCAGCCTTGTCCCAGGCGTACAAGAAGTTCTGCAACCGCGCAGGGGTAGGACGAGGTAGAGCAGAGCATGGTTTATTTACTGAGGGTGTCTTGATGGTGTAGATTGAGCTAGGACACGATGAAGAAGTGGTTCCCCAAGAGAGCGAGAGCACCCACAGCACAATCTGTCCCGTGACGCAGTTGGAGATGGAGGACCCGCTCAAAAGTACGTCTACTACGAGGCATTGCTCAACGAATGGAGTGACCATTGTGTGTCTGTGTTTGGACAGTTCCGTTTGTGGCCACACGTACTAAAGAAAGGGATCACGGCGCACTTGCGGCGCAGTAACAAATGCCCGGTTGCAGGCTGCCGGCAAAATGTTGATGCTAAAAGGTTGGAGCGCGACGTGGAGATGGAAGTGGTTCTTGCCAAACAGTACGTGAATGCAGACGTCCTGATGAAGTTTTAATACTGACGGAAACTTGTGCTAAAACTGTTTCTGCCATTCAGCAGGACAGCGCGAGCAAAAGCTCCAGCGAGCCACCACTTTTTGGCGAAGAGGATGACGATGATGAATATGTCGTGGAGTAGTGTGCTGCTTGCGTGAAACTCGTGATGAGGTTTGTCGAGACGCCGGCGTTTAATCTCATCAAGAAAAAATATATCGTCGCAAACTCACCCCATACGATCGGTGTTACAGCCCTCTCGGTCGCTTTACTCCGACGGTAGCCCTGTTCTGGGTGATAGCATTCTCATCGAGCATACCAAGACGTGTGAGCCGGTCAAATTCAGCAACGTACGCTGGCATCTGTGGTCCGTATACCCCTTGCTTCTTCACTAGTTTTACGTAGGCATCCAAGCCATAACCACACGCAATCACGGCCATCGGTGCCTTAATTTTCCCACGAAGCAATTTAGCCCGAACACGTGCGTGAGCTATGCTTGTGAAACCTCTAACTTCGAGGGACTCTTCTGGGCTATCTAGGAATTCAACAACCCGAGCAGCATCAGGGAAATCAGCGACAGGAACTTCCCATTTGAATGACTTCTTGCGTTCTGCAATCTGGGCAGCCAGCCACTCAGAACGCCTCGAGAAAAGGGGAGTTAATACCGCAAGGTGGTCTGTCGATGTTGTCTTGTCGATGCATTTCAAGAACACGTTCGTAATTGATCCCAGATCTTTCACATTAACAGAGTCGAACAAACCCACAATGTCACGCAAACGGTGCGAGTTTCTGCATGCCACAGCAAACTCGCACAGCGAAATAACGTCTGTGGTAACTGCGAAATAACTTGATTTGGTGATCGATTCACGTGCTTTCCCAATGGCCAAGTCAAGCAGAGTATTTTGTGCTGCAGCATTTTCTTCGAGGGTGGCTGCCAATTTTACTACGAGGTCCAGAACAAGCCCTTTGATATCAATCGCGCGCATAATCATGGGACCTACAGTGCTCCAGCCAAACTTATCGACGAACACAGCAAACGCTCGGACGACCTCACTCTTCCTGCTGAGTTGGTTGAAATAGTTATCGATGAATATTTGGACGAGGCCCAGACCCTCCAGTTCGGCTATGGCCCCGCACAGAATTTGGCAATACTCCACAGACAAATTGTTGATTCTTGTGGCGATATTTGGAGCAATTCTTGTCTCCTGTGTGCGCGATGCACGGTTCAACACTATCCGAAGCTTGGAGAAATTGATAGGGTTTTCAGTTACAGTAACTGCCGTGGCTGCAAACTTCCCCATCAGCTCGTATAACTCCATGAGGTCAATATCATCCGCCCACGCAACGACTAAACAGTATTCATTATGGTCACGATCCCCAGCAAGTCTCCGACGCTTTCCTTATGCGGATTCAAGACGTTGAGTCTTGTCAGCCAGTGGGTAAGCGTGCTATCACCCAGCTTCTTGCCGGTCGTCAAATGCCATGATGCAAACAAAGCCTCGTTACGAAATTCAAGACAAACCAAGTGAAACTGTAGCTTCTTTCCTGGAGGAAGACGATTGTTCACAGTTCGCAACAACTGGAATCGATCAAAATCTATCCCAGAAAAAGCGTCAATACCATTCGCCTGAATCTTCGCCGTCGTACACGACTTGGATAGCAACAACGCAAAGCGCAGGTACTCATCGTTGCCACCAGATGAAACGTTTCCTTGAACTGTCTTCATTATGTTGAAGAGTTCCGCTCGCAGTGGATTGACGGTCTTATCCCTGGCAACAGACGCCCCGCACGGCAAACTGAGAGCAAACTCCATCAGTAAACGATAGCCACTTGTAACCTTCTCCATCGAGTACGAACAACCAGCCTCCAAGACAACATACTGGGGTTTGAACGGTGCTGTTCCGTCCACTCCACCGAGATCGTAGCTTGCCTTCTTCCGCGTTGCTTCCTCATCCACCACTAGGTGCCCTCCATCACACTCCGAAGGCAACTGCACCAGCAAGCTCGCCACCACTCGTCTCTCTTCATGATGACCTTCCAGGCATTCGATTCCACCACCCACTCCAATGATCAGTATCTTCACCAGCACAAGCTCTAGCTTAACTCCTAGATACCCGAGTCTGCCAGGGAAGTCCTCGCACATACGATGAAGACCTGGTTCCCATTCAGGGTTCGTCATCTTCGCCTGATTGGGTCTCAAACTCCACACGCTCTCTCCTTGTTGTTTGCATAGGGGCAATAACGTCGCCACTTGATCCTTGCGAATCGGAAGAGAGACCCCACCAACGCCGTCTACACTAAGGCCGGGTAGCACCGGCAGCTCCTTGGCCAACCCTCCGAATGAGCTGTCGACTACAAGCTCCATGGATCGTCCAACCCTCCCCAACACGTCGCTGATCTTCTGGCATACGAGCCCCTGGGGCTCGTGCACCTCTTGCATACGACGCTCCTCCCGATATTTCGCCACATACACGTCTTCACTTGAGCAGCGCGACTCGACATCGTTTTCACTCTCTTCACTGTCCATTGCGCTTCTCCTTCTCTCGGAAAATCGAAGAATGGCGTCAATTCAAGCCAGGGTCGTATTCTGCACGAGCAACTCACAGCACCAGGCAATCCGCATGCCATGTGCTGCTTCCTCTCTCAAACACTCCCACCCGAACGTGGACATCTTGTCTACCTGGAGGAGGTTGTGTGCACTTTGTATCCATCATGACTATCGCTGTAATTACCACATCCGAAAATATTCGGTCGCCATGATGAGCGAGATGGAGCCCCCGCCGGCGTCGCGCCTGCGTCGCCGCAGCTTCTTCGAGAACATGGAGAGCGAATCCGGCGGCGGCGGAACCACCACAACAGAGAGCGTCAGTCTGGACGAGAGCGAGCTGGCGTCGGCGCTGCCCCAGGGACTGGCGCCATCCCCATGCAAGCCTGCCGATCCTTCTGGGCGGATTTCCTGGCGGCTTCAGTTGGCGTCGCTATTTTCGGTGGTGTGGGCTCGAATTTACGCATTGGCGACGTCCCTCTTCGCAGCATGGGCGATCCGATTCCCGCACGCCGCTGCCAAGGTCTCTGAAGTCAGCGACAAGCTCCTCAACACCCCACGCAGACTACTGCAGGCATGGAAAAACAGGGATGCCTCCGCTCCAGCCAAGTACTACGAGTACCCAACCCACTGGCTGGCCTACGCTTCAATTAGTCTGGTGCTGCTGCAACTGGTGATCTTCCTAAAATTCCAGACCGTCGACTTTGACCTGCGCGTGCACGAGTGCGTCTTCCGAGAGAGGTTATTGAGCTCGGCCGAGCTATTGCAGCCAGCAGCACCCCTGTAGGTGCGTTGCGGTTTCTAGAGAGAAGGTTCGAGCAGCAATATCGACCGGGCGTGCGTCAATCAGGCCAGGCCAGACTGCCGTGGACGTGTCTAGCTGTGGTGCCGACTGGAGGAGATGCAGCCATCTCCCAAGCCAACGAGCTGGCGTTCTTATGGCCCAGAAGCCGCGTCATGACGCAGGACACCAGGACCAAAGTGGCCAGTAGAGTGCACGTGGCTGTCGGCAGTAGTCCTTTAGACAGAGCAATGGAGACCCAGGAGATGGCTTCGGCTGGCGTGTTTGCGGCCATGTTCCCGTTAAGTGCCATGAGGCCGGCGCTGTTCACGCCGAGGTTCCCAGATTTGGTGCTCGTCAAGACGGAGTTTGCACTTCGACAGATGCTCAAGTTTCGCCAGGAGAGACAGGAGGAGAGAGACCATCGAGGACGACCGGGACCGCACGCGCTGAATACTGTAACCGGGCTTGGAAGGAACGCGCCGGTAGAATTAGGTGCCTCCGACTTGGCGGCGAGTAATTTTGGCGTATACCTGCTCAAGGCCACGGTGCCTGACATTTACAACCGCCACATTCACAAGAAATGGGAGGAATTCTTGCATGTTGTCGTAGGTGGAGATGCGGACAAGGAGCAGTTCACGGAGGAGCTGCTCGCTCTGTGGGTCGCACACCCGACGTGGCCAATGCTGCACGTACGATTCCGACGGTCTATGGCGCTCTGTGGATCGTTCCAACGAGTGCTGAGTACCATGCTGAAGGACTATGAGGCGGATGCCGAAGCAGCCGAGGCGGCTGAAGCTGCGACTGACCCCGACCGAGCGGCCGAGGACTGGCTCGAGGGGCTGGACAGCCCCAAAAGCAGGCGAACAAAGGCGGCAAACGTAAGCTCAATGTAGACTTGGTGTGCGAAGAAGACGCCAACTCTCCTAAGGAGATCACGAGGCTGAAGAACGCCATTGGGATGCATCTATTCCCTGTACCACCATCGGAGAAGTACGAGGAGACGATTCTTGAAAGCTTGGCCGTCGGAGCCATCGCCATGACGTACAATACTCCGATTATGCAGGAATGGGTCCCCGACAATTGCGGCTTGCGTGTCGGGACGTTTGACTTTGACGCAGTCCCTGATGTAGGCGTTGCCATTGATACAGAAGTTGACACTGCTAAGAATGAGCCCAAGGAAAGGGACGCGGAGACGCGTGGAAATCGAGAGCTTGCGGAGAACTCTGTGCTGGTGAAGATGCCCGATGTGCACGTAACTTCGAGCGAAATCGAGCATGCCATCAAGCAGCTGCTGGATCTCGACCGAGTGAGTCGAGTCGCTGCAGGGCGGGCAGCTCGTGTGCATTATTTGCGTATGCGTACCCATTATTTGTCCGCCGTCGCTGCGCTAGATGCAGCCGTGTGTGAAGGAGACAGCGATGACATGACCGAGAAGCAAAGCGAGATTGGACAGCACAGCCGCAAGAAAGTGGAAGTCGAGACGCTGCGAGCGTTCCTTTACTAGGAGGTACCCTAACGACAAAATCGACGAGTATTCGCGGTTTGAAAATGGCTAACAACTGCTAGAGAATGAAGCTTATGACGGTCTTTCGCGTTTGATGGCGATATCGTCGATACCATCTCTTGGTCGCTTTTGTCTGGTGATCGCTGTGGTCTGTAGCAGTTCATTTAGACGACTTAATTCGGCCTTGTAGGCGACCAGCTCTTTGGTTTCAGCGGCGAAGGCGCCGCCAGTTTTCTCCAATTTCACGAACGCTTCTCGACCTCTTCCGCCAGTAGAGATCTCGAGTGCTGCGGTGATTTTCTCCTTAAGTAACTTGGCTCGAATCCGAGCTTCCGCGATACCAGTGAAGCCTCCATGGACTACCTGCCTATCGGAAGAGTTTAGAAATGCCTCAACGCCAGAGGCTCCTCGAAATTCCGCTCTGAGATTGACCATGTGAATGGTTTCTCATACTCGGCGATTTTCGACAAGACGCACTTACGGCGCCTGGAACCGATCGCAGTCAGAGCTGCTCGATGTGTTGAGGAGCTGGAGTCATCCACGCATTGGGACAAAGCGTCCACCACTGGACGTAGCAAGTTTTCGTCCACGGGATCGAAGATGCTCGTCAGTTCGTGGAAAACGTGAGGGTTTTGTCGTGTCATGGCATGTTTCCACACCGAACACAAGTCGGGAAAGTGAGTTAGACTTCTTGGATTCAAGTCACGGCACTGACGCGTTCTCTGTAACGCGAGGCTTGTAAGCGCCGCTGATGCTGAACAATCATCTTCAACAGCCTCTGCCAGCTTGATGAAGATTTGAATGCTCCAGGAGCTGCGCTTGTGGATGGTTTTCACTAGCGACGTCTTGAGCGAGTCCCAGCCAAACTTGTACACGAGAGCAGCAATCCCTGGAACTGCCTGAATTTCTTCCTCCTTCCTGTTCAGATGAGGAAAGAACGTCGATAAAATATCCTGCGCCAATTCGACGTCGTTCATGTCAATGACAACGTTGCTTAATTTCTTCCAAATGTTCACTGGGATGCTGCTGAAGAAACGGGGCTGACCAGCAATATAACTCAATAAACTACGGAGTCGTGCTGTATCAACAGGAACGCTTACAACGACTGCGGCGACGGCCGCGGCCTCGCCCATCATCTGAATGGAGTTTACATGGTCTGTCCACGACGGCCAACCGACCAGCGCGAAACGTTCATAAGTGTAGGTGTCGTACCGAGGAGTGCTACCTTTGTCGACCTTCCAGAGTTGAGCCCTTGTTTCATTCTCGGGATTGATAAAGTTGAGCTGCTTCGTCCACTCCATGGTATTTTCCTCTCGAATGTTTTCTCCGTTGATCGAGTACCACGCCACGGTCTGGTAGACATTCGAACTCGTATGGTACAAGTTGCCCATCTTGTAATGAAGGCAAGCGAGATAGAATCTCAGCCGCTTTTTCGGCGGAAGTCGCGTGTTTGCATCGCACAGCAAGCGAAATCTCTCTTGGTCTTTGCCAGACAAGATTGTCACCCCTTGCTTGCCATAGTGGCCTTCTTGCAGGTCCTCGAGAGCATGAGGGCGATCATTGAATTCGCCCCATCGCTCTTCTCTGTTTTGAATCCGAAATGAGTGCGAACAGTTCTGGGCCCTCTAGCAACTTCGAGCTTTTTGATGGCATTTGCGAGTTGAGTTTGCAAGAGCCCTCCAGACGTTATACCGTCGAAGTCAGACCTGCCAGAAGGCCAACACAAGGAATATTCTACCACCACGCGGTACCCGCTGGTCACGTTTTCCACAGCGTAGTACGCGCCAATACAATATATAGCATAGTACGGCTTGAACGCTCTTCGTCCACCGATTTCCCCAGTTTGTAGCGAACGTTATTCGACTTGCCTTCTTCCGAGATGACTAGACATCCGCCAGTAAACTCCGACGGTAGTTGCACCATCAATTTGGCCACGACACGACCGCTTTTGTCTTCTTCGCGCAGTTTGCTTCGGCGGGCCCCCGCTCCGTAAATCAATAGCTTAGAAAGTCGAGGCTGAAGAATGACGTCTTTTAATCCCAGTCTGACGGCGCTCCTGTTGCACAGTTTCCGAATCGCTGGGTCCCAGTCGGGGTTCTTCATCTCCACTTGATTTGGCGCGATGGACCAAATATTGTCGACCTCGCGTTTGCATCGACTCACAAGAATTGCTGCCTCATATTTCCGCAACGGGAGGGAAACACCTCCAAACCTCTTGACGAATAGACCTGGTAGAGCAACGCCTTCAAACTCGCCCGAGAACGAAAGTTCGGCCGCACCTTGATTCATTTTCCCCAGCAATGTGCTGATCTCTTGGCACGTAGTTCCTCTCGGCACTAGAACGTCATGGGGGACCCAATCGAGTAAAACGGCCACAGAGGACCACCCTCGTCGTCACCACTGCTGCTGTCTTCGCCCCACCGAGCATAATCGTCGTCGCTCGACCACCCGCACGTGTATGACATCGCCACCGAAACTGGGAATGCCAGCAAAGTGATAAGGTTGAGCTCGTGGGACAAAAATAAGCCTATTCGTTGTCGAGCTCCTGCCAAATGACACATCACAACAAATGCTAGCTCCTTGCCATCAGGTGCAGCTACACTAACGTCTGTCAGTCATTGCAGACGAACATCCTCTCGTTTCGCAGCAATAGAAGTCAATGCCAAGCGAAGTGATGAAGAGCTCGAACTGCTCGGACAAGACGAGAGCTTCCAAAGCCAAGGAAAATAGTTTCATATCTGCAGACTTGGATATGAATTCCGCGACGTCAGCCTCTACGACAGAACTGGAACATGCAGTTGCTTGGCATACGCGGCGGCGACAGGTCGACGAGTCTCCAGCTCCTTTTTCCACAGTGAGGTGCATTAGTGACTTCTAGAATCATCAGCGAGCGAATTTACCACTTCGATCGCAACCTCGACGCGTATCGGCAAGAAGAAAACCGATAGCATTCTCCACACTTTGAACCAAATGTCGACGTGAGAGTACGTCCCACTATATTGGCATCTCCAGACTCGCCAATTGGCCTCTCGAAATTGGCGGTACAGCCAATGCCAAGCATTAAAGGAGTGCCTCCTCTACTTTTGTTGTACACACTGACCATGAGTCGCTTGTTTGTGCTCATGATGAAGCGTTTACCATCTCCACGGTTGGGGGCATGTTTCTTACAGCAAAACGTCACCCTGGCTGTTGATCATTGTCTGGCCGGACAGGTCTTGCGTCAAGTCCACGATCCCTGCAATGTCGTTCCGCGATCGCTTTCTCGAGCGAGTTTGGGTCCGTGGCAATTGATCAAGACGACCCATCTCAGCTTGGGCCTCTCTTTTGCCGTGAATTGCGCACAGAACTCACGGTCCGTCTTTTCAACCTCCACACGTGCATTTCTGCCGCTACCACTCGCCTCGATCCTGACGGCTGTCTTAACACATTTCCGGATCAGCTCTGCTCTTGCACGAGCATCCGCGAGCTTCACGAAACCCTGGATGGACAACGTCTTCTCTGGTCCTTGTAGAAACATCTCGATCTGCTTAACACAAGGAAAATCTGCGGTTATTCTCCAATTGAACAGCTTCATGGGCTCTGAAGGCACCGTAGTCAAATATTTCCGCCGTCTTGAAACGATTCCTGCTAGCACTTCAAGGTAATCCGGCAATTTAGATTTCACAGTGCAAGCCGACAGTGCTTTGATCACCCAGCCAAGGTTTGCAGCATCCATTCGCTTCAGGAAACTCGAGACGCCAACGAAGACTTGATGATTCTCACTTTTCATGGAATAAATCCAGGCAAACTCGAGCTCTCGAGCAGATGAACCGCTCTGTGGAACGATGAGAAGGCATCGAACCTTTTCAATTGCAGCTGCTAGCAGCGCTTTTCGAGCTGCAAGATCAGTTTTTAATTCGTCAGCCAGCTTCAACACGACTGGGGCGTCATCCGCACATTGGAAGCGATATTCTTCACAACAAAATCGCCAACAGCATTCCAGCTGAAATGTTGTACGACGGCAGCAAACAATGGAAGCAGATTGTCCTTCCAAGTCAATTCCGGTGCAAATTTGTCGAGAAAAATAGCTAACATGCCCACTTCATCCAGCTCGATCATGGACTTGAAAAACTTCTTACAGAAAGCCAGCGTCATCGCGTCGCTAGCTCGCCTTGACCGTCCGGCTAGTGAAAACCCGCGGCGAATATATGTGAAAAGCTCCTGGAACTTGGAAAGGTCGAGCGGGCTTCTCTCTAGTAGCGCAGTGGCTGCAGCGAAAGCCCCCATCACCTTGTACGTGTTTGCTATATCTGCCGATGCAGGCCACCCAACTAGAGCACAGCGGAGATACGACACCCTTCCGCTGCCTAAGAGTTCTGCACACGTCTCCCGTCCAGGGTTGAGGAAGCTCAGGTATTTGGTCCATTCTAGAGGGGTTCCATCGCTCAGAGCGTTCCCATTCGGCAGGTGCCACGACACCTTTTGGAGTATTTCTCTTCTACCGTCCTTCCTGCGTTGGCCGCCCGACGAGTATTCGAGAATAGCGAGGTAGAACACAATCTGCCGAGTGGGGGAGAGATCGGCGTTGGCTTCTTGCAGTAAGTGGAAGCGGCTTTGGTCACATCCAGACAAGGCGTCGGTGCCTCGGTAGTAAATATTCATTTTCTGGATCGATCGGTCTAGTATGAGCACAGGCATCTCGCTGTCGACATTGACATCTCGATTTTCATGTGAAGTGGTTGTTTCCCCGCGAAGTTTTCCGATGGCATCGCTCAGTTGCGTTCGTAACAGATCTCGCGGTGTGTGTTTTCTGCTAGTGTTCTCCACACTAGCAGCCAAGTCCGGCGGGATACAAAGAGAGTACTCCAACACAACACGATAGCCGCTCGTCACTTCTTCCACAACGTGATAGACTCCAGCCGAATACGCCGCATAATGAGCTTTAAAGTGTGACGCTCCTGACTCGTTGCCAAGCAAATACCGACGAGGTTCCTTCTCCAAACCGACCAGGAAAGCACCTCCGGAGTAGATTGATGGCAACTGCACCACCAGTTTGGCCACCACACGCGTGTCCTCGCTATGACGTCGTTGGTTTGATCGTCCTCCACGGCCGTGCACCACTAGCTGGCTCAGCTCCGGGACCAAGGCGGCGTCCTTGACGGCCATTTGGCGTGCACAAAAGTTGCAGAGCTTTTGAATGGCAGGACTCCACTCAGGGTTCGTTATCTCCAACTGGTCGGCCGTCAATGTGAACACTTGGTTTCCGTTCTGAGTGCAGCGCTGCAAAAGTAATGCAGCTTGTTCTCGGCATAGCGGGAGTGCTACTGGCCCAGTATCTTTGATAACCAGCCCTGGAAGAGACGGCAGCGCATCGAAAACGCCTGCAAGACTCGAGCCGGGGTCGCAGGGGCTCGAGCCCTGCGGCTGTCATCAAATTGCACTTTGCCCAGGACGTTACTGATCTGTTGGCAGCGTTCGCCTTTGGGCACGAGGCAGTTGCGAGGCCGCCCAACGCTGTCGAACGGCCATGCAGCGTCGTCGTCTCCGGCGGTGGCACTCATGCTTCGAAAACACAGATCGCCGTGCATAAAAGCCACTTGCTCGACAACTTACCAAGCATAATTGCTACCAAAAAGCTCGGGACTACCTGGTTCTTCCTCTCGTGGTCTCTTTCTGCCGGCAGCAGTGGGGTTGTTAATCTCGTTGGGTTGTAGAGGACTTTCCAGGCGTGAGACTTCCTCCTTGTTGTCCGGAAGCAACTTCTTAGCGTCTCCAAACCCAGGACCAGTCTATCGACCTCGACCGATCCCCGTAATCTCGAGCGATGCGTTTGACCCTCGACTTGATCAATTTCACTCGTCAGGTCCTTCAGGCAACATGAGCGGCCAATTGTCAGAGCACCTACCGCTGGAGGTGCTCGAAGAGCTATCATTTTCGTTGCCCGATTCTCGCGCCGCCATTTGATCTGGGGGCAGCGAATCGAAGAATGAAGCGCTCTTTGTGGAGCGAACAGCAGCAGTCTTCTTTGTTGTCGCCATGATAGAACATTTCCAACAGGATCAAGCCACCCAATATGCTTGACCAAGAAGAAGCTTTCACAGACCTGTTCCACGCGTGCGTTTAACGCCTCGACGTCTGTTCTCTTCAGCTTCTACCACTGCTGCGAGGCGCTTTAGCTCCGTCCTGTAAGATGCAACTTCCTCGCCCTGCTCACCAGATGCCGCTGCTACTTTGTCAATCTTCACATGAGCAGCTCTGCCAGCTCCCGCGGCAGAAATCGCAATTACGGTTGCAGGCGTTCGGATCTTTTCACAGAGTACTGCAGCTCTGAGATAGGCCTCTGCACGGCTTGAGAAGTCTGCGATCACTAGAGTCTGGGTCGGTCCTTGGAGAAACGCTCGAACAGCAGCAGAACCAGGAAAGTTCATGTCCACCAGCTCACATTCGGACAATTTGTCGATTGAGGCAATCTCATGAGCTAGCCATGATCGACGCTTAGTAGCAATAGATAGCAGATCAGCACGGTATCGGGGCATATTAGCCCACTTGAGGAATTTTGCATACTTGAGGAGCCCTGCGATACCAATCGCAGCTGGACTCAGGTACTTCCCGTCTACTTGTTCGAACAAGGCGACGAGGGTCTGGAAAAGTTTTTCATCTTTACACGCAGCAACCACCAGGCGCGTCCTCGTCAGTGATGGTTGCATCGCTGTCGCTCGAATGGTCTTCGGGTCCGTTCATAGGATAGATACCAAATCAACCACTAATGACAGCCTGAATGGAAATTCTTCTACAACTTTCATCTTTACCTCCTCATTCCTCACAGAGGTAGTATTAACGTTACCGTCGAGCATGCATTCCGGCAACATGTTTATCTGCTTTGGATGATTACCTCAAACTATATAGAGCGCTCAATACGTCCCAGCTTCGGCTCGCCTCGACAATGCCATTATCAAATTCACCGTCTTCCTCAAAGCCCCCAACGCCAGCCAACCACCTGTCATGCCCTGCGGAGCCAACGACTCAGCACCCTTGACACATAATGTCCCTGACGGGTGGGACGCCTCCAACATTCCGTCGCTGCGAGGCAAGGTCGCCATTGTCACCGGAGCGAACTCGGGCATTGGGTTCGTCACTGCTCTCGAGCTCGTTCGCCATGGAGCTGATGTCATTCTCGCCTGCCGCAATCCCGAGCGGAGTGCTGCAGCTGCTACGAGGATCCGAGATGCCGTTGCAAGGGACCCACACCACGGCCAAGTTGAGGAGATCAAGCTCGACACGAGCGCCCAAAGCAGTGTCAAAGCGTTCATCGTCGAGTTTTGAGACGCCACCAGAAGCTTGACATCCTGGTCAACAACGCCGGCGCCATGGGATACCCGTACACTGAGAGCGCGGACGGCTTCGAACTGATGGTGGCGACGAACCATTTGGGTCACTTCGCACTCACCGCATCTCTCCTGGGTGCCCTGAAGCGTAGCCCTTCCGCGCGAGTCGTTAATGTGAGTAGCGACATGCACCGTTGGGCGAAGTATACTCCTGGACAGCTTTTCATGCCAACACACAAGCACAACCAAACGACCGTGTACGGCAACTCGAAGTTGTACAACTTGCTCTTCACTTCGGAGCTGGGGCGCCGCTTGGACTCCGCAGGAGTCTCAAACATCGTCCCGGTCGCCTGTCACCCCGGTAGCACAGACTCGAATCTCCTTAGCAACGCCGGAAACCAAGGCATCTTCCTCAAGAGATGGTTCTACAACTTTCTGAACGCGACGCTGACCCAGTCGACCGCAATGGGCGCCTTGCCAACGCTTTACGCTGCCACAGCTCCGAATGTCACGAGTGGTGATTTTTACGGGCCGGGGGCTTTGCTGCGATGAAAGGCTACCCATCTCTTCAGGAACCATCGGAACTGGGGCGTTCGCGCGATGCTGCCGTCGACGTGTGGGCGACGACTGAGGCCGTTCTTGGATTCAAATTCCATGTCGAGTAAAACCTCGCGACGAGCAAGGTGCCTGCAGTGCTGCAGTGGCGTCGTCATTTGCAAGCTTTCATGCTTGAACCTTTAATAAACTCCTTGGTTTGCATCAATAGACGTGATGCCGCGTGCCTCGAACAGTGGGGGGCTTTATATCTGCCCATTCGTCTCTTTACTCAGCCCCATTTGTTCTATAGGGCAGGGATGATCGGGATATCTCCACCAAAGTGTTTTAGCAGTGAGTCCTCAAGCGCTTGCATCGTACCTCGCATCCTTGTGGCGAGTGCATTGGCCAGAAATTGTTTCATGCACTTCGCGTCATCCCTTGGTCTCGGCTGTATTGCACTGCCAGAGGTGCCCTCGCTTCGTGATTCAACTGATTCTGTAAAGAGCTGGTATCGCTGACGGAATATACAGCGCTGCTGAGGATAATTCACGGACTTAGATATTGCGATACATGCGCATTCTCGAAATTGCAAACCTTCCATGCGCGGGACGGTCAACGACGTCCCCAAGTACATGGAGTAGTCCAAACACTCAATCCTCTCCAATGCCAACACCCCGTCGAGCACAACACAACCGAGTGTCTTGTGCTCGAGCGTGAAGAGAACTGCTTCTCAGATAGCCATTCATCGATGGTGCGCATCTACACCCGTTCACAAAACTCATCGTCAGCGTCTTGTCAAGTTTCCGATCCGAAACCAGTTTGTGGCGTACCTCGAACCTGTACGAGCTCGACTCGTCTGGTTTGCTTTGCAAACAGCTCACTGCTCTGTTGTACACCGACCACGCCTCTCCCATTGCGCATGGCAGCGGAATTGACGACGACACCTCAACAAACGATCCGAGTTGAGGGTGCTGTTTGATCCCTGCGGTTGACGAGACTGTGCTCTCGCTGGAGGCCTGGGAAAACTCCGCCTCGATATCTGCTCGCATAGTCTCTAGTCGGCCCCAGAGGTTACGAAGGATCGCATCCTTCTCGCAGTCAATGCGTCGCGTCAATCCGACCTGAAGCAGATTCCTCAGTGACTTTGGCGCGGCGGTTGCTTCCAGTAGATCCTGTAAGTCCTGCACAGCTTATTGCACCGTTAAAGCACGACGCAGGCAACACAGAAAGACCCGTCACCAACCGTTAGCTTGAGTCGCTTCTCCAGCAGCAGCGGCAACTGCAGCGCAATGAGTCGTTGCTTTTCCAGCTCTCGCCGCAGCTGACGGTTCGTCGTCTCAGCCTTCTGGCGCCGTTGGCGTTCCGCAAACGCCGTCTCGAAAGCTCCGTGGAGGGGACGCGTCGTGCCGCTCTGCAACGGCGAGGTCCTGATGAGGGTGCCCGTTCCTGGTTGTTTAATGGCAGCCAATTGCGCCTCGAGCGTCTCCACCTGGTCGCGCAACCGCAGCAACTCGCCGCGCTTCTTGCGGTAGAACTTCGCCGAAGCCTGTGCGCTGCGCCGACGCGCCCCGCGATCACGGACCTGAGGGTCTGCGCAGCTGTCACCGTCGTGAGTAGATGCATCGAACGAGTCGATGAAGGCCAGCGCCGCTGTCAGCGTGGAAGCGTCGTCGTCAACGGCGTTCATTTTTAATCCCCAGGGGCATAAATAAAAGCTGTCGAAATCGACGAGACAATTTGGATTTGTGCTCATCAACGAGCAGCTCGTTTGGACAGCTCTACCTATGAAGTCGTGCCTAGGAGCTTTCCAAATGCAGAGGTTGTCTACGACGACGGAACCAGGCTCGCATTGAACGCTCCGTCGTAAGCGTCGTCCGTGCCGAAAAAGTTGGACAAATTCTCGTCGGACGCCGTCAAGTTGAATGCTGGCATGTCGTCCAAACACGATCGATCCATCTTCTTGAGCTTGCCACCGTTGCGCAGGTACGACACGATCAGCTTCATGCCGCACTCGTCGCTCGCTGCATCGCCTTCGTGCGTGGCATACTCAAAGGTGACAACCTCCTTCTCCTCGCCGTCCAAAGTTTTCAGCAACCACTTTGCGTATTTGTCGGGGTCTGAGCGTCCAGCCTCCCGCTCAGCATCAACACACTGCCGTCGAGTGGGATCGAGGCAGTTTTGTTCCAGTACTGATCACGCTTGTAGATGATGCCGCTGCCGTCGTAGTTGCCGACGTTGAGCTCATCGCAGAGTGCCGACTTCTCCTTGGTGAAGGCACAATACTGCGGGGCCGTCGAGTAGACCCCTCCTTCGCTGCTCATTTTGGCATTGATAAAGCGAGCCTTTAGTTCGGCCATGGGCGGCAGTGGTCGCTCCGTCATCTCGGAGTACACGATGAGGTTGTTGAGCAACATCGATTCCAACGCGCTGTCTTGAGATGGGGTCTGGTCGTTGGAATTGATACTCGTGAAGAACTGCTTCAAGACATCCACGTCCTCAGCAGAGCAGCGCTGGAGGCGATACACCACCGGGGGATAAGTGTCCGGATGGACGGGCCCATTAGCGCAGCACCCAATGCAGTTCGTAGAGCGAACGACGGTGAGCTGCCGCTGGGGTTTGACGTGCGGAAGATCATCTCAGCACACGTCGAGTTTGGGTTGCTGTCGAACTCTTCGATGAGACCCCGAGGGTCTTGCTGAGTGTATTCGATCGGAACCGAGACTTGCACGTACTGTCGGTCTCGCACAGAGCCATGAAAGCCTCGGCCACTTCGCCGAAATGGATATCCCAGTTGGAAGTGTACTCGAACTTGTCGGCAGCAACTCCTGGAGTGTAGGAGACGCCTTCCAGCACATAGCCGACCACCTCAGGAGGAGCCAGCTGCATGAGACGAACAGCGAACATGGTGCCGTAGCTTCCGCCGTACACGAAAGTCTTTGCGCCGTTCGTGTACTTGGAGATGATCGTCGCCAGGTCAGTGGCCGCAGTCGTCACCGAGAATGCGGCCAAGTCGCCGTATTTCGCTTATAAATCGTGAGCGCATGCTGGAACTTCTGAAGGATCAATGCCCGTGCCTACCGGTGACCCCGAGGTCGTGACTTGGGCCGCAACGCAGTCAAGCAAATTACTGCGACCGGTGCCGCGATGGTCGAGCGTGTACATATTCACAGCTCCTTCCAGATTGGAGTGCAAACTCGTCATCATTGACTCCACTAACGAGGCAACAAGATAAGCACTGTCAATATTGGTTCAGCGGATAGCACAACGATCCCTTTGGTACTTACTGCCGGTGGAGGAGTAGCCCGGTCCGCCTTGAAGCAGCCAAACATTGACCGCAGTGTCGGGGTCGCCTGTCGTAGCTGGAATTCGCTTGACGAAGATGTCGATTTTCGACTCGACATGCTTGGGCGCTTCACAAATTCCAGAGTAGCACAACGGAGCGCGATACACCGCACATTGCGCGACTTCCCCAGCAGAGCTACCCTCGTCCGAGAAAGTGAAGTCGGAGCAGGGATACCAACCATTCAGGTCGGTTTTCGCGTCACTGGTAGCGTTGCCCGCGGCTGCAGCCTGAGCGGCCGCAATTACGACTGCAGCGTGGTACAGCTGCATGAGTTCTTGCGGAAAGGTACGAGTAGTTGAGATTTGGTCAAATTGGAAATGCGTCCAAGTTTCGTGCGGAGCTTCTTCACGACATAATAAGGATCGTAAACTGAGTTTACATGCACGATGGTTCGTCAACAGAGTTTACAAGGCGCATTAGTAACTTGTAGCATCAAGGCGATCCTGGCTGCTAACGCGGCAAACCTCATGCATGGAGCCTTGCACTGGTGGAATGGACTTGACATGTATCTACAATGATGATATCATCTAGGCTGAGCAAACAAAAGAAGAAGAACCCGTGCAGACCACATCATGCTGGAACTTGGAGATATCGGTACGAGCATTAGAACGAAAATTCATGGCCCTGTCCGTAAGAAAGTCAGGGTAAACGATCGCTGCAAGCTTCCTATTCCACACGAACGCGCTTGTTCATAGCGAAAACGATGCCAGCGTTTTCAGCTGACTCGAGCAACTTGTCGATGCAGCTTGCTTCAGCTTTCAACTCCAGTAGTTCTTTTATCCGCGCGGCAGGCATCTCCCCAGCCTTCAGTATCTGCACTCGAACAATGGATAATCTCCCCGAGCTCGTGGCAGTCACCACGACCGGAGCGCTGATTTTCTTACGCAGCAGCGCCACACGCACTCGAGCGTCTGGTAGGTCGGCAAAGTAGTCGGGGACGACAAAGTATTTCTTCTCACTCTGTAAAAACTCAGCAATGGCCTCAGCGCCAGGGGGTCCAGGTCAATGATTCCTGGAGACACTCAGCTAAAGTGTCCACCACTGGACCAAGAAATTCTCCGTCTGATTGTTTGAAAAGGTCCTCGACGCCGTGGAAAACTTGAGAGTTTTGACAGGTCGTTGCAACCTGCCACAGCAGTCCAGCATACGAGGACTTTGCCGAGATGTCGGGAGGTACACCGCGTACCTTTATCCAGAACGAATGGCATCAGACATTCCACAGCCGCAGAGCTTGGCAGAGTAGTAGCAATAGTCAGCGTTAGCTCCACCGAATCATCACACTCAAAGCGCGAGATTGAGCTCAGGAACGCAGCGCCAATGTCATCCCACGGGAAAAGTTGCACCACACTAGCGAGCGACGAGATGAATTCTCGTTTCTCGCCCAACCGAGGAAAGAATTCGGCCAGGAATACTTGAGCCAATGCCAGATCTCGTGTATCGGTGACAACCTTGCAAATTTTGCTGCATCCCGATGAGAGGGGGTCCATTGAAGCACGCTCCCCGACAATTTCTCCCATACGCACAAACTCACGAAGCTTCGGATTGCCAACTAGTGTCTCCGCAAGAGTCGACGCAAGCTCGCCAACTTCTCCGGCCACTTCGCGTGTATTTGACACGTCGGTGGAGATTGGCCACCCCACGAGAGCGAAGTGTTTGGACTTGCAAACAGCATTCGCAGACGGCTCTGACTTGTCAACATTCAAAAGCTCAATTTCAAAGGCTCGAACACTTTTCCTTCGTAAAACTTTTCGCCATTGAACAGGTACCAAGAAGTCGTCATTTCCGCTGCAATGCCACCACCAAAAACGTCTCTGCTAGCGATCGCTTGAAAGCAAACCCAGCAAAACTTCAGCTGGTTTTCCTCGGGGAGTAAGCTGTTCGCATTCACTAGAGCACAAACACGGGCGCCGTCAAGGCCGCCGAGTCTGTGCAGCTCTAAAGATCCAATTTCCTGACCAGCGAATGAGTTTGGCAGCACCAGAGCTATCCTCGAGGCTTCTCCATCGCTGTCATCGTATTCACCATTGATCTCCATCTCCACTTCCGGGTGCAGAGTCAGCTTCAGTATCGCTTGCGAGAGCGGTTCTATCACTGCCCCATTCTTCTGCTCCCATTGCAGCCCCAAAGGCAGCGACAGTGTGTACTCCGCCATCACTAGAAAGCCACTTGTTACCATGTCCAAGCCGTAACAAGCTTCAACGCCATACACCACATAGTGAGGTTTGTAGGCGGTAGTTCCGTTGGTCTTGCCCATGTCTATAGTTCGGTCACTTAACACGGCGACGTTGCCACCCGTAAACTTGGACGGCAACTGCACCAACAGCTTAACGGCGACTCTGTCGCTGTCACTGTCATTGTGTTGTTTGACTATTTGGCGACCGCCTTCCCCGTAGATCAGCAGTTTGGACAATTCACACTCTAAACTGACGTCGGTGAAGCCCAACGTTTCCCCACTGGCCTTGCTCAGCTTGTGAATTGCTAGCTCCCACTCTGGATTGGTCATCTGCACTTGATCGGCTGGCAATGTCCACACATTGTCGACAGAATTGCTGCAGTGACTCAGCAGTTGATCTGCTTGCTGCTTGCAAAGTGGCAGCGAGACGTCTCCGAAACCTTCGACAGTGAGGCCTGGGAGAGCAGGAAGAGCGTGACAGACACCACCGAACGGAGCTGCAGCTTCGTCGACTTGGACGAGAGCTAACAAGTCGCTCAGCTCCTGAGCGATGGCTCCTTTGTTGGCATCGCTACTGCAACAAATGCAGCGAATCCAAGAATGACCAGCTGGGGTTTGACAGACGTGCAATCGGCAACTTGGCTAACCCAACGTCTTGGTGGTGCTATTATCAAAAACCATATCTTCAAGCCTTCACTCACGCATGTTATCGTCTCTTACGTCGTACCTGCTCTTTCAATCAATGGGAGTGGCGTCACAGCGCTCATTGTATCACCTCAAGAGTTATCTATGCGTGTACTCAGCCTTCCAGCTTGGTGTCATTTTTGTGGAGCCGCGCGATCGTCCCCGTGATCGACATCAGCGCCTCGCTCCAACAACAGCAACTCAGTGCGACATCGTCGACCATTCAAGCACTTTGGGGTGCGTTGACACAGTCTGGTAGACCTTTAGCAGATTTTGATACGGCAATACGACGGAGACTGGGACTCCAGCAATGCGACCACTTTGGAATGTCCACAGCAGAGAATAGATTGCCAAGTCGGCCACGGTTAACTTCTCTCCAACGCTGTGCGTGCCACCCCACTTGAAGATGCGCGTTTCGAGGAATCCTAGCGTCTTCGGGAGCGTTTCTTCAGCAAGTTGAGCCCGCAACTCCAGTTGCCTTACTGGGTCTTTCTCGAAGTACGAAGCATTCCACGTGTAGGAGCTGTAAAACTCGTCAATCAGCGAAAACACTTCATCAATCCGGAACGACTCCAAGAAGTCACTTGGTGAGTACAGTCCACTCAGAGTCCCTACGTAACGAAGGATTGCCAACGCCTGCGAGACCATTTCGCCATCCACTTCTAACACTGGGAGCTGGTTGAACGGTAGAGATGGACGTCTGCGGTTTAGCTCGTCGACTCCGATGCGCTCATCCTCGAACTCAATGCCACCGATAAACAGAGCCAAACGAATCGGCTCGGCACGTCCAGGGAACGGGAAATACGTCAACTTCAGCTTGGGTTTGGCACGGCGTTGCTGGAGTTCGTTCCATCGCTTTACTTTGGGATCGATCTCCACCCTCGACACAACTCGGTGGAGGTTCTGAAGCCCTTCCGCATTAAATCCCATCTTCGTTGTCGCCTTAGACCAGCAATACAAGGCGAACTCATGGATCAGTAGTTTACCAGCGTACGGCTCAAGAATCGGGTCATCTTTGAGAAGCTCCAGCCTCGCATCAAACAGCTTGGCGTATCTCGAAAGAGTCGATGCCACTTGTAAATCACTGCTCATGAACGCCATTTTCGCTTCGACTTCACTTAAAGCGTGAAGGATCTCGTCGACTCGGAGTGCTGCGGTGGGGAGTCGATTGGATAGGAACCTGTCCGTCTTCCAACGTAGCGAAGAATTGCTTGCGGTTCAGTGAATTCAACGCCGTCTACAAGCAATCTTGAGCATCCATCCGATGAATGCTTAAATGCAACATTCACTTCACCAACGAAGAGGGCCAGATGAACAGCATCCAGGCGCTCGTCGCCTACAAGGCTGATGATTCCGGTGTTGGCGTGTTGCATACTTGCCGTACTCTCTCGGCCGATCGATGGCACAATGTCACTTGGCCAATCACGAGCTGCATACAAAGCAGGATTTGCAAGAATGTGTTGCCTGAGGCAACTTGCCTCACTAAACACGCTTTGAATTCCTTCACACGAACGATGCAGTGTCTTCTTCAGAAGAAAATCACACGAAGATTACAACAGAAAAGGCCGCCCACCTTTGCTTTGGAAGAAGAAACACATCCAAACGACCGGTGCCAACCACGAAGCGCACCCAATCCAACGCAACATTATCCAGACAGAGAAACCACTCCGCCATGAAGAGCAGCGCCGCCAGCGTCTTCTTGTCGCGGACGTTACTTTTTAGCCGCACTTGTGTTTTGCCTATTGGCAACAAATCCAGGTGTGTTGCGCTGCAATAGGCTTTCAAGACTTGCCATTTCTTGTCGGTACTTTTGCAACACCTTCCCGGCTAGACCGAATTTACCGCCAATCTTGGTAAGCCTCACTCGCGATAACTTCCCAGATCCTCCAGCACTTATCGTGATCGAGGCTTTGATTTTCTGTTTCTGCAACTGCTCACGTTGGCGAGCTTCGGATATACTGACGAAGCCTCGAAGATCCAGCTCTTCACTTGCCACTTGCCATGGGAATGGCTTCTCCAGTTTGTCAACCTCAGCTGCCAACCAAGTACGGCGCCTGGAGGCCACGGAATGCAATACCGAGGATTGTGTGGTATTTGATCTGTCGATGGAGGTACCAAGAGCAGCTACGAAAGGTCCGAGTTCCTTTGCATCGGTCGACTGGAATACGTTCTCCACCGCAGGAACAGCCAAAGGATTGGAGCTCGACGTCGAGAGTTTTAACAGTAGAAGATCGCCCAGCGTTTGTGGGTCAGGATTGGGGAAACTGAGCTCCATCGACCATTTCATGGGAAACGCGTTGGACAGCTCTACACCATTTAGAGTGTGCCAGGAGGAGCTCTCTTTTGCACTTTCATATTCCCATCCGTGCACGTACGTTGAAGTCCTTTGGCAAGTAGCTCTGAAGTCGCTTGCGCTGACGAAAATACGCAGTATGTTTGCGGTGCAATTCTTTCCGGTCAACTTTCATGATATACTTTGGGGGCATGCAGTACGCTATAACAACTTGTCATTCTTCCGTGGGTTTTCTCAAGACGATTGATATGGGGCAGCTTGGTCGCCCTGTGAAGACCCTCCAGAACTTTGTGCTGGAATCGTCTTCCCTTGAGCATCGTGCTGGTTTTTCTTTCTGGCTTCCATTCGTCACCGTGCAGATGGAAGTTCATCGATTCGCACTCGGATTGCTCAGGCCTTGACAAAATCAAAGACTCCTCCAGGGACCGACAGGAGAGATGATGGTTCACGGATTCAATGGCATAGCTGAAGCTTGTGATCGAGTCACCCTTATTGCTACAGCAGTCAAAGGGGCTCTGTCAGCCAACGTGTGCGGACGAGGGTGCGAAGCTTGTGTGAGGTTGACCAGATTGGCGGCGAGTTTGCTGAGCAAAATGGCCGCATGGCACCGTTCAAGGCCGAGGTGGCCCGCCTGGAAGGTTTGTTAAGTCCTCGTGAGCGCAGTCATCAAAGCACCTCTGTCACATCAGACGCTATGAGGAGGAAGCGACCGAGAGAAGAAGAGGACGCGAACACGAGCATCAAGTCAGAGCGATTATCGTGATCGCTCTGGCAAACCAGATACTGCCATCAAGTTTTCAAGGCATAATTCAGGGAGGGAGTTGGTTTGTCGCGAAGTAAAACATGAATAGTACGCAGGAAAACCAACAGTACAAAAACTTCGACCAGATACAGATTGTAAGAACGAATGGGGATTGTTGTTGAGGGTCTAGCCCGCAATTGAAAAAAAAGATGAAACGAGTAGCATGCTTCCTACTTGTGCGCAGCATTCCACTCCACCACTTTCGGGTGCTCGGCCACCTGCTTGAACACGCGTTGTAGATTCACGTACGGGTCCGAGATCGTGGGGAGATCCCCGCGATGCCGTTCTTCGAGTTGAGCAGCCAAGTGTAAATCGCAAGGTCCGCCACCGTCAGCGTGGGTCCCGTGGCATACGGTCCCTTGTTGTAGGCCACTCGCTTCTCTAGGAAGCCCAACGTCTTGGGGATCACGCCGCTCGCCAGCTCTGCACGCATCGCCAACTGCTTCTCCGTGTCCTTCTCGCGAGTCGCTTGGCTGTACATGGGGAAGTTGTACATGTCGTCAATGATCGCAAAGATTTCGTCGATGCGGTACGCCGTGATCGGGTCCGTCGAGGGATACAGACCCGACAATGCGCCTGCATAGCGGAGGATGGCAAAGGACTGGGCCATGGCTTCCCCGTCCACTTCCAGCACTGGCACTTGGTTGAACGGCAGCGAGTCCTTCATCGCCTGCACTTCTTCTCGTGAAATGCGTTCGTCCTCAAACTCAATTCCGGCAATGAACAGAGCGAGTCGAATGGGCTCGGCACGGCCAGGCACTGGCAAGTAGCGGAGTTTGAGCTTTGGCGTGTTGTGCTGGAAGCTGTACCACTCCTTGACTTTGGGGTGGTTCGAGATCTTGTCGAACGCCTCGTTCAGCAGCTTGTAACTGTCCAAGACAGTTGTGGGGATGTGGTCAATGTAGCCTGCACGAAGCGACTTGACCCACGCGTAGATGAACACGTCGTGCACGTAAACATCGCCCGACTGGAAGGTTGGCAGTTGCTTCATTTTCTCCAGTCGCGCCTCGATCAGCCGGGCGTAGCGAGGCAGCGTCGTGGCTGCCAGGTCCTCCCTCATGGCTTTCTTCTTGTCTGGGTCGTTCTCACGGAAGCTCGGCCCCATCTGCTCCTCGACTTCGCCCAGCGCGTGCAGGAGCTCGTCGATTTTGAGTGCCAAGTACGGCGCACTGTTAGGGTAGAGGCCTCCAAGACGGCCGGCGTAGCGCAGCATGGCGTGCGACTGGGTGAAGACTTGGCCGTCCACCTCCAGAGTGGGCAGCTGGCCCAATGGCAGCGACTCCTTCATGGTCTTGAAGTCCTCGTAGTTGACGCGCTTGTCTTCGAACGGAACGCCGCCGATGTAGAAAACGAGGCGCAGCGCTTCGGCTCGCCCAGCGGCTCCGAAGTACGTGAGCTTGATCGACGGGAAGGCGCTCATAGCTGAGGTTTTGTGTGGACGTGTGTTGAAGCTGGCAAATTGCAGAGTGGGAGATTGAAGCGGCGGAATGGCAAAAGTATCTTGACAAAAATCCAAGCGCGCTTAAAAGTGAAAGCGCATTGTACGGACGAGATTTAAGCGCGCTTTAGTTTTCGGTGATGGGTTTGCGTTATCATGAAGACGTATGTGGACGAATCACTGAGTGATGTTCTCTTAGTTTCGCCATGATGAGCATAACAGGATGCGTCATCATTGCTGGCCACGCTTCTTGCCGCTCAGCTTGGCCTGTTCGCCGCCTGAACGCAGCGTCGCTGTAATGTCCGGACGCGCTTGGTAGCGAATTCTGCTGCCTAAGTAGCGGTCGATGTCGGCCGACTCCACGTAGCGCTCCGATCGAGAGAGCTCGGTGGTGACGCTCAACCGCAGCTAGAGCGAGGACATGCACCTTGACGCTAGAGGACGAGCAATGGGGAACCTGGAGGACAAGATCGATCGCCGCCTCACCAAGAAACTCGGAGCGCAAGCGCTTTCTGTTGCATTAATCCGACGAGGTCGTTTGAGGATGAACTCGAGGCTGTGTTCCATGTTGACACCTCCGCATGCGCCGGCGGGATCAGCACGGGCAGCTTTAACATACCGCGGTGGAACTAGCTGAAGCAGCTTTAAGTAGTAGCTAAGAGACCCCCGCGCGATTTCGTTGCACATGCATTCTGGCAAGCTCTACATGAGCTCCAGCTCGTCGTCTTCGGCTTCGCGCAGCCGCTTCCTCTTCGTAGCGCTGGAATTTCCATTACCGACATGGGTCAAATCTGCGAGCCGAGCCATCTCCGCCTTGTACTCGGCCATCTTCTTGCTGCGGGTACCATAGCTACCGCCTATCTTCTTAATCCTCACGTGTGCAGAGTTCCCTTTAGCGATCGCAGTGATCTCCAGCGGCGCCTTGATCTTCTTGCTCAGCAAGTCGGCTCGTGAACTCGCTTCCGGGACGCTTTTGAACCCTACAATATCCAAGAGAGTTAGACCCTTTGAGAAAGCTGGAGATGGCCGCGGCATTCGGGAAGTCGGGCACGGGGATTGACCAAGTGAAAGGCTTCTCCATATCGGCAATCTTCGTCACGAGCCACTGGCGTCGTCTCGACGCTAAACGAGCGAGCCCAGCTCTGTGCTCGTCTGAAGCCGACGTGTTGATGCACTTGGAGAGTGCAATCACAACAGGACCAAGAAGACTGGCGTAGCTGAAGAGAGCCTCCACCTCCTTGAAAACTTGGTGATTTTCGAACGACACTGCATGTTCCCATAGCAACTCGAGGTCGCGGGAGTTGGCGAGGTGACTCACGTGCACATCTCGAGCCTTCTGCAGCGCAAATGCCGAGAGCGCTGTCTGTGCGGTGCGGATGTCGCGCAAAGCACCAGCCAGCTGCAACGAAGCCTTGAGGCGGGCCTCACACGCTAAGCCATTGATGGAGCCCAACAGTGATGCGGATACCGCGTACCAGCCGAACTTCCGCACGAACTCAGCAAACATGGGGATGATCTCCTCCTTCTTGGTCATTTGCGGGTAGTACTTGTTGAGGAACACCGCGACAAGACTCAAATCACCCCAAGTGACGATTACTTGGCAAAGTTTCTGACAGAAAGCTGTGGTCACTGTCGCGGGACTCTGTAGTTGTGGGCTGCGAGTCAGCACGGAATTCTGGCAGTCGCCGGCGTAGTGAAAGAGCCCACGAAGTTTCAAAGCGTCGATCGGGTTCTCCGCCAGAACCGCTACTGTGGCTGGAAACTCGCCCATTAGATGGTACATGTTTTGGATGTCGGCGGAAGCAGGCCACCCGACGACTGCAAAGCGCCCGCCTCCGTCGCATTTGAGAAGATCGTCAAGGGTTTGCATTCCCGGGTTGAAGAAATTGAGTTTGTGACTCCAGTCGACGAAAGTGCCGTCGCTCAAGCATTGGCCGTTGGGCAAGTACCACGACACAATTCGCTTGTGCTCCGACCCAGAACTTCCGTAGTTTACTCGTCGGAGGTGAGCGATGTAGAATTTCACCTGGAGTTCACGCGGGAGTAGGGCATTCGCCTCGCTGAGCAGCTGAAACCTGTCGCGATCCACTTCGCAGAAGGCCTTCACACCCTTGCTCTCAATGTCCGCTTTGCTGTACGACGTGGAGATCATCAGCGCGAACCTCGAGTCATCATTGCTGTCGATGTCATCCATCGCGATGACACCTGGCGTTCGACCGATTGAGCTCAGCCTTCCAGCTTCTCCTTTCAGCATCTTCATCGCCTCAACCAGTTCCGTCCGAAGCAGATCAATCGGCCTCCTGAACTTCCCATTCGGCAACTGCAGTGAGTACTCGACCAAGATCCGATAGCCACTCGTCGTCTTCAGCACCTCTCTAGTCGCGTCTGCAGTGTACACCACGTACTGCGGTCTCAGCCCCGTCGTCTCGTTACTGCTTCCAAAATCCCAGCGCATCGTCTTGCCGGTTCCATCCTCGGACACCACAAACTCGCCACCCGAATACTCGGACGGAAGTTGCACCAGCAACCTGGCGACGTCTTCTTGGTCGTGCTTCTCCCCTCTAGTCTCCCTCCTGGTGCAATCACCAGCATCTTGGTCATCACTGGCTCCATCTCCACGTCTTTAAGCACCAGCAAACCGGCAGCATTGGCAGCCAGCAGCTCCAGTCCTGGAGCCCACTCGACGCTGGTCATCTCCACTTGGTTGGGGCGTAAACTGCCACAGCCCTTCGCTCTGTTTCTTGCCCTTCTTCACCAGTTTGTCGGCTTGTTCCTTGTACAATGGCAACGCCACTCGACCGAAGCCTGCAACGCTCAGTCCTGGCAGTACTGGCAGCTCGTAGGCAGCTCCAGCGAACGAGAACTCGGTGGTCGTCAGCCCTACGCGGCGTAAGACGTCGCTCATTTTCTTGCAGGCGTTGCCTGAGGGCTCGTGGGCATTGTCTGGCGTCACTGGGACATGGCACTCACCACTGGAGTCGCTGTCTGCGATGAAGCCCATGGCAATCGTCCTGCAGTCGGCAAATTCGAGAATGACACGCCAGGTAAGTTGTACCTTCACTTCAACTTGCACCCCGAATGGTAAACATTTGTCATTAGGGGAAAGTAAGAGGCAACCAACCTACATGAGCTCCAACTCGTCTGCTTGCTCGTCTCGTAGGCGCTTCCTGGTGTTGCTGTTGCTGCTGTTGAGTTCCGTCATCTTGTGGATGATGCGACTCAGTTCAGCTTTGAATTCCGTCGTCTTCATGTTGGAGCTGCTGAAGTGGCCGCCAGTCTTCTTGATGCTCACGAGAGCAGTCTCTCCCTGGTCAACTGCTTTGATCTCGAGCGGTGCGATGATCTTGCTGCGCAGTAAGGCGGCTCGACCGCGAGCGTCATTCATACTGAGGAAGCCTTTAACTTCCAGGACGCCGTAGGGTCCTTGGAGGAAAGTTGAGATGGAGGAAGCGTCGGGGAAATGGTCGTTCACAAGAGACCACATGAACGGCTTCTCGATCTCAGCTATCTTAACTAGCAGCCATTGTATACGACGAGAAATAAGCGAGGTAGCTGCAGCACGGTGCTCCGGTAGGTTTGACGCGGTGACGACGGTCGATAATGAGCTCAAACCCGGACCAAGAAGCGGCGTCTCCATCGACTCAAACAAACTCGCCACGTCACAGAACACTTGAGAGTTCGTACACGCCATTGCATGCTTGAACAAGAGTTTGAGGTCAGCGCAAGACGCAAAGTCAGCGGGACTGACGTCCACCATTTCTTGGGCCCTTTCCAGCGCAAAGGTGACGAGGAAGTCCACTGCCGCAGTCGACTCTTGCAGTTCCTCAGCTAACTGCAAAGCTGTTTTGAAGCTGAGATCCGTTGGCATGTCTTCGAGGGTAGTCTCGATAGAAGTACGGAGGGCATCCAACCCGAACCTGTTGGCGAGCTCTGCCAGCAAGACGACAGTAGAGGCCTTCGTCTCCAACCTCGGCAAAAATTCTCAACGAAAATCTCAACGAGACTCAGGTCTTCAAACCCCACGATAGCCTGGCAGAGCTTTCGGCATAATGTTTCACTCACAGGCGTTTGCTCCTCTGCAGGTGTGAATCCAGGAGACCGACGACTTGCCGCTCATCAGCATACCGAAAGAGCTGCCGAAGTTTTGTCGCGTCAGTCGGTTCGTCCGCTAGAACGGAGGCGGTGGCCCCAAGCTCCCCATCAGAGTGAGTGCATTCTGGACGTCGGCAGCAAGCGGCCACCCAACGATGGCGAGACCCTCCCAGTCGTTGTGGACTTGATCGTTCTTCCACGGCTCATACAGAGCTTCGTCCTCGGGATTAACGAAGCGAAACTTCTCCGTCCATTCGATCGAAATGTCGTCGCTCAGCTTCTGCCCATGGATAGAATACCACGACACGTTCTCTTGAGATCTCGATGTTGCTGCAGCTGGTGGAGTATACCGAAGACAAGCGGTGTAGAACTTGAATCTTTTCTCCAACGGAAGGAGCTCGTTGGCATCGCGCAGCAACTGGAACCGTTCAAGATCCAGCTCGGCCACGGCATTCTTGATCTCCACCGTGCCAAACGATTTGGAAAGCAGCAGTGCAAATATCTTGGCAGCACCATTTTTCTGCTCGCTCTCCTCTCCGTGGATCTGAATCATGGCCTCCACTAGTTGTGTCCGCAGTAGATCGATGGGCCTTTTCACTCCTTGCGCCATCGCTTCTTTCGGCAGAAGTAGAGAATATTGTAGCAGCACTTGGTAGCCACTGGCCACCGCTTCCAGCTCTAGAACTGCGTCAGCAGCATACACAACGTACTGGGGTGCAATACCGCAGTCCCATTGGCCTTACCGAGGTCATAGCGACTCTGCTCAACGACCACATCACCTCCCGAGTATTCCGACGGCAATTGCACCACCAACGTGGCCACCGTCCAGTCGTCGAAGTCTTCTTCATCTTGCTCGTTAAGCTGACCTCCTGCCGCGCAGATGGCAACAGTGGACAGCTCTGGCTGCAGCTCAATGTCTGTATAGCCCAGTGTTGTCGCACTCTTCTTGCTCAGTAGCTGGATGCCTTGCTCCCACGCAGGGTTCGTTATTTGCACTTGGTCTGCAGTCAACGTCGAAGCGTTGTCGTCTCCAAAGTCAAATTTGCTAGCTTGCTCTTCACACAGCGGCAGTGATAGTCGACCGAATCCATGGACGATCAGTCCTGGGAGAGCTGGCAGCTCATGGGCTGCACCTCCGACGCTGCTCTCTCCGTTGATCTCTCCAGCTCGCTTCAGGACGTCGCCGACCCTTTGGAATGCGCTTCTCTTGGGACTATTCGGCTTGTCAGGACTCGGCGGCTCTTGGTCGCTGGAGCTCGTCCACTGCTCGTATTCCTCCATCGACACTTGCCAGTCACTAAGAAAATTGAAGAATGGACCGCCGATCGCCATGACCAGTTCAACATGGCGACGGAATTTGTTGCACTTGTCGATACAAGCACCACGTACGTGAGCCAGGCATGAAAGTGGACTAAAAGTTAAGTGCAGCGCTAACAGGAGCAGAACGACAAACTATGCTGAGCTTTCCTCAGCTACGCGGCGCCTAGGCTCCCCTCTCGAGGACGCTTCTTGCCCGTCGCGGTGCTTTCTTCTGTCACATCTTCCAATGGTTCCAAGATCCCGTTGAGGCAGTCCAATTCCGCCTGGTACGCCTTCATCTTGGTATTTCCCACTGCAAACACCCCGCAAGCTTTCACCATTCGGACGATCGATCTCTTGCCAGCCCCTGCGGTCGAGAACTCCAGTCGTGGAGCTTTGATGTTCGCGCCGAGAGTCCTAGCGCGTTTGCGGGCATCGGCGATTCTTGAGAACCCAGTAAGGTCTATGCTTGGCTCCGACCCTGCGAGGAAACGTTTGACTTGATCAGCATCAGGGAAATTGTCGTCCAGGATTGTCCACGTGAAGGGTTGGTTCATCTCTGCGATCTCCGTGGCAATCCACTGACGACGTCTGCCAGCAATTGAGGTCAAGGCAACAAACTGTTCTGGA
The DNA here is from genome assembly GCA_011947325.1 of Phytophthora macrochlamydospora. Lineage (NCBI taxonomy): Eukaryota > Oomycota > Peronosporomycetes > Peronosporales > Peronosporaceae > Phytophthora > Phytophthora macrochlamydospora. Next base: position 74,288 of record JAAVTH010000196.1, read on the forward strand.
GTGCTCGATCCGTCATCAATTTGCTTCATGAGGGTGGAGACGACGGGGCCAAGCAGCTTGGCGCTCATACCGTGGAAGATGTTTTCCACGTCAAGAAACACTTGCGGGTTTCCACAGACAACGGCGTGCTTCCAGAGCAAACCGAGGCGGTGGTGAGTCGCCAGTAGACTTGGATTCAGTCCAGCAATGTGACGCGCTTTGTGCAGGATCAATTGAGTAAGCGCCGTTTGTGCAGTGGCATCGTCGCGAAGAGCATCCGCCAGCATTAACGCAGACGCCAAGCGAACGTCTTCGCTGATGGTGCCGTTGATTTTGCTAAGAAGCAAGGAACCCACTGCGGTCCAACCAAACGTTCGTACTAAGGCTGCCAGCATCGGGATCGCTTCATCTCTTCTGATCACACGAGACAGAAACTTGCCGAGGAAGATTGACACGAGCTCCATGTCTTGCGTGGCCACGATGACATCGCAAAACTGTTGGCAGTGGGTCAGCGAGATCGCAGTGAAGCCCCTGAGAAGGTCGACTTTGGACGGGTCTAGCTGAGCTGAATAGCTGCAGAGCAGGCGCAATTTGAGCGTGTCGACAGGGTCCCCGCTAGAATTGAAAGCATTGCGGCGAGATCTCCCATCAGTTGGTAGGTGTTCACGAGATCGACCGACTCGGGCCACCCGATGACTGCAAAGCGCTCGTAGCCTCGATACGGACAGTAGTTGCCGTTCCTGCACAGCTCGGTCAGTGTTTTCACATCTGGATTCAACACTGACAGGTGCTTGGACCACTCGATGTAGATGCCGTCGCTGATCTTCTCGCCGTTGAGCAAGTACCAGGAAGCGCATTCTTGTGGGAAAGACATCATTTCGCCAGGCTGGGCAAGTCTGTGACGAAGTGAAGCGAGATAGAACTTGAGCTGCTTGTCCGGAGGGAGCTCTGCGTTCACTTGTTGCAGCAGCTGGAATCGTTCACGGTCCACCCCAACGATAGCGTTGACGCCAATCCTCTCGATCTGCGACTTGTTGCAAGTAGCAGACAGCATGAGCGCAAAGCTTGAGCTTTCGGAATCTTCGTCATCAATGACGATGACGTTGTGCTCCATGTTAGGCTGCGGTTCCAGCTTCATCAAGGCTTCCATGAGCTGCACTTGTAAAGGTTTGAAGATGTTGTTGCCTCCCACTGCCAGCACGTCTTGAGCCAAGCACAAGCGATAGACCATCATCGCGCAAAGTCCACGTGTTACGGGCTCCACATAGCACTCTGATCCAGCAGAAAACACCAGATACTGAGGCTTGAATTCACAGCTCCCTTCCGAGATGTAGCGGGCCAGATTTTGCGTCCCATCTTGAAACACCAGTCGATCACCTCCACTGAAGTCGGAGGGCAACAGAATTACGAGTGTCGCCACTTCGTTGCCGTCGACCTTACTCGACTGCAGTCGCTCCAGCGAACTCCCCGACCCAAACACCACCAGCTTCGACAGCACCGGCGTCAGTGCAACATCTTCGAGGCCACACTTCTTGGCGCTCAAGTCGCACAGCGCTTGAATGCCTGGTTCCCAGTCAGAGTTCCTCATCTGCAGTTGTCCAGGAGTTAGTGTCCACGACTTCTTCGAATACATCGAGCATCGTGTCGCCAACCCATCCATTTGTTGCTTGCATAGCGGCAGTGACACACTCCCCAGCCTTCGACTGAGAGTCCGGGCAGCACTGGCAGGTCCAATGCTTCTCCTCCGAACGAGAACGCTCCTTGGTGCTTGCCAACTCGACCCAGCACAGCGCTAATCTTCTTGCAAGCAGTTCCTCTTGGAACATGTCGTTTCTCTAGGTCAATGCTGCTGCTGTAGCCGATCGATCGATCTTCTTCGAAGCGCTTCATCGCTCTGCTCGTCACCTGGTGAATCTGAGAGTGAACCGCCAGAAGTTCCAACTCGATCGTAATGACAAATTTCATCACTGCAACTTGAGCAATTTGTTGCACTTGCATACCAGAAGAGCCAGCGATTGTGCAAGGACAACCAGGCGCCAAAAAGTAAAGCGTTGATTCAAAAGGTTAGCGTCAAGAGAAAGTAAAGAAATCGATCTCACCAACGTCCCTGACCTAGGCAGCAGCGCCAGGAAGTTCCTCTTCTTGAGGCCTTTTCTTTCCCACTGGAGTGTTGCCGTCGTGGTCCAGGTAGCTGGTGAGGCGACGCAATTCCACTTGGCACTGATTCATCTTCCCCGTCCCTATCACAAATGTACCTCCAACTTTTGTGATCCGCACCAAGGAGCTCTTGGATGATCCGTCCGTGGTGAACTCCAAAGGGCCTTTGATTTTACCGGCAAGTTGTTTGGCTCGAACGCGCGTCAGCGATATTGTGAAAGCCTCGGATCTCCAGCGCGGTGTGATGTCCCTCAAGAAACTGCTGGATTGCTGCAGCGTCGGCGATGTCGTAGTCGAGGATCGCCCACGCAAACGGCTTGGTCATTTCTGCGATCTCCGCGGTAAGCCAGTCGCGACGTCTAGTAGCAGCAGAAAGCAGCACTGCACGACATTCTGGAGGACTGGACTCGCCAATACTCCCCAAAAGCACATCCACCACTGGACCAAGATACTGGGGCCCGACAGGCTTGAACAGTTCCCCCACCTTGCCGAACAATTGCTGGTCTTCGCAAGCCATCGCGTGCTTCCACAGCCCACTGAGCTGGCTGGTAAATGCCACGCTATTCGGCCTCAACTTCTTCACAAGGGGAACTATCTGGATTATCGATTCCATCACGGCTGCCAATGCCACGGGCACGTCGTAGAGTTCATCCGCAAGCGCTAACAGCGAGCCCACACGAATGTCGTTGCTGGGTAGACTATCAACCGCAAAGAAGAGGGACGTGTTGACAGAATCCCATCCAAACTTTCGGATGAAAGCAGCAAACAGTGGAACCAGTTCGCTCCGTTTGTTGACACGCGGGAAGTATTTCATCGCGAACTCCGATATGAGGTCCACGGCACCCATGTCGATGATAGCATTGCCTAGCTTCTGGCAGAACGTCAGCGACACAGTGGTGTAAGTTTGTACGATTGAGGAGCCAGCCTTCTCCTTTTCAGCGACGTGGTTGAACACTTGACGAAGCCTTGTAGTATCGATTGGATCGCTCGCGAGAACGGTGGCAAGTGTAGCAAACTCGCCCATCAGATTCAAAGTCTTCACAATGCCCGTGGAGATCGGCCATGCAACGAGAGCGAAGCGCTCGCAAACGGAGAAATACGGCTCGTGAATACGGTTCCACAATTGGTTGAGCGGCTTCTGGTCTGGATTGAGGAAATTGAGCTGCTTGTTCCACTCGATGGAAATGCCATCAGCCAAAGTCTCTCCATCGGGGAAGTACCAGGACGCGATCACTTGGCGCTCGCCAAGTTTCTGCGGGTGTACGTACCGAAGTCCTGCAATGAAAAAATCCAACTGCTTTTCAGACGGAAGGTGTGCATTGGCACCCCGCAACAACTGGAACCGCTCACAATCCAGCCCCATTAGAGCCTCGACACCGCGTTTCTCAATGTGCAACTTCTTGATGTTGCTGAGCATTAGGGCGAACCTCGAGTTGTCTGCATCCTCAAGCGGTGCCTGGCCCCTTTCTCCTTCCAGCTCCAACATTGCAAAGGCGATATGTGTTGAAAGAATGCCACCGGGCTGGTTGTCGCCGAAAGCCAGTCGGTCAGTTGACAAGCGGAGTCGGTACTCGACAATGACGCAGTAGCCGCTGGTCACACTCTCCACCGCATAGTTTGCGTCGGCAGGGAATACCATGTACTGAGGCTTGAACGCTGCGATGTCGTTGTATTTGCTCATGTCGTAGCAGATCGGTTGGCGCTTGCCACTCACCACCAGATTGCCCCCGTGTATTCCGACGGCAGCTGCACCATCATCTTGGCCACTTCACGTCCGTCGTCCGCCAAGTCTTGGTGTCGATTTATCAGACCCCGGGTCCGAGCACTGTCACTTTGGACAGCACAGGACGCAGCTCCATGGGCTTGAATCCCAGCCTCCCTTGACAGAAAGCTGCCAGCTTTTGGATGCCTGGTTCCCACGCTGGGTTGGCCATCTGCACTCGGTCGAGATCCATCGCCCACACATTGTGCTGTTGCTCTGTGCAAAGAGGCCCAAGTCTCTGCATTTGGTCCTCACTCAACGGAAGGGAAACCTTGCCGAAGGTTGTCACTGTCAGTCCTGGAAGAACCGGCAGATCAGTTGCTTCGCCTCGGAAGTAATGCTGTGGGTCATCCGCGCCGACTCGGCCTAGCAGCATGCTGATCTTCTGACAGGCGTCGCCGCGAGGGAGGTGGGGCTGCTCTGCGTCGCCACGTAGCAGCGGGTACGCTTTCATCGGATCGCTGTACTGCATTGCGCTCGATCCGGCAACTTGGTGAATGGCCATAGCGACGAATTTCAGCTTCAACACGTCCGTATCTCTCCGGCAACGGCAACTTGTCTCGTAAGTTGAAGCGATCTCGAGTGCAATTCTTCTTCGTACAGTGAAGCGTGTATTTAACTTAGAGGGGGTTCTAGCCGACGCAGAGCGATCGGAAGCCTCCAAACCCAATCTCAGAGATGCGAACGACGCCCAAGAGCCCCATGACTAAACCGCTGACTCCGATGAAGCCAGCGATGAGGAAAATCACGAGCGCAGACTTGCGGTACTTCTTGATCAAGTACGCCATGCCGAGCTGGCCTACGATGCCAGAGATGAAGCCCACCAAGCCGTGCCACAAGGCGTGATCCACCGATAATGTCCCCAGAATGATAAACTGGATTGTAGTAGCTGAAGACGTGAACAGAATCATCGACGCGGATGTTGCGGCCGACACTTGCGGCAGCAGACCCATCTCGATCAGCAGGGGGCCTTTCACCATGCCGCCACCGATACCCAGCAGACCGGCAGCTACGCCAGCCGCAGTGCATAGTGCAGGATACTTGATCACAGCGTGCTTTGTCCAGACCATGTCTCCCTTGGCGTACGTGTAATCGGACGCCTGCAGCATCGTGTGGAAGCGACTGATCTTCATGCCAAAGTAGATCGTCACGGCCATGAAGAATGGGAACGAGATGATGATCAGGAACCAGTAGCCGATGCTCCCACAAGACAAGCCAATGACGCTAGGCGAACCGTGGCCGCCCTTGGCCATCGAGAAGAGCACGAGGCCGATCCATGTCATCATCAGCACTGCCATGTCGCCCTTTGGGACAGAGCGTCTTGCCTTGGCGATCTGCTCCACGGAGAGGAACTTGATCGGTTCTTGCTGCTGAATGCCACCGTTAACCAGTGACTCGTCTTCTCCTTCGTCGCTGCTCGGCTCTTCTTCTGTGCTTGGTTCCGTGCTATCCGATGCAGTGTGTTCATCACTGCTAACCTTATCTGCAAGCACTTTCAGCCTCAACTCCTCTCGTTCCGGCGATTTGTACGCTTTCCACTTGAGATAAGCTCGCCACCGCCTGAAACTGTTTAAAGTTGGCCTCGTACGGCAACAGACGCCAGTAGTCGACAATGTCCTTGACGATCTTCCTATCTGCATCCGACTCCTCCTTCCAGATCTTCTTTCCTTTACTATACGTCCTCAATGCAGTCTTGGTCAGCAGCCACACAATGCAGACCGTAATGAGCCACTCGGGAAAGACGGCGTTCATGTTAACACCGATGATCGTGCCCGCCAGCGTCATGGGCTCCAAGAGCAGCATCGTCTCATAGTCGATCAGTGGGCGGCTGCGCACCAGCGGGTGTCGCTGCCTCATGTTCAGCATGAAGTTGGCAATAGCACCGCCGAAGATCGTGGCCTTGGACAGCGGCACAGCCTCGTGCGACGACATGTGCATGAGCATGATGTACAGCGGTACAAGCAGGCCGCCGCCGCCCAGACCGGAGCCGGCCGCCAGCACGCTGGCCACGAAGGCCCCGAAAGAGCCCCAGATCTCGTCGCTGCTTAGTGGGAACAGCTTGTCCTCGACGCAGACGCCGCTGCGGCAGGTGAAGTCTTTGAGCCCCAATGTGTGGCAGTCGGCGGCCGCTTCGCACGACAGCCCAGCGTTGACGTCCAGCACAGGTGAGTCGTTGACATCCTGCGCCTGAAGAGTGCACGCGACGCAGGCGACGCACAGCACGGCCAGCACGGAGCGCATGGCAGCTAGCGGTCTGGTTCGGATGTGGCAGCATTGGTTGTTGGCGCAATTCCGGCGTTTGGTGGTCTGCGACGTGTGCTGACTAGCCTTTTGTAAGTAAAGGAGCGGTTGTATACGCGGTTGACACGATGGCGGGCCCGCGCCGGATGATTGGCGGATGCGCGGCGTATCAAACGCTGCGACGGATGTGCGTCAGTGGTCGGCTAGCGAAACGTCCTGCACTATATAAATTCCGATACTAATTGATGCGACGGGCCTAATCAGATTCAGTATACCCAACCCAAGTTTAAACGAACGCGACCTTTTGTATAGGAGTGTCCGCCAGTGATGGCGCTGACGGGCTCATGTACGACGGGCTCCGCTGGCGAGTGGCGGGGGCAGGACCGACATCGTCACCAAGAGTGCAATTGATTAAACGCACAAGCAGCGCAGAGATGAAAAAATAAATGACTAGCACCTCGACCGACGCACTGCGACCTTGAGGCTCCAGTTCGTCTGCTGCCAACCGACGTTGGAAAAGATCAAACACCGCGCAGCTACTTCTCCTCGCTAGCCTCTCGCGACCGCTTCTTCCCCGTCACACCGCACAGACCCGACGCCAGGAGCTGCACCAGCCGACTGTGCTCCGCTTTGTGCTCTGCCAGCTCGCCAGTCTGCAGCGCGAACTCCCCGCCAGCCTTGACGATCTTCACGCAGGCCTTCTTGCCGCGCCCCACCGCCGTGATACTGAGCGGGGCGTTGACTTTCTCCTTCAACACTGCAACGCGACCGCGCGCCTCGATGATGCCTTTGAAGTCTTGAAGCTCCAGCTCAAGATCTGGTCCAGCAAGAAAGTCTTTGACGTCTTCGGCGCCTGGGAAGTTCGTATCGTTCATTTCCCACACAAATGGTTTCTCCATGCACGCAATCTCTTCATCCAACCACAGCTGACGTCGACAAGCGAGGACACTCAGAGCTTCGCGGTGCTTCGGCGAACTTGATGCGTCCACGTACTCTGCAAACGCGTCGACAACTGGGCCGAGCAGCGTAACGTCGATCTTCTCCATATGAAGCACCACGCTGTGGAAAGTTTGCGCGCTTGCATCAGCCATGACATGCTTAACCAGCAAACCGAGGTGCTGGTCAACGGCGAGGACATTCCGACGCATTTTTCGAGCTGTGAACCACGCGTGCGCTGTGAGGGCCGACCGAGCCTCACTGCATGCAACTGCGTCCGCCAACTTCAGCGAAAGCTCCATGTTTGCGTCTTTACGAAGAGCATCGAGGACCTTGGTGAGCGAGAAGGAGATAGGACTCCAGCCTAGCTTGTCAATGATCGCAACCAGTGACGGGATGATGGTGACCTTCCTCTCTACGCGAGAGAAGTACTGGGTCACAAACACTGCAGCGAGGCTGGAGTCGTTCGACTCGCTGATGGCGATGCAAAACTTCAAGCAAAATGTCAAGGTCACTGCAGCGGGGACTTTCGGCACCAAGCTCTTCTTGATGCTAGCCTGGTAGTCGACCCCGAACTCATTCAGCGAGCTGATATTCACCGTGTTGGCTTGGATTTCCGAGAGAGCAACAGAACTTGCAGCAGCCTCTCCCATGAAGTGGTAAATGTTGGGCACATCAACAACAGAGCGCCAGCCAACTATCGCGCACCGCTCGTAGAAAGCGCCATCAGTGAAGAGCTGGCCCACCGTCTCGTTAGCGGGGTTCAGGAACTGAAGCCCTTTCGTCCACGCCAAGTACCTGCCGTCACAGAGTTTCTCCCCAGTTAGCCTGTACCATGAAGCGCTCGTGGTCGGCAACGTCTCGTCACAAATGGCGTATTTGTCCAGGTTTCTGTAGTGCAGACAAACGAAGAAGAATCGCAACTGCGCTTCCGGCTTAAGACGGGAATTCGCGTCACGCAGCACCTGGAAGCGGTCTCGATCTACGCCCGACAGAGCTTCCACACCGTGCGCTTCAATATCTGCCTTTGTGCACGATGAGGACAGCAACAGCGCGAATGCTGCCGAGCCTTCACAGGTATCTACTCTTCCAGTATACACTGCATCAAGAATTTGGTTGGCGACGTCATTTCCTCGCAGCTTTTTGATGGTCTCGGCGAGCCGAACGATCTGCGGGTTTTTCAGACGATGCCCCGGTGGCAAGCAGAGCCAGTATTCCAACACTAAGCGATAGCCACTCGTCACTTCTTTCACCGCATGGAATGCATCGGCGGGGAAGAGTGCGAAGAGCGGCTCATAGGCTCCACCGCTCAAGGTGTAGCGGTAGTCTTGCTGCTTGTCTTGATGGTGCACGATAAGGTCACCTCCAGTGTACTCGGATGGCAGTTGCACGGTGAGTTTGGCTACGGCTCGTCCACTCTCGTCGTCGTCTTGCTGTCTCATCACTTGGCCTTCAGGTCCAACGACCAGCATCCTGGACAGCACAGGATGTAGTTGGACGCCTTGGACGCTTAGTTGTTGGGTACTCCAATGGCTCAACTGCTGCAGCCCTCGAGCCCAGCGAGGGTTCTTGATCTGTACGTGGTCTGGGCTTTGGCTCCACACACCGACAGCTTCTCTCTCGCAGTGACGCAGGACGAGATCTGCTTGGTCACTGCGCAGTGGGAGGGAAACCCCGACGCCACTGACGGTCAGACCCGGCAAAGCTGGAAGCTGCTCGGCGGCTCCGACCGAGATGCTGCTGGCCGTGGCTTGACCAACTTGCCCCAGTAACATGTTGATGTCCTTGAACATTCCTTTCGGAACGAGAATGTCGTCGGGGCTTCCGATGGATTGGAATGGCCACCGAGGACCGCTGTCTTGGTCATCTTCGCTTGCCATTTGGTCGATGATCTCGTTGCTGTCTGGGTAGAAGTCTGCCTCGTTGGGACTGGACTCAGTGCTCCAGGAGCGCTTGGACATGATGACGTCAGAGCAATCGCAAAGACGTTCGATCTGGGGTCTGCAGGCGAAAGAGAAAATGAAGAAGTGGATACGCGAAAGGAAATGTTGAAGTTGAAGGGAAAGGGAAATTAGCTTCAATTTTGAAAAGACTAAAGCAAGACGGACGCTACGAGGAAGCTTACGCCAGTTTTTAGCCTTGATACTGGAGTTGACCTCTCTCGCCTCGCGCGGGTGCTTTTACCCGCCGCGTTGTTGCCACCAGTGTGTTTATGCTGTGGTAACAAGGGGTCGAGACGACTCATTTCCGCCTTGTAGTTTTTCATCTCGAACGTTTTCGCCGCGAATACCCCGCCGATCTTCGTGATTGTTACCTGTGCATAGCGTCCTCTTCCGGTTGCTGAGTGGCGCCTTAATTTTCGTAACGAGCAGAGCCACGTGATTGCGAGCACCAGCGATGCCAGTGAAGCCTAACAGTGTGAGTTCTCTTTTTGGCCCTCGAAGGAAGCCTCGACTCTGGCAAAGTCTGGAAGTTCTGCGTCAACCCACTCCCACGTGAACGGCTTTACCATCTTTGCAATCACGGAGAAGCTAGCGATTGTAGGGCCTTGCGAGGCTCCACTCACGTTCACGTATTTCGAGAGCGCATCGATGCCTGGGCCGGGATGCTTTGCACTCATATTGGCGAATAGTGCTTCGACGTTGCGAAACATGTGCAAGTTGCCGTCCGCCGCGGCGTGTTGCCACAGTAAGCTGATTTCCGTAGCATAAGCTAAACGGTATGGGCTTAAACAGAACATCCCCTAGCAACTTACACTGCATAGGTTTCAGTGCTGTCCTCGTTGCTGGTGCAGTTTTGAGAGTATCCGCCAACTTCAGTGCAATCGCCATTCGACTATCTTCGGGGAGGATATTGGCCAGTGTCCTCAGGACGGAATCCCCTACCGAATCGCAACTAAAGTTTCGGATCATCCTAGCGAGTGATGGAACAACCTCGTCCTGCTCGTCCACTCCAAGCGAAAACTTCATCAAAAACGCGTTGGCAAGTCGCGTGTCTCCTAATTGCACAACACCGCCGACGCAGCAACAGGGAGTATTCTATGGTGACTCACTCGTCACCATTTCCACAGCACGAATCACATTTGCTCCAACTCTACTTAATTTGGTCGTAAGCTCCGCACGTTGTCGGCTTCTCTGGCGCATTTGTTTAGCAGAATAGTTGCCTCATACTCCCTCAGTGGGAGGGAAACCCCTCCGAAACCTTTCACTACTGCAGTAGGCCAGGAAGAGAAGGCAAAGTGTTGAACTCTCCTTTGCTCGGCTTTGCTTTGGTTCTGCTGCACCAGTAGCTTGCTATTCTCTTGGCACACAACTCCTCTAGGCGCGAGGACGTCGTCGGGGCTTCCGATGGAGTAGAACGGCAAGTCTGGGGGTCTGGAGGCTTCAACTTGGTCGTCCTCAACGTTTCCCTCACTGCTGCTGGCGGCGCCGTCTTCACTGCCGCTCTGGGTAGAGGAGGCGCTCTCCTCTGCGCCATTTTCTTTTCCCGGTGCACCAGTCGGGGCGATCTACCATCGTGGTTGATGCGCGAGAGTGCGGACTCGGTCTGCGTTCTTGGGAGTGAATTGAAAAATGGCGCCAGTTTGAAGTTTCAAGAAACGCTTCGCGCCAAAAGACGATTGACTTCAACCGGAAAGCAATTTGCATGGCTGTCGGACTTAGGCTACAGCTAATTAGATATTATCGGCAGCCCTGCACGGCTTTCCTGAGTAGCACTGCCGTCAATGATCGATACGTTTGGTTCATCAGCAGCAGAACCAAAGCTGGATGCAATCACACCTCAATGAGGTGTCGTCGATAGCTTTAGCATTCATAGGGTTTCGCAACATAAACCTCAAGGCGGTGTGGAGTCAAAGCCTGAAATCCGATGCGTGATTGAGCACGCCCAGCGCTCTCGTGAGCAAGCGAGGAGTTGAGAACGGTTAATTGCTGCAGCTTCGCATAAGGGCGTTGAACAGGTTCTGATGATGAGCCATTTGTCGCGATCTTTCAAACCGTTTACCTTAATCTAATTATGGAAAAGTATTTTCAGCTTCGCATAGATATGAACTGCGCTCCAAGCAGAAACGTCAGCTCACAATTGCACTTGCCTTCAACCAGCCAACATGGAGATTATCAAGTGTTGTGCCAATCAACATGCATTACAAGGAATGTTAAACACCGTCGCCAAAGGCGCCATCGCTCGCCGCGACCTCCACATGAACGTCGTCAAGTCGGACCTGGCTCCTCACATGCCAATGGACCAAGTGCGCGAGATCGCCGAGCACGAGCCCGTGCCAATGTCACTACAACAAATGCGCACGTTTGCAGACGGCAACTCGAAGCTGCATCTCCTGTCGGCCAAGTTCTTACACAAGGAGCTGCAGTCGAGATACGCCCGAGCTATCCTCGAGCTGTCGGACCTGCCGGTTGGTCTGAGCGAGACCAACTCGGTTCGCCACGCCATCAACTTTTACCACGACGAGCTACAGACCATCAACAAGATGAAGTCGCCGACAAACATCAGCGAAGATTTGGCTTTTACGGACAAGATCCGCCACGCCAAAGATCGAGGCTCGAATCTCGTGCCTCTGATCTGCTACGGTCTCCAGGAGCTCAAGAACACCGATCTTGGTCACAATGCGCTGCAGCTCGAAGGCGTGCAGGACGACATTAAAGACCGTCTGGACAAGTTTTTCCTGGGACGTATCGGCATCCGAATGCTGATCGGACACCACATCGAGTCCTTGGACCATGCAGGCGGGCGAGTGCACCTTGTGAACGCAGAGAAAACTGTACGTGAAGCTTGCGAACAAGCTCGAACATTGTGTGTGCAGTACTGCGGTGTGGCTCCACCCGTGCAGATCCGAGCAACTAGGAATGCCGACCTGCCGTTCATGTATGTAGAATCACACCTCCATCACATGGTGTTTGAATTGGTCAAGAATTCGATGCGAGCAACGGTCGAGCATCACCGAGCACGTGCTCTCAAACCCCGTGGTAAACTGAACAGCTTCAAGCGCGTGATGAACCCGAACAGCCCGTCACTGGAGTTTTATATTCCATCAGTGCACGACGTGGAAGGCGTGACGATTTTCCCAGACTCTAGCAAGTACCAGGCGCAAGGAGAATTGCCGCCGGTTGAAATTGTCATCTCTCAGGGAAGCGAAGATCTGACTGTCAAAGTGAGTGATGAAGGTGGAGGCGTGCCTCGTAGCCGCTGGAATCGGCTGTGGCACTACGACTACTCCACGGGTCCGCTGTGTCCTCCCATCGACTCGGAGAACTACCCGACGTATCGTGAACACTTTTGCGGCGGCGGCTACGGCCTGCCAATGGCGCGTTTGTTCGCTCGCTACTTCGGTGGTGAAGTTGTCTTCAGCTCGCAGGAAGGATCAGGCTCGAATGCATTTATCCACGCACATCGCTTAGGCACGAACATGGAATTGATGCCGCTGCGTCGACGACTGCAAGTATTGGCCAAGACTCCGGCGCACTGGCAGTTGCGGCGACACGCTTACGTGTAAAATTTCTGGCACGATTGCGATACTGGAAGCCCTTTCCACTATCTCCGATAAACCCGTTCACGAAGTGCAATCGACAATAAGCGACAGCAACTTCGGCGAGGATAGTCGATTTCGACTGGGAAACATTTTTGATTTGCCGATCCATGCTATCCCGTCCTTGGGAAATGTCTTCGTCACGAGGAATATACTTTTTTCAAACTCGTCGCTCGCGTGCGATTGCTTTCTCTAAAAGCTTTGAGCGGCAACATCGCTGCGTCTCCAACGATAAAAAAATGACTTTAGAAAATGAGATCTGCCAACTCAAAAATGGACTAACCACCAGTCATGAACAACATCCCAGCGACTTGTTCAAATCGAGTTGCGAATCTGCACCAGAATGCAGCCACTTGTATTGATAGGCGCGCTCTTTGAAGATCTGTGTTGCAGTGCTCGAACAGCAACATGTCGGGCAAGTCTCGGCAGCACCAAACAACAACAGCCTGCCCCAAACTCCAGTCCATGTAAGTGTACAAGTCGCCGTCGGCTACTTGATGCGACACGGCAATCAACCGCAATGTGGGCAAACTCCCTCTCTCGACAAGATGCGCCGCGGGAAACCGTGCCTGGCCTCTTCACGGAGTTGAAAGTTAGCTTTGCAACGCTCTCTGTTGATGACAAAGGTCTTGGGTGTTTCAATTCGTTGGCGCCCTTGACGACGACTGCATCTCCACGTTGCAGTCTGCAAGCTAGTGCTCTTCAGAGAAGAACGTCTTCTCACGCAGCCACGAGCTCTGCTTCATTGTCGAGGCCAGCTGCAGTGCACGAGAAATGGTTTGCGGCAACCGCTTGGATTATCCAAGTTGAATGTACTCATTTGCGTGCCTCCTCCGAGCGATTTGCAGTCGGGAGAAGTGCCAGCGATGGCTGTTTTAACGGATAAGGTATCAGAAAATGTCTTATGCAACACTGGTGGCGGCGGCGGTGTGAACTCGAGCTGTCTGGTGGCTCTCGTCAAGCGCAGCATGTGGATTTTGGTCGTCGCTGGCATCTCCCTTCAATTCATGCTGCCGGCGGTGTTGAAAGCGTCGTGCACTATTAGCAACGCACCGATATAACCATGCAAGAAGACGATGGACACATACCGCTGTTGCAGGTAGGGAGCGCTGTATCGTTGAGGATTGTGCAGATCGCGCAAGTGGGTGCACCGATCAGCAACAAGCATTTCCAGGTGAGGGCCCTTGCATGTCCTGAGCAACATTCAATGGCCCTCGACTCAGCGTTGATCCATTCCCGAATTTACCCTCAACCGCTCAGCCGGCCATGCCAATGGTGTACCGCAACCAAGACTTGGAGACGCCAGTGGGTGACGTCTGGGTGCCTCTGAACAAGTCGGGCGACGACATTAAAACCTCCTTCAAGAGCTCGCACAAGCACCAAGAAGATGAAGAAGAGAAGACGTCGGAGCTCTCCACCGGCAAGTCGTCGTTGGTCTTGGACATGGCTACCCCGAAATCTCCGACGACGGTGACGACGTCGACCAACTGCTGCACGTTTTGGCCGACAACATGATCGGCCGCAACATCCCGTTCGACTCGCCCTACGGCGTCAAGGCTCAAGTCTATGCCGACTACACTGCCAGTGGCAAGTCATTAGAGTGCATCGAGCATTTCATCCACGACCAAGTCATGCCTACCTACGGCAATACCCACACCACCACGTCTGTGACGGGACTGCAGACCACTTCCTTCCGTGAAGAAGCTCGACGGATCATCGCAAACGCCGTGAACGCTCAAGCTTCCAAAGATGTGGTGATCTTCGCCGGCCAAGGGTGCACTAGTGCCATTAACAAGCTCGTGACTGCTCTCGGAATCAACAAGGGACGTCGTCGTCACCGTGCTAGCAAACGACCGGTGATCTTCACATGCCCATTCTCCCACCATTCCAACCTGTTGCCGTGGCGTGAAAGCCCCTGCGCTGATGAAGTACAAATCCCTGAAGCGGAGGGTGGTGGTCTAGATCTGAAAGAGCTGGAACGCCAACTACAGAAGCACCAGAACCGCCCGCTAAAAATCGGTTCGTTCGCGGCGGCTTCCAACCTCACCGGCATGTTGACCGACGTTGACGAAGTCTCCAAGCTGCTGCACAAGTACGGCGCTTTGGCATGCTGGGACTACGCTACCTGCGCCCCGTACGTCGACATCGACATGAATCCAAAGGACAAACTGGCGTACAAGGACGCCGTGTTTTCTCGGGCCACAAGTTCGTTGGCGGTCCCGGTTCGCCTGGCGTGTTGGTGGTCAAGAAGAAGTGGATGCGTACCGAGGTCCCGACGATGCCTGGCGGCGGCACCGTACTCTTCGTGACCGAGAAAGCGCACAGCTACCTGTCAAACAAGGTGGAGCGCGAGGAAGGCGGCACTCCAGACATCTTGGGTAGCATTCGGCTGGGTCTGGCCTTCCAAATGAAGCAGCGACTCGGACCGCAACGCATCATGGACTTGGAACGGCAGCATGTGCGTCACGTGCGGGAGTCCTTCAGTCGCAACAAAAACATTGTGGTTCTCGGTCGACAGACCGAAGACGTGGACCAACTCCCGATCTTCTCACTGATGATCCGCTTCGGCGATCGCTTCTTGCACCACAACTTTGTGTGCGCACTTCTCAACGACATGTTTGGCGTTCAAGCTCGCGGCGGGTGCCAGTGTGCGGGTCCGTTCGGCTCGCGGTTGCTTGGTCTTAGTCGGAATCACATCATCGACTTGGGCCACGCGGTTGTCGCAAAGCACGAAGTGCTGAAGCCCGGTGTAGCTCGCATGAGCTTCCCGTATTTCGCCGATGAAGCCGAGGTCGACTACATTTTGGACGCTGTGCACTTCGTGGCCGACCACGGGTGGAAGTTCCTTCCAGAATACGATTTCAACTGTCGGACGGGAGTTTGGCGCCATATCTCGCGTGTTGGCGAGAACTCTCAACCCAAAAAGCGTCTCTCGGAGATGCAGGTCGACGGCGTTGAAGCTCTTCGTTCTTCCATCATTGTCGATCCGATTCGAGACGTTGCTACTCATCGAAAGAGAAACCTCGAACAGGCTGCGGAGCTTGCCGACCGCTGCATCGAAGAGGCTGCAGCGAAGGAGTATCAGCCAGGTGAACGGGTTGCAGAGAACTACGAAGGATTGCGCTGGTTCGCATATCCAAGCGAAGCTGTCCTGGCCTTCCAGGAACTCGATGCCAAACCTCCACTATCAGAAGAAATCTGCGGCCCTTGCCAACCTCAGCGCTACTTCGACTCGGCAATTAACCATGTGTGGGACGGCGTGCCGACGATGGCGTCCATGAAGCGACACTGGATGAAGATGATGGCAAGAATGTTCATCAGCCGCTATGTCCTACCGAACCAAGACACTTCGTACCTGATGAATATGAAGCCCATTGAAGACTCGGACGACGATAGCGACTACGACACTGACAGCTCACAGGAACACTAATAAGTTGGGAATTCGTTAAGCAAGCTTGGACTTGAATTGATGGTCTTAGCTGTCGTGAGCCGCTGACAAATAACATGTAAAAGAGAAGAATTAACACGTACTTTCCTCCGCCTCACAGCAATCTCTCCGCTTTGACAGGGGACATGAACTTCGTCTTCCTCTCGCAAACGTTTTTTTTCGTGGTGGGAGCATCGTTGCGGACCCAGCAGCTTGGTGAGGCGGGCCACCTCGGCCTTGGAGCCAGCGATGTCCTTATTGAGCTTGATGAATGCCCCGCCGATCTTCATGATCTCCACGTAGGCCTTTTACCTCGGCCTTTTGCTACAGTATTCGATCTTGGGGTAGCGAAGACAAGCGAAGTAGAACTTCAACTGCTTGACAGATGCAAGTCGAGCATTGCCTCTCTGAGCCACTGAAAGCGATCTCGATCCGGTCCGGACAGTGCGTCGAGCCACTTAGACTCAATTTTATCCACCTTGCAGGACTTGGTTAACATGAGTGCAACTACTTCATTTTCTGCTTTGGTAAGCACGTTTGGTGCTTAGGTGCTGCCCGAGATCGCTGTGCGTGGTTGTCTTTTCAGCTTTGCTATCACTCCAGCAAGTTGCGATTGAAGGAGGTCACAAGGTCGCTTGCCACTGGTAGCCGGCTGATCTTCAAACAAGAACAACGAGTGCTCCATCGTCACTCGATATCCACTTGTCACCTCTTGAACTGCGTGTCTGCAATGTAGACTGCATAGTGTAGTTGGAATGGGCGGCTTTCGACCCCACCAAGTTCGTAGCCAGTGTCTCCCTTTTTGTCTTCATCATACACCATCAGCTTCCCTTCAGTATACTCGGAAGGTAGCTGTACCACCACCTTCGCCAAAGCCCGGTCATCTGCGTTTTGGTGTTTAGGCAGATGAGCTCCGGCTCACTTGATCATCACCTTTGTCAGTTTGAAGCTGTATCTTTGAAGCCCAATTGGATAGTGCTGGGTCTGATGAGCCGAGCGCCATTGAGGGCTGGTC
Source organism: Phytophthora macrochlamydospora (assembly GCA_011947325.1). Classification (NCBI taxonomy): domain Eukaryota; phylum Oomycota; class Peronosporomycetes; order Peronosporales; family Peronosporaceae; genus Phytophthora; species Phytophthora macrochlamydospora. The sequence continues at coordinate 91,344 of JAAVTH010000196.1, forward strand.
ACCTTCACTTGATCCGGTCGTAGACTCCACACATGCTCTCCTTCTTTCTTACAGTGATTGCACAGCACAGACGCCTCGTACTTCCTCAATGGAAGAGAGACGCCTCCGAAATCGTCTACGATGAGTCCTGGCAGGATCGGAAGAGGCTTGAACTCTCCTTCGAAGGAGTACTCTCTCTTGGAGTGTGTTAGTTTCCCTAGCAGCGTATTGATCTCTTGGCAAGTGGCTCCTTTGGGCACCAACACGTCGGTAGGTTTCCCGATTGAGCCAAATGGCCATTTGGAGTCTTCATCTTCGGTTTCATCATCGTAGTCGTCGCTGTCGTCGAGAGTGGGGTTCGCGTGGTGATACAGAAGATCGTCATCGTCGTCACTGTTGCTGAAATATCACTCGAACCAGCGCGGGCGTAGAGGGCTAAACCAGTGAGGTCTGAAGCACCGGGAAGGCGTGATCTCCCTAAACAGCTCGCATTGGAAGGACCCGCAAAGATCGTATGCAAATTCCCCGCTTCAAAGTGAATCTTCAACCAAACACTTAAAGCTACCAGGGCAAACGACATGTGAATACTTGAAAGCAACATCAGCATATAGACGACCGCCTCCAATTAAGCAGCAGGACCAGCAGCTTCCCGTTCATCTCGCGGGTGCTTGTTCCCTGTCATGGAGGGGCTTCCTCCGCTGATCGCTTCGTCGGATTGCAAGATGAGGTTCAGTCGAACAACTTCCGACTTATATGCGAGCATCTTTGGCGTTCGCATGCCAAACGCTCCACCCGTCTTTAGGATCTGCACACGAGCATTCCGCCCTGACCCCGATGCTGTTATCTCCAATGGGGCTTTGATCTTCCTCAGCAATAAGTCAGCGCGAGCGCGTGCGGCCACGATGCCCCCGAAGCCTTGGATCTCAAGCACAGACTTGGGACCTTGCAGGAAAACGGCGATAGCTGCAGCGTCAGGGAAGTCGGCGAATGGCATTTCCCAAGTAAAGGGTTTCACCACCTCAGCGATCTCAGTCAGCAGCAGTTGGCGCCGCTTCGAGGCAAGCGTAGCCAGCCCAACTCGATGCTCCAGCGCGCTTGAGCTACCGATATATTTTGCGAGAGCATCTACAACAGGACCAAGAAGGCTGGCACTAGTCCGCATCACCAGGTCGAGCACGTCGCGAAACACTTGCGGATTTTGGCACATCGTTGCTTGCTTCCACAGCAAGTCAAGATAAGGCGATGTCGCCAGCGAGGTTGGGTTAGACGTCATCCAGCGGCGAACATTCTCAACTGCAAACAGTGTCAGCGCTGTTTGGGCAGTCGGGTTATCGCCCAAAGCGCCCGCTAGCTTGAGTGCAATCTCAATCCGAGTCGTCAACGGTAGCTCATCGATGGCTTTCTTGAGTGGAGCACCAACTGCATGCCAGTTAAATTTCTTAACCAAAGCAGCCAAGCACGGAACGGCATCAGCTTTCTTGTCCAGTCGAGGGAAATACGAGCCCAAAAACAGCATGACGAGGCTCAAATCGCCCAAGTCTGCGATTCCCATACACAGTTTTTGGCAGAACTCCAGGGACACTGTGGAGTCGTTCAGAATCTGCCGATTTCGGGCAGTCGCCGCATACCGATACCCATACTGGCATTCGAGAGTCGTGTTCTCCCTTTCCGGTTGCACCGCGACGTAATTCAAAACGGTTCGGAGCTTGGCCGTGTTTACGGGAGTTTCCGCGAGCACAGCAGCTATGGACGCGATTTTCCCCATTAGCTCGCACGAATTGAGAACGTCGACGCCCGCGGGCCACCCCACGATCGCAAAGTTTTCGCTGGAATAGTAGCGATCGGTCAGCCCGATCAATGATTTCTTGTCGGGATTGAGGAAATTGAGCTTGTTCTTCCAGTCGAGGAACATGTCGTCGCCCAACTTCTCTCCACTCAGCAAGTACCATGACGTATTGTTGTTGGTCCCCCACGCGCTGTACCCTCCACGGAAGCAAGTGATGAAGAATTTCAGCTGTTTGTTGGGCGGAAGCCGAGCATTCGCAGCTTGAAGCAGCTGGAAGCGGAGACGATCCAAACCTTGCAGCGTATTGATGCCCTTCGTCTCAATCTCTTCCATCCGAATACTTTGGCTGAGTATCAGTGCGATCCTCGAGTTTTCAGCCGCTTCATCACCGTAAGCCTCGCGGGTCTGCTCTGGCTTGACATTGGCGTCGTCCTGTGTTTTTAACGTCTTCATCGCTTCCACCAGTTGCATTCTCAGTAAGTCAATAGGTTTTGTGCCACTAGCAGCTGAATGTCCCGACGGCAGACACAGCGAATACACTGCAAGCAGCAAATAGCCACTCGTCACGTCCTCAACTTCCCGTGTGGCGTCTGCAGCGTACACGACGTACTGCGGCTTCAAAGCTGCGACCCCTTTCGCCTTGCCCAGATCGTATCGTTTCTCTTCCTGGTGGTCATACACCACCACATCGCCACCAGAATGCTCGGACGGAAACTGCACCAGCAGCTTGGCCACGACACTGATGTCATCTGTGCCTGGATGTGGGTCGATAGCACCACCTTCTCCCAGGATCACCACTTTGGTCAGCACTGGCCGTAGGGTCACTCCTCGGAAGCCCAGACGGTCAGCACTCATTGCACTCATCATGTTGATGCCCTGGGGCCATTCGGGACTCGTCATCTGCACTTGTTGAGGCGTCAAAGTCCACACATTGTCCTCCTCTTCCGCTCTGCACTGCTCCACCAGCACCTCGGCTTGTTCTCGACGTAGAGGGAGCGACACCCCGCCAAAGTCGGACACCGTCAGGCCTGGCAAGATCGGAAGCTCGTGGGCGCCTCCTCCGAACGAGTGTTCGTCTTCAATGCAGGTCACTCGTGCCAGGATGTTGCTCATCAGCTGGCAGGCCGCGCCCCTGGGCACGTGCGCCTTGGGCCGCAGCCGCTCCTGGCCAGGATGTCGGCCACCTCGTCGCTGTCGTACTCGTTGTAGCCGTCCTCGCTGCTACCGCGACGGCGCCGCTCGTACGGGTCGTAGTCCATGGCCGTCCAAGAATGAAAAGCCGCAGTGTGGAATGATTAGACCGACCACTTCAACCAAGCGGATTTTTACGCTAGCAGTTTGTAGACCCAAGTGCAACAAATTCGCTTGCTGCCAGCAAGTTGCTGGGGGCATCGGCCGCAGAGCGATTGGCCATCAAGAGGAACAAGTATTGCCATGCTTCCTTCCGACTGTAAAACGCGGCTGTGCTCGAGAGAGGTCTTTTCGGTGGGGTCGGATAGCGTGTGAAGCGCACACGAAGGCAGCGACTGGCACAGCAATAGCGACGACGTCTAGCACTACGCGACAGCCAAGGCCTCGTCTGGAGGAGAGGCACGCCAGCGCTGCTCGACTCGCAAGCTGGGCTTGCTCGTCGCAGGGCGGCGAACGACAACGACAACGGCAATTCTGAGCCTGTCAATTGAGTAGCCATGTCATGGGCAAGAGACGCCATCCGCCACAATTGACGAGGAAAACTCAGCCAGTATCGCTGCCAACCTGGGCTTTGGCAGGCGTGTGAATCCAACGCAAGTGCGCAATACAGCAGCAGCAGCAGCAGCAGCAGACGTCATCGCCGCCCGAGCCACGACTTCACGAGGCCCACGCTCGGCAGCAAATCCAGCGACTTATTTGCCAGAGCCGCCATGCGACAAAACATCCCCTTATTCGCCGTATCAAACGTAATAGCCTGTTGGAAGTTAATACACGTTTTGTGTCAAATCTACCAAGAAATACTTTAAAACCTAATTAAACTCTATACATGTATTGAATTTGGTCAGCATTCGTACTTAGCGCGGCGCGTGCGTGGAGGGCTCCGATCCAGCCGAAACGACAAAGCCAAATTAGCCGAGCGCCACCCACACCTCTCCAGCCATGAGCCCCGCCAAGGTGGGCCCGCCAGCTCCTTGCTTCAATGCACGCATACCCTCACTTTCTTGCTATGTTCTTGGGCAGACCTGCGTCGTGCTGACGTCCTCGATGGTGTCCATCGCCGAGCAAAAGTACGAGATCGGCCACCTCAAGCAGTTGCTGGACGGCAACCGCATCGCCTACACGGAGGTGGACTGCAGCCTCGAGGAGAACCGCGCCACGCGCAACCTCTACTTTGAGGCCAGCGGTATCCGCGCCAACTACCCGCAGGTGTTCCTGCAGGACCCTGAAGGCACGGACATCCAGTACATCGGCTCGTTCAAGGAGATCCAGGTACCGAGCCACCGTTGCCGTGGCAATAGATAGAGAGCCAACTGATCTAACTCTTTCTGACTACAGGAGCTGAACGAGATGAACGACGTGCCGGCGGAGATTCTCAAGGCCAACAACATCCCGACGCTCAACACGGTCTTCGCTGGTAATGCCTGCAACTTCTGTTGTTGTTCCGTAGTCGAGCGATACTAATGTTTCGACTGGGTGCTGTGCCTCATCATTTGCCTTTGTAGGCGTTTCGAGACGGTCGTGAACTGCGTGCTGAAGACGCAGAGCGACTGTGGAGACGTACGATACGACGCAGCTCCTCTGCGGTGCAAGATAAGCCCGGCGCTCTGCTTCTGCGTTCTTACGCTAGACGGCTGCACGACGTTCCGAGCAGCCCCAAGTTTTTATTCATGAAGAGCGTTGCTGAACCGCGCGCGCATTTTACTAAATAGATGATCAACTTGTACTTTCACGATCGTGCGGTTGTGCTTGGAGAGAAGCGAGGGCGTGTGTATTATCGACGGCTTGGACAGGATGGTGAGCTCATGACTAAGAGACTGTGTCGATAGCTCCCCACGACAGCCCGCTTAGTTTCATTCGTGCCGCCGCGGAGCTCAAAGCTGTCCAGCCTCGTGCGCATGTAAGTAATGTTGAGCAAATAAGCAAGCATGGGTGCCTTCAAGACGCGAGCAGGAACGGATACCATGGCGGTCTTCTTGAGTTTACAAGAAGGCATCGTCTTGTGTACGTTTCTCCCGAGTAATATTTATCTTATGGTACACGATGCTCTACTGCTAATCAAACAAGGAGACTTCCTCTGCTTTCAGCTACGAGCTACTTGCCTCTGCCCGTCTGTCCGTCCGTCCATCGACTTGCCAGTCTTACTCGTTCTCGTTCTCGTCACCTTGACACGTACGCAAATGCTTCTGAACGCTTATCCCTTTATGCCATCAGGCATCGCAGCACGTCGGCGATTTTCTTGGGGTCCGCCGCGAAGCGCTCGACGGCCTTCTCGCCGATGCGCGACAGGTTGAGCTGGCGGATCTCCTCCGTGATCTTGCCCTCCTCGAACGTAATGTGCGAGACCATCTGGAAAGACAGTGGCTCGCTGTCGCCTCCAAAGTATGGCGCGAGGTCGCTGAACGGAGCTGTCAACGGGACGTTCTTGGCCGCCTCCTTCTTGACGGTAGCCTCGACTTCCCAGGTCACAATGCACTTGTCGTTCGAGTTGGCCTTCCATTGCACCGTGTACTGCTTCATCTCGTAGGACGCAAACACGCTAGAGTTCGATCGCTTGCTCGCCACAATGTCCTTAAGCCCAGACACGTTGGTGTGGCTGTTGCCGTACACAATCTCGGCGGTGTCCGTCCAAACCGTGTGAGCGCTGGTCTCAAACGCTGCGATATCAGTCTCGTTGTAGGCGCGGATGTACGACGACAGCGTCGTGTTCTGCTTCTTGCGGAGGTCGTTGAGCTGTTCTCCTGTAAGCGCTTCGTCTTTGCTCGAGTCTTTGCGCGCCATCTTGGCCTTCAGCATGCCGTTCTCCTTCTCGAGCTCGGCAGTGCGGTCTTCCAGGAAGTTCAGTCGGTCCTGCTTGCGCTTGCGGCACTTGCGCACACGCTCGCGGTTCTTCATGCGGCGGCGTTCGTCCAGGTCTTCCTGGTCCGACACGCGGTCCGAGTTGGGCGTGACACTCAGTCGCGGGTCCGCTGGCTGCTGCAGCGCCGGCCGGTTCATGTAGTCGTACATGGGCATGTTCATGTTGGGCATGCCAGGGTGCGGCATCTGTCCCGGGTGCGGCGCATGGTTCATTGGCGGTGGGTGCATTTGCTGCATCATCTGCGTGTGCGTCTGCGGCGGACCGCCCTCCTGCTTGAACGAGTCGCCCATAGGCATCTTGGGCGGACTGTTGCCAGAGAAGGCGCCAGGGAAGCGCATAGGCACTTTGGCTCCAGACACGTCCTTGGGGGTGAAGCCCGAGGGGGAAATCTTCTGGTTGTTGGCGTCGCCGCTGCGTGGCGAGTAGCCACCGGGTCTGCTGTTCATGTACGCGCTATGCGTCTCCGTGGGGCGCCAGTGTTGGGCGGCTGGTTCAGGCCGCCCACGTTGATACGTGGCGTAAAGCCCGTGGTGAATCTCGGCGTGAAGCCCGAGCGCGGAGTCAGGCCCGTGCTAAACACGCGCGGCGTGAGGCCGGTCTTGAACGTGCCCACGGGGCCGCCAAAGTCGCGCAGGTCCTCCATGCCGAAGGTGCGCGGGCTGAGGCTGATGGGCTTGGGCAGGCCGCTGATCTGGTGGCCGACGTCGCCGCTGTTGAGGTAGCCACCGGGCCCCGCCAGCCCCATGGCGTGGCTGCCCGGCGCCACGTTGGGCAGCGTGAGCTCTTCGCGCGCGGAGTGAAGGCCCATGGACATGGCCGAGCTGGAGCTGGGGGCGGCGGCGCTCGGTCTCTGCGAGTGGGCGCTTATCGTCGTCTGGAGGGCGGGCGCGCGTGCGTGAGCTGCGAGGCCGCGGTCCGGTGGGTCGTCTGGGCTTGCTGCGGAGCGAGGTGCTAGTCAAAAGGGCGAGAGATCCCTTAGTAACGACCGACGGTGGGACGCGGCTTGCTGCTGAGTCACGGTGCGGGCGGTGCGTCGGCGGCGGGCAGCGCGGGGTGGCAGGGCACGTTACGCGTAGCAGGCAGATTAAGTAATGATGGGGAGCCCTGGCACTGCGCTCGGCGTTGTGAAGTTGCGTCGGGGGCGAAAGGAAGAGGCGACCGTGGTGGGTGCCGGCCGAGCGCTGCTGTTTTGCTACTGCTGGTCCCGGGAGAAGTGCTGGCCCAGGGTTATCGATTTCCATCCGGGCGCGCGTAGCCCAGGCTGTCGCACTGTTCAGACCGGGTGTTTCCGGAAACACGCACAAGAGCCAGACCGCGGTGGAAGAATCGACTGAGCCCGGGCTCCGCTTGACGTCGAAGTTGGCGCGGTTGAAAACGAGTCAACCGACCGGGATCGTCAGGACCGCCGAGCGGGGAGCCGAACACACACACTCCACACGCGCCGCGCCGGCAGTAACACGCTGCAGGCCGCTGAGTTAAGCACCGGCGAGTGGAGTGCCGCGCCGCGCTAGTATCTTGCCGCGACCGGGCACCAGAAGAACAGTGGCTCACGTATTTGCCACATGGGATTCGCGCCGATACGTGGCCGCGGCTGGTGGGGGCGGCGGCTGAAAAATTAGAGTTACGGCGGCGAGCCCCCACGTTGGGGGCTTGCCATGCGGGCGAGTGTCTCCGAGGCAAGGGTGCTGGGCCATGCATGGCTCTCGCGATCTTTGCTTTGTTGAACGAGTACGAGCATGTAGGAGTCGGGCGCCGCAAAATCCACCCCAGATCGAGCGCTGTCGCTGGTGTTGACCAGTCAAGTCGGGCCCTGGCCTTGCGGTTGCCGCGTGGTACTTGCCGCGATGCACCTGTCATCACGGAGCTCTCAGATCATATCGCCCAGCTCGTCATGCCGGGCATGTTCATGGAGGGAAAATCCGTTTTATTCGGAGGCTCGAGGCTTCCGCGCTCGCAGACGCTGTCGGTGACCTTGGGCAGGACAGCAAGGCGAGCTTGTCGTGACCTTCATCCGCATCGTCGAGCACCGATGGCCGTTTCTCGGAGCTGACACAAGAGCCGGTTGGATCTCTTTCAAATCGAGAGTTCAGCGCAAACAAGCTACTCGCCGAAAAACGGTCTCAGATCAAAAAGGCAACAACGTCTTGCAGGCGAATAACACCGAGGAGAGTGGAGGAGGAGGAGGGGGGTCAATTTCGTTTGAGCTAGGCGGCCCCACAAAGCCGAGCCTTGGGGGCAAGTCGGCGCTGCCATTACTGCGCAGCTCACCACGAGCTCGCGGTGAGTAACACACCGGCAGTGCTTGGTCGGCGTCAAGTGGTTCAAGCATTGCTCCGCTCTCGGTGCAAGACCGTCATGCACTTCCTGCCCGTTTCGACGCGAGCTGATTTGGATCGACGACAGTTTCGGTGGAAGGGTGTCGTTGTCATGCGGTGACTTCGCTGAAAAATGGCCGCCCCGAGCACGGACGCTTTATATCAGCTGCGTTGTGACGGCAACAACTGGAGCTGTCTGAGGCTGTCCCCGGTGCGGGTGGCTGCGGGCGCTGCGACTGCAAGTTGCGTCCAGCAAACCCCAGGTCAAGTCGCCAGAGGGGCTCGCGCAGAGCACGCAGCGCGCAGAGCACCGCGCTCTTAAACTAGGACAGCAACGTGCCATCCGAGTGGCCAAGTGGCGCAGGCCATGCGGCTGCGGTGGTAAGCTTGGGAGACCACACACTGGCGCCGTCAGCTGGGAGCGGAGCTTGGGGTTGTTTACTGGGACGCCGTCGCAGCAGCAGATGGACATTGTCTCCGTTCCAGCGGAGCCGAGGACCACGCGAGAAGTGTGGTCGTGTTTTCAGAAACTACTCGGGCGGACGAAGCTGCTCCACGAGCGCGGAATGGCCATCGTCACGAGAGACTCGTCCACAAACAGTGAGAAGGAGTCTTGACGCATCAAAGCAGCGCGACTGCTAACCTCAAGCCCACCAATTCGTCCTGGAAACGTTGAAGCGATCGATGGTGATTCAAGCCGATGAGTTGGACCAAGGAAGTTGTCGTTGATATCCTTGCTCGTCACGAAGCTCGTCACTTCAGACCCGAAACGACGCACCGTTTCGAGACCGTTTTGTAGCCATGTCAAATCGTCCCACCTTCAAACTCTTTTTCATCACGCCACGCTTGTGCATTTTCACAGTGAAAAGGGGGTCGAGGATTCACCAGCGTGCCTTGCACTGCTCCATAGCCAGCTCCTACGAGCATCGTCGCGATTGATCTCCTGACGTCCTCTCTGGTAAATGCAACTTTCGTTAGTGTGTCCGCATGCCCATGCGGTATGCGGCATGCAGCGCCTACCAGGTAGTAGAGTCATGCTGTCAGTTTACCAAGCCCGTAACTTGGGCGAGTCGTTGGTGACAATCTGCTCATACAAGTACTGCGATGTCATGCTTACCAAGGCGCTTGTGGGTTTGAAGGAATATTTGGGAATGAAAGTACGACAGCTCTCCTCGTGCAGCCGCGCGACAAAACTCGATTTCACTCCAACAGTCGACTCCAATGGCGCTGGGAGCAATGGCGCTGGGAGCAAGGCAACGTCATTTTCCCTTTGCCGGAGAAGCGTATTGTATTTGCTGCGTGGTGGTTGTCGGAATGTATGTCACCATCCCGTTAAGTGCGGATCTGTGTTAAGTGCGCATTCCGTGCGCCGCACAACTGGCCAAGAACTCCATCAGAATCCGCCGCACGCCCATCATGTTTACCTCAGTACGCCACGCCGCCCAGCAGCTCCGCAGTTCGGCCAGAAGCATGGCCACTCGCCATGCAGCGACGTCCGCTCCCACTGCCGTAGCGTCGCGCACGCCAGCGTTCGTACAGCACGCACACGTCACCGCCCGGCCGCAGCACGTACAGGCCGATCCCACGGGCATCGTGGCTGGTGTGGCCGTGGTGGGCGCTCTCATCGGCGTGGGCAAGATGTGGTGGGACGCGTCGTCATCGCCGCCACAGGAGCAGGCTTTCCAGGATATCCCGCAGGCGGAAATCGTGCTCTTCTTCTCGGAGCTCACGTCTGCAGTCAAAGACCTCTTCGTACGTTGCCAACAAGAAGAATTCCTGCGTGATGGTTGATTTGCTGACGGTAATATGTTTGCGTTGTGTTTAGAAAAACCTACCGGAGATCGAGAACGCGGTGCGCCAATATCTGAAGGAGAACAACCACGAGCTGAGTGACGCCGAGTTCAAGCAGGCCATTCTGCAGCAGCTGTACCAGATGATGGAGAACCTCGAGGTGCAGATCGTGGCCAAGCGCCGCTGGAGTCGCGAGAGCCTCGAGTTTGCGCTGCAACAGTTCGCACAGGACCCGGAAGTACTCAAGCTGCAGGAGGACTTGAACACTCTCATGCAGACGTACGTGTTTTGTGTTTCTGTAATTGTGAAGGCTGGAGTGATAGTTGACAATTGTGATGGCTTTGACGCGCAGTGTATTCCCTGCACCGAAGCAGGCCGAGATTCCTGAGGACATGACTGCCGACAAGACATTGGCGATCCTCAAGGAAATGGTTGCTGGCATGGAGAAGGCCATGAAGGATATGCTGGCCCATGCCAAGGCCGAGGGAATCACCGACGTGCGGAAGGCAATGGAGGAGTTCCAGTACTTGTATGTTGCTGCGCTGTCCGATTCGTAGATGCGGTTGCTTTGTGCGCTAACTTTTGTTATGCAGGTACATTGAGCACGTTCAGCAAGTGACCCAGCAGCAAATGGCCGCCCATGGAATTACCGAGCAGGTTAGTACACGTGGAGCAGAGTTTTTCATGCAGATTCCAATATCTAATGCTGCGGTTGTACTTCTCCCTTTTAGATTTTCACGGCAGCCCTGCAGAAATACCACACGGAGAACGAGCAGTTCCGGCAGCAAGTGGAGCAGATTTACGCGGCCCAGGCCAAGGCGTACGTTGCGAGAATCCTTTGATGACGTAGCATGGACTTTTAACAACGATCTTTGTGCTGTACAGCTTCCAGAAGATGGGTCTGCCCGTGGAGACGCAGTAGAGGCTACGGCTAATAGACCTCGTGTGCATTGTGTATAGACTCAAGCAGCGATATGCTCCTGTGATAACAGCAGGATGACTGCGATGGGTGAACGACGAAGGAACGTGGCAAATAGATCCACCGCAGTCATCATGCAATTTTGCCTACACGGTTGGTGTTGTTGCTGAGACCATCATCTTACTGCCACGAAGCTAAAGCGCTAAATCCCGTGCGTCCTGCTAAAACTCTCCAAGTCCCTGCAAACACAACGCATCAAAGCACCCAAGACATCCGTCTGTTGTTTGTTGAAGAAGCAGCAAGATGTCGGTCTTGTTGATTTCGCTTAGATCGCCCCGCGCAGCAAGTGCGCGGGACTCATCGTCCGCCACCAATTCGCCAGAGTTTCAGCAATCCCCGCATGGGAGACACAGCCTGTAGTCGTAGTCGTCCAAGAGCGCAGCAACTTACTTGCCGCCCAGGATGCCGACCGTGCGGCCGCGACGGCCCGTGGTCTTGGTGTGCTGGCCGCGCACCTTGAGGCCCCACCAGTGACGCAGACCACGGTGAGCGTAGATCTTCTTGAGGCGCTCGTAGTCCTCGCGCCACTTGCCCTGCAGGTTGTTGGCCACGACCTGCGAGTGCTTGCCCGTCTTGAAGTCCTTCTGTCTGTTGAGGAACCACACGGGGATCTTGAACTGCAGCGGGTTCTGGATGATGGCCACCACGCGCTCGATCTCGTCGTTCGTGAGCTCTCCGGCGCGCTTGTTGATGTCCACCTCGGCCTTCTTGCAGACCATGATGGAGAAACGGCGACCCACACCCTGGATGGAGGTCAGCGCCACCCACACCTTACGACGACCGTCGATGTTGGTGTTGAGAATACGCAGAATGTGCTGGAAGTCCGGCCCGATGACAAGCGACTAGAGGCACAACAGTGGATGAACATTAGACGTTTGTTGTTGTTGGTTGCTGTTGCTGTTTGGCTACGGAAGGAGCGTCCAGGTAATTCATTGGTCTTTGTATTGCTGTCGCGCTGCATGCTGCCTGTATGCGGAGCTCCTTCCCTAGCCAGACAGGAGGGGCGACTCACCATGGTTAACGAATGCTTTTGCTTCTGGCGGTGGGAACAAAGTGGAAGGCGTGAAAGCTGGCGCCGCGGCTCGCACTTGCCTTCACTATGGACATGCAAATGACTGGCAGCGCCGCGCCCAGCCAGTAAAAGCAGCAATTCTTTTGCGCCAATCGACGGGCCGCAAAAGTTAGGATTTTCACCAATCACGACTGACCTGTAGCATCATATATTATGATGTATGCCGTTTATTAGGCTCTTAAATTGTACAAGGTTTTATAAAGATCCCCCTTCCTTTTAGCTAAAGATTTTTACTGTTGCGAGCCATGAGCGACTTCCGCCGCACGCAGAACACCTTCGGAGACGCCTTCCCGGCGGACGCGCAGCTGCAGGGCGGCTTCAGCTTCGACAACTGCCGCCGCAACGAGCTGCTGCTGGCCCAGAACGGCGGCAAGCAGAAGCTCAAGGCCACCAAAACGGGCACCACCATCGTCGGCGTCGTCTACAAGGTTGCACCAATTACACCCATCCTACATTATATATTATACAACAAAACTAAGAAACTATTCATTGTTTTATGGACAGGATGGCGTGGTGCTGGGCGCCGACACGCGCTCGACGGGCGGCTCGATCGTGATGGACAAGAACTGCGAGAAGATCCACTACATTGCGCCCAACATTTACTGCTGCGGTGCCGGCACAGCCGCCGACACGGAGAACACGACGGCGCTAATCTCGTCCCAGCTAGAGCTCCACCGCTTGGTACGAGAAATGCTGCAGAGAATATTGAAAAGAAATAGGAGGCTAATATTTATTGTCTATGGGCAGAACACGGACACGCAGTCGCGGGTGGTGACGGCCATGACGCTGCTGAAGAAGATGCTGTTCCAGTACCAGGGCCACATCTCCGCTGCACTGGTGCTGGGCGGCGTGGACATCACGGGCCCGCACCTGTACACGATCTACCCCCACGGAAGGTATGCAACGAATTGAAGAAAGGCTAAAGGGATTGGAGAATTAATGGTATGTATTTGTGATGTGACAGCACGGACAAGCTGCCGTTCGTGACGATGGGATCGGGCAGTCTGGCGGCCATGTCGGTCTTTGAGCACGGGTACAAGGACGACATGACGGTAAGCTGAGAGATAAATTTTCACTTTGATTCCACAGCTAACAGCCATCTTTTGCTGGTGCTGTAGGAGGACGAGGCTAAGAAGCTGGTGCAGGAGGCGATTCTGGCCGGTATCTTCAACGACCTCGGCTCGGGCAGCAACGTGGACGTGACGACGATCAAGATGGTCAACGGCAAGGTGGAAGTGGTCAAGGAGATTAACTGTATCAAGCCCAACGAGGTGTCGGAGCTGCGCTCGCAGATCAACCGGGACATCGTCACGCACATCCGCGCGGAGCGACTCGTACGTTGTTTAGTATGGGCAGTCAGGGATTGTTGCTAACTTGTGAGTTTATTTTTCTAGACGTGCTGAGCTCAAAGACGGAGCTCTTCCCTGAGAACATTGTCATTGAGGAGGCTACACCCATGGAATTGTAGACGTTGGTTATCGCTTCTTGACCTGTTGCCGCGCTATGCGATTAACAGGAAATAATGCAGGGTCAAACGCATTGTCATTTGTTCTCATGTGTAGTCGCCAAAAGGTTTGGTTGACGAGTGCGAAAGAAATTGCTGCCTTACAAGGTCTTCTTCGCTTCCGGATTAGTCATCTTCAATAGAAACGATGAGAAGTAGGATGCCGACGCGTGCAAAACGTCACGTGCAGTCTCCAGCTCGAACGGCAAGGTTCGTTTCGGTGCTGACGGCAATCAATACGAACAAGTTAGCAATCGGGATTTAAAGAGCAGAGTAGTTGCAGCTTACTCTCCGTCTTCCACGCGATGATATCTTGACAGATTCTCTGCTTCTCTCGGTCGGGAATGTCGACAAGAATATAAGCAGGGCCGGCTCCGATTAAGAAGCCGAAGTCGTCGATTCGACGCGACGGATCCATCCAGTTGCTCCGGTTCATGATGGTGGTAATGGTATCGGGATAATTTCCTCGCACCAGCTCTTTAATGTCAGGATCGGACGCAGGAAGCCACTTTCCTCCTTTCCTCCCGAGAAAGAGTGTAATATTTGCAGCTGGGCATGAATAAAATCTCACTTGTCGAATGATATCTTGTAGCTCGCTCACTCGTGGCAGTCCGTCTAAGGTAACAGGAAAAACGCGCCCGATGCCAATCTCAACACAAATTACCCACATCGTTGGGTGACCGTGGTCGAAACTTCGGAAATGTTGAAGTGACCAAGGCCACAGAAATCCCACGAAACTATCTGATGCTGAGTCACTCTATTCATTTCTGATGATGGAAATGTTTTTGCGATTGATAATGCTTGACTGACTGATTGGGTAGTATTAGATACAATGCCAATGCCATCGCCAACGATGGTTTGCTCAGTTTTGAATTGGCGTCGTCGCGATGAAGGTTTTCACTTGCCTGGAGGTCGGTACTGGACGAACTCTCGACGTTTGTGTCGACGGAATTCGCCGTGTCCGCGATTTGCAACGAGTCATCATGAAGGCAAGGTCCTACCCTTTGACGTTGCCAACCTGGACCTCTTTCCTGCGCAAACGCTAAGTGGCAGTTGGGTCCAAGTGGCGGTGGAGTCAAAGCGAGGCAATACTCCAGACGATATCACTGCTCTGATGCACTCGAGACTCCGTTTGGAGCCAGAGTCGAAAGTTGACCAAATATTCGACTGTGCTTCAAGCGATCGGGTTTACATCGTGATCGACATCCCGGAGCACCACAAGCGCGAAGTCTTCGCTACAATCTGTGCTGGTACGTTAATTGGTCTTCCCATTACATGCAGTGTCACCTGCTGACATGGCACTATTTGATCACAGAGAACTGCTCACGGATCGCGAATATCGTGAAATTCGAGAAATGGTGTGGGACGTTCTGCTCCGTCGTCGCTTGGTCTCTTTACAAGCGATATTACGGCGACAGCTTCCTGATCGAATCCATGGCTTTTGGAGTTGGGTTTTTGTTCGGCAAGGAATTTGAAGCCCAGCGCCAGGATCTGGAATATTGGACACGCAAGAAGGCCGAGGGCAAGGCCAACAGCGCCCCACTACCGTGAAGGCGTGCGTCTATCTCTACAAGTTGTAGACGAAGCTGCAGCGTTGCTATGGAATCACAATAAGCGGATACAAGATAATATGACTGATAAACCCTGGCAAACAACTTGAGCTGAATTCCATAACGTCAGTCGATTTAGTTCTCCGCGACCTCGGGTACGATCATGTCCGCCGTCAGCTGCAGCTTCTCGACGATATCCGAGGGGATAGCGAACGTCGGATGGATCTGTCGGATGCCCTTGTACTCCGGATGCGTCTCCTTCTCGCGGTCAAAGTACCCGAGCATGCACAGACCCGCAATGCCAAAGAAGGTGTGGAAAACATCCGCCACATTGCCCGGTCGATCTGCGATGCCTCCGTCCTCGGGGTCCTGACACGCTAAGATGAATTGGATGAGTTTCTCCTTGCTGATCTAGTCCAGCTTGCCGATCATAATGAGCGACGAGATGTTCCACCAGCTGTAACACACGTCCGCCTGCTTCTCGGGACGGCCGTTGAGGCCTCCCGAGTCGCATTGCCGCTCACACAGCCACCAGCCAAGCAGTTCATCATCCACGTACTGCTCAAGAGCGAAGCCTAGAGACAGAGTCCCCACCGCCGTGAAGATGTGTCCGCCATGGGACTCGCAGCCTGGGATGTTGCCGAAGCCCCCGTCAAAGTTCCTGCACGTGTCAATGTAGCTCATGGCCTTCTCCACGTCCACCAGCTCCAGTCTGTCCAGGATCTTGAGTGCCGACAGAGCACAGTAGCTGAACTTGGTGTCGATCTCCTCCCATTGGTCGCCGGCGAAGGACCCGTCGTCCTGCTGCAGGCCGGCCACGTAGGCGGCGCACTTGTCCCGGTCCACCTGGTCCAGCGCCCCCAGCATGGCCAGCACCAGCAGAGCGTGGAGCGTGTACAGCAAGTGGCGGTCGTGGCCCACGTTGCCTGAGAACCCGCCGTCCGAGTGCTGGCATTGCAGGATCCAAGCCACCAGCTCTGCCGGATCCATGTCCTGCTGCCGGTTCAGCAGTGCCATGGCCCCCACCCCCAGTAGAGGCCGCTCACGCGCATGTGCTCCGTCATGCAGGACTCAAAGTCCTCCTTCTTGTTCTTGAGGCCCACCAGGTACCGCACATGCAGCTCCAGGTCGAAGGGCGGCGACGACTTGCTCTCTTCGTCACTCATGGGGGTCAATTTTCCTGTGGAGCATGAAATATGAGTGTAGCCATGTTGGGTCACTATCACTTCAACTGCAGTTCTTCTATTGCTTTATGTTCTCCTGCTGCTTTTGCGCGATTTGGATGGCGGCGCTAGCGACATCATGTCGTAGCGGTCGTCCACCATACTGTGCAATAGCACATACCTCTCTCGAACAACGCGCGAGTTGGGCTCCGGAGTCAGAGCGATCAGCTCCTCCATCGTGTACTTGAGCTGCTTCCGGTATCGAGGGTTGTTCGCGCACACAGTGTCGATTCTGTCGCGACCTTCTTCCATCAGCGCGGACGACATCTCCCGTACTAAAGCGAACGGGAGGTCGACGGAGAGAACCTTCATGGCCTCGTCCCCACGCGACGAGAAGCTCGCTGTGATCCACTTGGACACCCGACGAGTGACTTTCTGCGTGTCGAGCTGGTAGTTGCGGTAGTTCCGGTCGCGCGACTGGTACTTGGCGTCTACGACCCTTACGTCAAAAATGGGCTGCAGCGAGTTGCTACCTGCCGATGAACTGGCACTACCACTACCGCTATTGTTACTGTTCAAACCCTCCCCGCGACCTCCACCGCCAGTATCATTGTGAGTGTTCTTGCCAGAATTGACCAACACTTCACTGACGTATTCAGGTAACGAGGCCACGCTGACGACCACGTCGGCCTCGGAGTGGCTCTTTACAGCGCGGATCTTGACCTGCTGCTTCTCCTTCATCATGTGCTTCTGCACGATGACCATCCAGTGGACTTTCTGTTGGGCACAATAGTCCTCCAAGTCCTCGAGATGCAGAGGCTCCGGGTGCAAATAATCAGCGCCAATCCCTTGTGCCCATAGCAGCACAGCGATCTGCATTCGAAACAGCATCGTATCGGATGCCTTGCCTGCTGAACAAATCAAAACTTTACGCCCGCCAGTTAATACATCAGAGGCAGGCGACTTGAACTCCAGCAGATCTGGGCACATGGTCTCAGCTACCAAAGAAACAATCTTGTCAATCGCAAAGCGAACACCCATCGCAGCCACAGAGGAGGCTTTGGCATACGCAGTGGTGAGCTTGAAGCGCGACACAAGAGCGTCGTAGCGCCCACCTTCGGCAATAATAATCTGGTTATCTGTCGCTGCAACCAGAAGAGAGGACGACGCCTTGTTGTTGCCGTTGTTCCCGCCGACTGTCGCTTCTTCGAGCAGAATTGCTTGGAAGATGAAGCCTGACGTGTATCGTTCTGGACGCGGGCTCAAGCCTAAGTCTAACCGTGTGCATACTGGGCCCGACATCTGGAGGTACTGCATGCCTTGTAGTAGGAGACGCAGAGATGTGATCCCCTCATTAACATCCTTCACGACACGCCGCAGTTGGGCATCCCGCTTCTGAATTTGCTTCCTGTCGGCTACTGCTGCAGACTCTGTGTCTGCATCAACTGGATCACGACTCGACAGTGCTCGGTTCTTTGCGAAAAGCTTCTGCACCTCCAACTCGATGACGTCAAGGGACGTAAGACAGTCCTCAGGGAGCAAGAAGAAGGGCTTTAAGGCTTCAATCGTGTTCGTAGTAGCGCCGTAGTGCTTCATACGCTTTGCAACAAACTTCCACCGCCCAGGCTTCAAACTCGGGGCCTGAGTAGACGGTGGCCCAGCATGTACGAAGAACGAAACCTCGTTCGACAGCAATCGAAGAACCTCGCGGTGAGCGCTGGCCGGCACGCGACAGAGCTCCAACAGGCCACGCGTCACTCTTGCGTCATTAAAGCGCAAATAATACGACCCCAAACAGCTCGGCAGCGCTTTGATCACGCCTGACACGACTTCTAGTCCTTCTAACTCCAGAAAACGGAATGATCCGCCGTCGTCCCAAATGATATCGAAGTCAGACTCCGTGAACTCGCGCGGGTGTCCGCCGCCCACACTTTTCCGATAAACGCGGTCAAACTGGAAACATTTTAGTCTTGTGACGTTGTGGCGAGCAACGAACCGAGCCAGCCTCTCCGTCAGATCAAATGGAAGCGCTACCGCCACGCCGTTGCTATCCAGCATCATGGACGCGTTCGGCGGAATGTTAACGTTAATACCGTTAAAAGATTGCTCAGTCAAACGAGGCATTAGCAGTGGTGTTGTCATCTCCATGGCCCCATGCCGCTCAAACACTTTCTGTACACCAAACAATAAAGGTTAAAGATGCGAAGTTTGCAATACTCGGTCGATCCACTACGTACCTGCAACATATTTCTCACGTATGTCTTCGTACGTAGCTGGATCTCGTAGCTACGCATCTTGACGGATTCCAAGTGATCGTAGGTATAGTCAACGTGATTAACAGGCTCTTGATCAACCAATGCATCGATAAGTTGGCCAAAGAACTTGCCCTGAGGGTTCGCCAGAGTCTCCAGCGCCTCTCGAAGGTATGATCCCTCTATCTCAATCTTAGCCGGCAACAGTGGACTGGCAAGTAGGTCCTTTGCGTTTGGCCGTTTAGAAGGATCGCGGTCACAAAGCCACAAGATAATCTTCTTAACATCGTCAGGGACATCAAAGCTCGCAGGTAGTTCGTGCCTCTCTCTTAATCCTGTAAGAGCTTGCGCACGCTCCATTAGCGTCGTAAACGGAGGAGACCACATTTCAAAGAACATAATCCCAAGCGAAAACAAATCCGCCTTCTGGTTGTACCGCTGCCCCTCTCGTTCTTGCTCTGGAGCTCGATAGAAAGCCGTCCCAACGCCTGCAGTGATGTTACCGTCACCTACATCTGCTGACATTGTTGTCATCAAGTTGCTGCTGGGTGGACCGATGACCCGAGTGCTCTCAAGGTTTTCCATTTTCAATCGTCCATAGAGCTCAGCAGCAGACGAACCCGTTGATTCTGATAAGATCGTACCTGTTGCAGTCTCGCCAGGAGGTGACGAATCGCCGTTGCTGTTGTCATCCCCTTCCAAAACCTTGGGAGGACGAACTGCTAGACCGAAATCGCCCAACTTCACGATTCCTTCCGAGTCCAGGAACACATTGGGCGGCTTGATATCGCGATGGATGATGCCCTGGCGATGAATATACACGAGCGCCTCGAGGATCTGGCGAAACATGGTCCAGATCTTG
Organism: Phytophthora macrochlamydospora; assembly: GCA_011947325.1. Classification (NCBI taxonomy): domain Eukaryota; phylum Oomycota; class Peronosporomycetes; order Peronosporales; family Peronosporaceae; genus Phytophthora; species Phytophthora macrochlamydospora. The sequence continues at coordinate 110,645 of JAAVTH010000196.1, forward strand.
TCGGGGTCTTTCCACAACGCCCCCTTGTCGATCACTTCCCGTAGGGCATTTCCTCCGCAGTATTCCATCTGAATATATAACTTTTCGAATTTTCGCTTCTTGGGCGGTACTAGACTTTTATGTGGCAGCTCTTTGCGTTGAAATGCATCGCTTTCATCCTCACTCGAGTCTGAGATTTCCTCCATCGGAGCTTCTTCTAGCGTCTCCCACTCGAAACCATCGTCTGGATAGCTCTGAGAATTAAACTGATGCGAAGAGGACAATTGGAACGAGTGGCTGCTTCCACGAAGACTGCGATTCTCCTGTCTAGACGACGACCAGAGCCCAGTACTGCTGCCCATGGTGCCAAGCCAGTCATCTTCGTCTTCGTCTGTTGACGTCATAGCTCCCATCACATCCTCAATGCCAGACGACAGACTCGCATCTCCATACATATCCTCCTTTCCACTACTCTCCACAGCGCCACCCAGCACGCTGTCATCGTCGCTCTCATCGCTCCCGTCAAGACTGGAGCCATCCTCATCGCCACTGCCGCTCTCGCCCTCAATCCACGCCTGGAAATACCGCACAATGTGGCGGTGCTGCATCCGTGAGATCGTCTTCACTTCTCGCAAAATCTTCTTCTTCATAGTCTTGTCGTCCGGGTCCAATTTCACCTTTTTAACAGCGTAGAGCTGTCTGTCGAGTCGGTTCCGTACCTTCACTACCTCTCCTCCTCCTCCACGCCCAAGCAATCCAAGCTCATGGAAATCGCCATGATACCGCGATTGGTATCGCTCCGCAGCAGCGACGGCGTCTAGTTCTGACATGTCCGAGTCCGAGCTGTCCTCCCTCCTAGAACTGTCTTCCGTTTGCCGCTCGTAAATACTCGACGCGCTCTCTAGATCATCTCTACTCTCTCCATCGCTACCATCAGACTCTCCGTCGATACTGGACCTGTGTCTCCTCCGCCTCCGTCGCGTCTTCTTGATGGATTCTCGCTTCTTCTTCTCGGCATCGATCAACGCCAAGATCTCCTCGTTCTTGGCTCTCGCCTGCTCCTCCTGCAGCTGCTGTAGCGCATCCTCCGCCAGCTTCTCCTTAGTCTCCATATCCTGCTGCCGTGTCATCATCTGGTCGAAGAAGGATGACTGGTCTTTCAGATGGTCCTGGATGAAATCGGTGGCGAACACCACCAGGTCGTACACGGACTCGTCCCCCACTTTCTCCAGGGCCAACTTCTCCATCCCATTGGTCAATTTGGCTGTCTCTGTGTCTGACAGTCCATGCCTCGCCTCCACTGTGATGTTGGGAGGCTGCTTGAGCGGGTACGCTCTGGTCAGATCAAAGTGTAGCAGCACTTCGGCCGTCGTAGCTGAGCCTGGCATGGCTTCACAGAGCAGTCTAATGGCGAAGATGTAGGTGTATAGTGGAGTGGAGCTCTGCAGGGTCAGGTCCTGGTCGTAGATAGCCTGCAGGACCTCCAGCTCTTGCGCTTGCAAGGCCTTGGCTTGGCTTAGAGTCTCTGCGTCGAAAGGGGCATCCACTGGCGCATAAGCGTCTACAGAAGCAGCACATCGAGTGAGAGAGTGGGTGTATACATGTATTACGGCGCTAGCTACCTCTCTTCTTGGCCTTCTTGCGGCCCATGGACCGAGGAGACGTGGATGAACGGTGCGAGATGGGGTGTACCACAAGGTGTACCAACGACAACTACATCTTGGTGGCATACCAGTCGATCACTTTGGCGTTGGTCTTGACCAAGTGGAAGACTCGTTGGATGCTTGGGTACGTGTCAGTGATGGTGGTGGGGATGCCATCGAGGCGACCGCTTGTGAGAATCAGCACCAACGTGTAGACGGCCAGATCGGCAACGGTGAGCGTCTCTCCAGCTGAATACTGAGCGTCGTTGCGGACGATGAGCTTCTCGACCGTGTCGAGGGTTTTGGGGACGGTATGGTCGGTGATGAACGCTCGCAGCTTCCGCAGCTTCTCCGGATCCTTCTCCCAGTACGTCTTGCGCCACTCGGGCGACGCGTGCATCTCGTCGATGGGGGTGAACACTTCGTCCACCTTGAAGGCAGCGACGGGGTCGGTGGTCGGGTAGAGGCCCGAGAGACTACCGGCGTAGCGGAGGATCGCCTGCGATTGAGCTATCACCTCCCCGTCGATCTCGAGCACCGGCACCTGGTGGAACGGCAGCTTCTGTTTGAGTTCGTCCACTTCTGCGACCGAGATGTGGACGTCTTCGAACTCGACGTCACCGAGGTAGAACGCCAGACGAATGGGCTCCGCGCGACCGGGGAATGGCAGGTAGATGAGTCTGAGCTTGGGGATGTCGTGAGGGAGGCTGAGCCACTCCTTCACCTTTGCATTTTGATCGACCTTCCCGAACACCGCGGCTAGCAGCTTGAAGCTGTCCAGAGTTGTTGTTGGCACATGTTCGATGCAGCCAGAGCGCACCAGCTTCACCCACGCGTAGATCGCCAACTCATGGACGGAAATGGCTGCGGACTGGAAAATGGGGAGCTGCTGCATCTTTTCCAGGCGATCTGAGAGCAAACGTGCGTAGCGGGGAATGTGACGGTGGCGAGCTCCTCGCAGAGCTCTTTCTTCTTGCCGACGTCCGTCTCGCGGATAATGGGGTTGAATTGCTGCTCCATTTCGCTGAGAGCGTGCAGGAACTCATCCACTTTGAGGGCTGCGTAGGGCGAGTTGGTCGGGTATAAGCCGCTGAGCCGAGCCGCGTAGCGGAGAATGGCGTACGGCTGGGTCATGGCGACTCCATGCACCTCCAACACTGGAGGTTGGCCCAACGGCTGTCCTTTGATATTGATGCGGTTCTCTTTGAAAGGCACCCCACCGATATAGAAGGCCAGGCACGCAGCCTCAGCGGGGCCTGGGGTCGGGATGTACGTGAGCTTGAGCGACGGCATTTGAGTAAGTGGTTGATGTCTTGGGTGGAAGATGAAGAATGAGCAGCTACGTTCAAGTGACTGTACCTGATACCTCCGTTTGAAGTTCACGGCGTGTCCGTGAGCAAGCAAGGAATTCCTGAGCTCGGGACTCGTCGCGAACAAGTCTCTCCATCGATCAAGCCTTGCAAAAGAGGTAGCCGACCTTGCATTCTCATCGCACGTACACATTGGAATATTTGGTAAAGGCTGCTGCGAAGCATCATGTCTTTTCATTTGTTCAATTTGTTCGCAGGTTGGTGGCAACGGTGCCGATTCACGAGAACAAGTGCATCGATCTGAAGAAGTAGCAAACAATGACATTCTCAAACTTACATTGTGATGCGGTTCACCCTCTCGGTCTTCTTGGCCTCCTCGATGATGCGGATCTGCTCCACCACATCCTGCGGATCCACCACCAGCGACTCCTCTCCACGCAGCACCGCCGCGATGTTCTTGTAGTACACCTCGTACGACCCGAGCTTGCTGGGCACCACGCGGGTCTCTCCGGTTGCCGCGTCCGTGAACTTGCCGAACGTCGACTCGGGCTCCTGGCCCCAACCTTCGTCACCGGGGCGCTTGCCGGCACGCAGCGAGTCCTCCTGGATGTCCTCGCCGTACTTCTCGAACGTGCCCTTGGAGCCCACGACGGTGTACTTTGGTCCGGGGTTCTTGACGAGCATACCGGCGCTCAGAATGATCTCTCGCTGCGGGAACTTGTCGTACTTGAAGTCGAGGCGGAAGAAGTCGTCGTTCTCGGCTCCTTCGCGCTGGATCTGCACGTCGGAGGTGACGGCGTCGGGCACGCCAAAGAGCTGCAACACTTGATCGATCAGGTGCGCACCAAGGTCGAACAGGACACCAGTGCCTTGACCCTTCTTGTCTCTCCACATACTAGTCACTTTCGGGTAGTATCGGTCGTAGTGCACCTCGAACTTGTGTAGGTCTCCGATCGTACCGTCCTCAACGAGTGACCGCACGGTGAGGAAGTCGCTGTCGAAGCGGCGATTGTGAAAGACGGAGAAGGTGACGCCGTTGGTCTTGGCAATGGCGCAAAGCTCTTGAGCCTGCTGGGCATTGACACAGAGCGGCTTGTCCACCACGACGTGGCGCTTGGCCTCCATGGCCTGCTTTGCTTGCTCGAAGTGCACGGTGGTGGGGGTGGAGATGACCACGAGCTGCACGTCGGTGGCCAGCAGCTCGTCCATGGAGCGTACGATCTTGGGGGCGGGTGTCAACGACTGACTCTTGTTGGTGGAGCGCTCCAGCACGTGGGTGAGGTCGAAGAGATCGGAGCTCATAAGCAGTGGGGCGTGGAAGACGCTGGAGCCCAAACCAAAGCCGACAAGGCCAACGGGGATCTTGGATGGTGCCATGATTGTTGCGGTTGTTGGGAAATTGAAAAGTGAGTGAGCACAGGAAGCGAAAGAGCTTGTTGGACAAGTCCTTCTTTGTATCGTACTCTCCCCAGAAATCATGCCGTGAAAAGCTTTCGTCGCTGGGCGTTGGCCACCACAAAACAAGTATGACAACTGCGATGCGCTGCAACAGGGGAGTCACGTCATTCGAACGCGCAAAAGGTATTTGTCATGGTGACCAAGTCGAGTCTTCGTCCTCCACGGAGCTCCTAGAGAGGAGTTTGGATATCTTCGCATGGCCGCCCACGACCGGTAGTGTATCGATGATAGAGCACTGCAATACGAACCCGTCCCGCGAATTCAACTAGACCTGCCACGCCGTTGCAAAATGCTCATGAAAACTGTGGGTTTACGCTGGAGTATGATCACGAGCAGCTCGTTGCGACTATGGCAACCTCCACGGTAGTGCCGTGGATCAGCAGCAGGTGAGCTTACGTTGGAACCGGCCAAAATTGAGTTGATGCAGCACCTTCACTCACGATAACTCTTCTTGACGAACCAGGACAGCACTACGAACCAGGCCGTGGTGGCAAAAGCAGCAGCATTCGCCCAATTGATATTCAACTTTACTTCACTGGAGGCTATGCATGTAGCTGGGCCCGGTTCTTGCGGGGATCTTCGCGGCTAGACTTCCAGCGGATGGCATGCACATGTTGCCCCGCCCGGTTCTGCGCGCTCATCACTTCATCGTGGTCCGAGACACCAAGCAGCAGTCCTCTCTGAGTCAAAGACGTCGACAGTAGGCGGTCTCACTTCAGGATTTGCGTCATAGCGCACACCACCAAAGCTTCCTCTTCCCTGCTACGATGGCTCCGTCCAAGATCCCCGTTGGCCTTGTCGGCTTCGGCACCGGCTCCAGCGTCTTCCACGCCCCACTGCTCATGAGCTCCGGTCTCTTCGACCTCACCCACGTGCTGGAGCGCTCCACCAACAAGAGTCAGTCATTGACACCCGCCCCCAAGATCGTACGCTCCATGGACGAGCTGCTGGCCACCGACGTGCAGCTCGTGGTCATCTCCACCCCCACCACCGTGCATTTTGAGCAGGCCAAGCAGGCCATGGAGGCCAAGCGCCACGTCGTGGTGGACAAGCCGCTCTGTGTCAATGCCCAGCAGGCTCAAGAGCTTTGCGCCATTGCCAAGACCAACGGCGTCACCTTCTCCGTCTTTCACAATCGCCGCTTCGACAGCGACTTCCTCACCGTGCGGTCACTCATCGGGGACGGCACTTTGGGGAAGTGCAGAAGTTCGAGGTGCACTACGACCGCTATCGTCCCAACATGAAAGGCTACTGGAAGGAGAAGAAGGGACTCTGTGGTGGAGTGCTCTACGACTTAGGAGCACACGTGGTGGATCAGGCTCTGCAGCTCTTTGGCGTGCCCGACGCCGTCACCTCCGACGTGCAGATCCAGCGCGAAGGAGCCGAGAACGACGACTTCTTCCGCCTCGACTTCAAGTACGACAAGTTCCCGCAGCGAGAGATCATTCTGAGCGCCGGTATGCTCGTCAAGAACCCCGGACCAAAGTACACCGTCGTGGGCTCCAAGGGCACGTTCGAGAAGTACGGCGAGGACATCCAGGAGGACTCGCTGCGTGCCGGCAAGCGACCTGGTGACGAAGGTTGGGGCCAGGAGCCCGAGTCGACGTTCGGCAAGTTCACGGATGGGGCGACCGGAGAGACCCGCGTGGTGCCCAGCAAGCTCGGGTCGTACGAGGTGTACTACAAGAACATCGCGGCGGTGCTGCGTGGAGAGGAGTCGCTGGTGGTGGATCCGCAGGATGTGGTGGAGCAGATCCGCATCATCGAGGAGGCCAAGAAGACCGAGAGGGTGAACCGCATCACGGTATAAACTTCGAGACAGCGCTATTGGACTTGTCGATCGATTGCTCGCTAGTTTCACGTCGAGGTTCTTGCATATAAGGACAGAGCAATATTTCTGCTGCATTGCTCGTGCAAGTGTTAAAATGTTGCTGTTGTTCACGAAGTGTTGACGTTTAAGCGGTTCGTCAGCGTGAAGTTGTTAGCGAACCGCTTGTCAGCCAGTTGAATCTGTTGCCACGTGCAAAAAGATATCCAGGTGAGTCCTGACAGACAAGCAACACCACAAGTTACTGCAATCACCTCTTCGAAAGTGCTTTCTAGCAGCTCTCGCAGCCGCATATTTTCCGCTTTCAATGCTGCGTTTAGTTCCAACGCGTGTGCTAGAGCAGGAGAACACTCGCAACAACACGCTGCGGGATCGCTCTCAGACTGGTTCTCGCTGAGCTCGACGGGACTTGGACTGCGTTTCTCAATCCTGTGAATCAAACCAATACCAGTTAGACGGCGCGACTAAACATGAGGCAGTACGAGATGACATACGGTGCGGGCTCTGTAGCGATTGAATTCGGCGATCCCATGTCGGTGTTGATATCTCGTTCAGAATAGCAGGATGGAGCGCTCACTGGCCTGGTTTCCGGTAGTTTTTGTTTAGAACGAGCATTTTTCGTTGACTTGATCTGCGTTGCAATGTCCTCGAGCGGTAGCAATTTAATCACGTTCTCGTCGCCATCACATATCACTAACTGGGAGCTGGAGGCGTCTTCTCCATACTTTTGACGAAGACAAGTAATTCCCAGCGGAAGAAACAGATCCTGGTTGCGTGGAGTTTGAGGAATGTTGCCGACCTCGATCGTACGCACCCAGGAGAACGATAGACACTCTCCAAAAGCTTCATAACTGCGGCCAACTTGGCGGATACTGGTGTTCCCTCTGTCAGCAACGAAAAACGAATTGGTGTCGCCGTTCGCTCCCCAGCACAAGTCAACCGGTTGGTCGAATAACGCAACGTCGCAATTGCCGTTTGTATATCCTGGTCGGGTTTGCCCGCATATCGTGCGAACTTGCCATGGAGATCTCTTGTCTAGAGGTGGAAGTAGGCCACGGATGCAATTGTTCATCGTGTCCGCGACCAGAATTTCGCCATGGGGCCCTGCAAGGACAGCGGACGGACTTCGAAACAGTGCTTGCGTTCCGTCTCGGTGTCCAGACAATCGAGTTCCGCGTTCGCTTCTCTTAGTCTCCATCGACGTGTACCTTCCTGCAATCGTCCTGACGATCAATTTACCACTAGTAGCAGCTTGTCGGATGTGCCGGATGCAGTGGTTGCCGGTGTCAGCGACGACAATTGTGCCGTCCACGAGTTCACACACTCCTGATGGTGAATTGAAGCTGCAGTCCGACGCAGATCCGTCTCGCCACCCTTTCTTACCGTTACCTGCGAAGGTGAACATCTCCACGCCGTCTGCGAGCTCGCTGACTCCAGCTAGGACGCTCCGACTGGGCAGAGCTGCTAGTTTGATCCTGTGGTGACCTGTATCACACACGAAGAGATGTCTCTCATCCGCCGATGCTGCTATTCCTTTCGGCGCAAGAAGTCCTGAATTGGCCGCCGTCTTGACTTGATACCTCCGTCTTGTCTTCGAATGCATGCTACAACTGGAGTCTCGAACCGCAAAGCGAACAGCGTTGTTCTACTAGCAAAAAAGCGTTAGTGAAGCACCATCACCACCGTTGATTCCTTCGTACATGTGCATCCGTGAACACGAGTGTTCCGTCTTTGAGTGCGCAGACCCCGAACGGCCGATTCATCTCCGCCTCCCGAGCGTCTCCGTCCACAAAGCCTCTCTTCCCATTCCCCACGACGTCCATTGCCCCAGTCTTCAATCGTTCCCAAGTGCAACCGTCCTGAACGGCCGTGTCATTTTTGCAAAACCGCTTCGGGCGGCCGTTGGTCACGGCGACCACCGTCAGTCCCTGAAAACCACCGCGAGGAACGCACTCGGCCAGCGATGGACCGCTCCATGACGCGTTCGGGGTGCGACTGCGGTCCAAGAGCACCGCCGACAACCAGGGAACGGTCGAAGACTCGAAAGGGTCGACCCCTGATCGCGGCCGGGATATCTTGCTGCGACTATTGAAGCAGATCACCGAGTTCCTGGAGCGCAAGGAGATGCTGAGCTCTCGCGTGGCAGCGTCCAGGAGTCGCGCAAGAGCCGCAGTCGACGGCGGTCCGAGAGCAACAATCTGTTCGAAGTGGTGATCCAAGTGTGCGAGCAGCGAATGCGAAGACTCAAGCGATCGGTGCGTGGGTTAACAAGAACCAATACAAAGGAGAAGAAGCTGACGATACATATTGTGGCTTTTGTGGGGTTCTAGTCGTCGGGATTCGGACGAGATCAGGACGAGTTGGGTGCTCAAACCCCGAGGGTGTTGGTGGCGGAAGCGATCGTGCAGGAGCTGCTGGTGAGTTTGATGGAGCTCAAGATGAAGGAGAAGGAGAGTCTGGTCATGGACGAAGCGGAGACGGTGGAGATCATGAAGAAGCTGCATGTGCATTTGCAGAAAGACGAGGAGAAGGTGGGTTGGCTGATTAGCTTGAAGGAGAATGGGGTCTTTTCTTACCGTCATTCCGCTTTGGTTGAGAAGGTTCGCAATCGCGTGTGTGTCGGCGCAGGAGACGAGCAGCAGCTGGAAGAGTTGCAACTGATGCTGAGGACGGACTTCCTGGAGGAGGTGGCGAGCGCAGATAGCCCCCAGAAGCGGCAGCAAGCGGACTCTGCGGCCAACAATGAAGCGTCGCTGCAGTTTGCGTGGGAGACGATCGATGACCAGAAGAAGGAGATCATCCGGCTGCGCGCAGAGAACGAAGAGCTCAAGCTCTCGTCGAGCTCGTATGACTCGAGGTCGTCTCAGAGAACATCGTTCTTGGACGAGGAGCCCTCCAAGGTGATCAAACTTTTGCGCTTGCAGCTCTCCTCCCACCATGACAAAAACCTTGACATTCTGCATGACCACATCCAGCGACTAGAGAGGGCTCTGCACAGCACGACGACTTCGTCCAGGAAAAGCAGTCGAGCTTGGGATGGATCCAGATCGACGATCAGCTCGAGTCGTAGCGCCAATAAGGAAGAGATATCGGTGCTTTCCCGTAGCACCGTCGGGACTGACTTCTCGCGGACTCAGGTGTCGAGACGGAAATGCGAAGAGTGCCGCAAAAGCTCTGCGTCCCTGCTAGCGCTTCGATCGGAAGTGAAGCAGCTTCGAGCACACGCTACGTCGGACGAGGAGTCCCTACTGCAAGCGGAAAAAGACCGCGCACAATTCCAGCGAGAAAATGCCGCTCTCTCCACTGCGCTGCTCACTGCCAAGCAAAAGCAGGAGGAGCTCCGACAAATGATCCTGGATCTGACCCAGGAGAAACACCAGCTGCAGAACTTGAGCGATTCGGAGCAGCGAACGACTGATCGCACGGTGCAGCTGCTGAAAGAGCAGCTTGGTGTTCTAGAAGAGCAGAAAGCTCATCAAAAGCGCAAGTTTGACGAACTTGTTGGTAAATATGACTCTGAAATGGACGCCAAGCGGACGTTGGCAACGAGCCACGCAGACCTACAGGGCATGCATGAAAAGTTGAAACAGTCCACGGCAGAATTGCAGTCACGAGTGGCAAATCTTGAAGAAGCTGCGAGGCGATGCAGCGAAGCAGTTCAAGCGAAAGATGCTGGTCTGAAAGACCTCCGAGATCAACTGGAAACGATCGAGCAGAGAGGGAGATCAGCAACATGCGAACTGAAGGAGAAACAAGTCCAGCTAGACGACGCGAAGTGTGAAGTGGTAAACTTGCAGGTTCAGGTGGAGAAACTCGAGTCTGAGAAGCGCAAGATGGCCGGCGAAAGTGAACGACTGCTGCAGACGCTGGACGAATGCAGACGGAAGAACCAGCGGCTTGAAAAGGGCTTTGAAGAGCTGAAGCAAGGAAAGGAACTGCTGACGAGTTTGCAAAAGTAGAGAGAGGAGCGTCAGCACTTCAGCTAGACGAATTAAAGCAAGCTCGAGAGCAAATGACCTCGTTAAAGATGCAGCTCTCGTCTGCAAAGACGGAGTGTTCCAAGCTGGAACAAGCTTTGACAGAGCGCAAGAAAAGCGAGAACCAGCTTCGAGAACAAGGAGAATCAATGCAGGCTCGCAACGAAGAGGATTTGAAGCGGCTGCACCAAGAGCTGGAAGTATCGAGACAGGAATGCAAGGCACTTGAGGAGAATATCACCTCCCAGCAGACGCTGCAAGCCAAACTCGAAGCAATGGACACAATGAGCAAGGGGCACGTGGAACGCATCGACACCTTATCGCAGGAGCTGACGGAATCGAAGACAGCCATGTTGATGTGGATGAACAAGTACAACGCTACCAATGAAGACAAGAAAACGCTTGAAAGCGACATGAAAATAGTGTCCGACGAGCAGTACAGTCTCCAGCGACAGGTGGAGCAGCTAAAAGCTGATCGAGATGCGGTTGTTCTTGCTAAAACGATGACGAGTCAAGAGAATGAGGAGTGTGGAAGGGAGTTGTCGTCTCTTAGGGAACAACAGCGTATCACGGAACGAGAGCGCCGAGCTGCCGATCAAGAGAAGAAATCACTCAAGAAGCTCGTTCAGACTCTACAGGCTCGACCAGAACTGCAGCAGCGCGCGTTCCGAGAGATGTTGATGTCCTGTCAACGAGGAACAGAGCGCTCCTAAACCATCTTTCCGAGCGTGTGGACATTACTCTGAAGAAATTGGGTGGCGTCGAAAAAGCTACCAGACACTGAAAACTCGTCTCGCACGCAGCACAACTACCAGAAGGGGTGGCGGACACTCGAAGGCTCTTAAGCCGTTGCCACCGCAGATTGTTGTCCAGGACGGCGATTTTCTAAGCAGCTCTGGGGCCGGGTTTTCACTGTCTGTATCGCAACCCGTTTGGCTGGAAGCCATAACACCTTTCGACGATGGAGTCGAAGAGACAGAAGCGCCACGACGGCAATCCGATGCAGTGGCCAAATTGACAGACCAAGTGAAACTGTGGCAGTGGAAATACTTCGCGCAGTGTCTGTTTGCCAACTCGAGTAAGCAGGACGCCCTCAGGCTTAGCAAGCGGGCTAAAGGGGCGGCGCAGACCATTGAACGACTCAGACAAGCAGTGGGCCGACTAACTTGGCAAAAACTGGCGTCTAATATGCAAACTCGACATCTTCTGAAGATCGATCGACTACGTGCTGCGCTCATGATGCGAGTATCGAAGCAACTGGAGCGTAGCCAGCAAGCGTATCACTTTACAATCTGGAGAGATCTAGTCCAACTACAATCTTATCGAAGGAAACTGCGTGCAAGTGCTAAAGAGTCACTACGTCCTGCGTGTTCACCGTCAACGACAATGGCGCTGGGCAACTGCATTCAACTCTTGCGGCAGTTCTGCGAACCTCCTCGAAAAGAAAAGGATGGAACGTCAAAGGTGAAATCTGCTCCGGGCCGCGGATCCGAAGAGCTAATGGGCTATTTGACTGAGATCAACACCAAGGTTGCGAGCTGGAAAGTGTCAGTGGATCGAAAACTCGTCGAGTTCGCCGAGCGAAACTCTCAGCTGCAGTCACTCCAAAGACGCTGCTCTGAGCTGAAAGACCTGGTGGGTCTAAACCAGCGGCTGATCGAGGAAATGGAGCGGAGGGCGGCCGGCCAGCAGAGCATCGTGGAAGCGGCCTGGGATTTCGCCACTGCATACAAAGCGTTGTCACCGTCTGCAAGAGCTCAAGTGTTTCAGTCTCGAGACTTTCTATCGGCCTCAAAGGGTCTAGTCGAAGGTCTCAATTCGTTGGGTATGACTCGCTCCGTCCAAAGACTGAGCCAAACTCTCAGCGCCAGTCGCATCAAGCAAAACGACAGGATATCGACCACGAAAGCGAACTTCTTGTCTGCTAGTGCGGCACCCAGAGCTTTAACCCCAAAGCTTCTCAAACGATAGAGACCAAAATCAAATCGAGAGAGCGCCTAAACGACTCGAATATCGAGCTGCTGGAAGACGCCGTTGGGTCTCTGAAGGGAGCGATGCACAAGCAGAGATCCCTTCAACGTGAGCTGAAGCAGAAGGAGCATTCCCTGACCGTCACGACCAAGCAGCTGCAGAGACGCAACATGCAGTTCCTGCTGCTAAGGTCTTTTCTGCAGTGGAAGTGCGCGAGTGGTAACAAAGGAGCTCGTCCCAAAGCTCGACCGCAGCCGACGTTGGTGAAGTGATCACTACAATGTGCAAGCAGACATGCATGGAAACTCGCATACCATACTAAAAATGAAATGCTTCGTGGTTGACTAAGCGTTTTGTTGCTCGGCCTTTGTCAAGATTGAAGACGGCAGGCCGTCGCGGATAGCGTGGTTGCATCTGCGAAATAATTCAAGCGGCGACAACGTGAGCAAGTGCCATCGAGAATTGCGAGCACGTTGCCCCATCGGACCTTTGCGCGCTTTCTTTGCGTGACGGTCGACTTGTGAGAATTTTAATCGAGAGGGCGCTAGGAATTTTAATCTCCCTTCTGGAAGCAGCACCGGAAACTAGGATCTTTATCGCTTTCGGAAAAGTTATGCTGCCAGGCTTCCTACTCGTCAAGACGGAGCCATTAGTCGATCACGGACATCTACACTTTCCCGGTGTTGTCGTAATCGATACGTGACCTGGTGCTTGAGCGGGCTGGTCGTGCATAACGCCGCGAAGTTGAAGCTCCCGATCCAAGCCTCAACGTGATCCGCTTGAATACATGTACACGCATGAGCTCAGCACCAAGTCGACCGAAGGGTCTGCAAGGCGAGCAAGACTCACTTGTAAACTTACCATCCAAGACACAAGAAGAGTCCAAGCGAACCATGCTCAAAAGTGGTTGCTCGCTGTTTGCGTCGCGGCGTTAGGCCTCTCAGCCACCACCGCCGACGACCTCGACGCTCGCGCAGAGACTATCGTCGACAACTTCACCCCGGAGCAAGTGCTCGGTCAGTTGTCCCAGATCGCCATTTTCGGGCTACTGAACGAGGACTACTCGCTGAATGAAGACTTGGTGCGCTACTACGCCAAGTTGCACGTTGGGTCGTTCCTCAGCACCCCTTCACGAACGGACCTAACGAAATTACCGGCGTCCACGGCTGGAACGTTGCTGAATGGCGTGAAATCATCACGCGTATCCAAGAGATCGTCATGGAGGAGAACGACGGCGTGCCCATGATCTACGGCATCGATTCGGTGCACGGCGCGGGCTTCATCCTCAACACGACGCTCTTCGGGGCGCAACTCAACGGCGCTGCGACGTTCAACCCCGACTTGGTCTACGAAATGGGTCGCGTGACTGGGGCCGACACCCAAGCCGCTGGCATGCCATGGGTGTTCGGCCCGATCCTCGAGATTGCCAGCAACCCGTTGTGGCCCCGAACTTACGAGACCTTCGGTGAAGACCCTCACCTCGTGACGGTGATGGCCGACGCTGTCGTTCGCGGTCTGCAGAGCAACAACCAGACCGCGGCGTGCATGAAGCACTTTGTCGGGTACTCTAAGACCCCCACCGGCCACGACAAGGACAGCGTCCAGATGTCAGACTTCGACCTACTCAACTACTTCGTGCCACCGTTCAAGGCTGCGATGGCGGCCGGAGCCATGACAACTATGGAGAACTACATCTCCATCAACGGTGTCCCTACCATCGGCAACCGCAAGATTCTGCAGAAGCTGCTGCGAGAAGACATGGCGTTCGATGGACTAGCGGTGTCCGACTTTGGCGAGATTGGCTCCATGAACAGCTTCCACCGTGTGGCTCGTGACGCCAATGAGGCCGCCCGCTTCTCGTATACACGCACGGGGATCGATATGAGTATGGCCTACGACGAAACGATCCTCAACGGCACCAAACTCCTACTTGCAGAGAGCCCCGAGTACTTTGACCGTCTCAAGGAGTCGGCAAAGCGCATCATCAAGACGAAGCTAAAGCTCGGTCTGTTCGAAACACCGATCCCTGGCGCTGAAGATGTCGCTAGGGTCCGCAATGAAATCGACGTGGAAAAGTCCCTGGAGATGGCTCGCGAGTCCATCGTGCTGCTGCAGAACAATGACAGTACGTTGCCAATTGCGACCACGGCAAGCGTGTTCCTGACGGGTCACTCGGCACACGATATCGGCAACCAATGTGGTGGATGGAGCGTCAGTTGGCCTGGTTCTTCAGGCAACGACCTCTTTCCGAACGGCATCTCTGTGAAGGAAGGAATGGAGGCCATTGCTGGAGACAAGGTCACCTACTTCAACGGCTTGGACTCGTACGGAAACTACTCGGAGGCCAACTTGACCACCGCTAAGGAATACGCCAGCAAGGCTGACTACACGATCGCGGTCATCGGCGAGCACCCGTACGCTGAGAAGACTGGCGACCTGAATGATCTGGCACTTCCCCAGGGACAGATCGACTATGTCAAGGAGCTCGCTTCCACCGGTACCAAGGTCATCGTCGTGTTGTTCGAAGGACGTCCACGTCTTCTTGGTGACCTGCCCGAGAACGTTCACGCCGTTGTCAACGGTCTGCTGGCTTGTGAACAAGGCGGCAAGGCCATGGCTGAAATCCTCTACGGTCAAGTCAACCCCAGCGGCCGCATGCCGATCACATACCCCAAGGACGCCGGCAACATCCTCATCCCGTATAACCACCGCGTCTCGACTCAGTGCGCTGACAGCGAGTACTGCGAAATGCAGTGGGACTTTGGTACGGGGCTCAGCTACACCGACTTCGACTACTCCGACCTCACCCTCAGTAAGACCAACGTCACGTCCAGCACAGATACCATCGACGTGTCGGTGAAGGTGACGAACTCGGGCAGCATGGCCGGCAAGGAGACGGTGATGCTGTTCCTGACGCAGCCGTACCGCTCCATCTCGGTGCCGGAGGTGAAGCAGCTCAAGAAGTTCTCCAAGATCAGTCTGGAGGCGGGTGCCTCGCAGACGGTGCAGTTCACGCTGACGGCGGACGACTGGAGCGTGTACTACCCGCAGATCGGCAACGGGTTCAAGCAAGTGGCGGAGGACACGGACTACGTGATCGCGATCAAGCCGGAGACGGACTGCGACGTGTACAACGAGACTGCCATCGCCAACCCGCTGTGCGCGATGTTCACGTTGCAGACGGGAGATTACCCGTACGGCGTGTTCCTTGAGTAGGGTGTGCATATTCAACTAGCAACGTATTTCGAGAAGACATTTTCATCTGACGTTCGTTGTTGTTTATGGTTTCATCCAATCAGTCTGACTAACTCCCGATACTTGGTCGAAGCAGCTTACCAGGTCTCGTCGAAGGTGCCGTACGGGTATTCGCCCGTGTTCAACGTGAACGTCGCGCACAGCGGGTTCGCCGCGGCAGTCTCGTTGTACACGTCGCAGTCCGTCTCCGGCTTGATGGCTACGACGTAGTCGCAGTCCTCCGCCACCTTCTTGAGACCGTGACCGATCTGCGGGTAGTACACGCTCCAGTCGTCCGCCGTCAGCGTGAAGTTCACCGTCTGCGTTTGGCCGGGCTCGAGGCTGATCTTGTTGAATTTCTTGAGCTGCTTCACCTCCGGGATGTTCAGCGATCGGTATGGCTGGATCAGGAACAGCATCACCGTCTCCTTGCCGGCCACGCTACCAGAGTTCGTCACGTCCACGGTAGCCACCACTTGCTCAGTCGAGGAAGTCACCTCCGAGAGGCTCAGCTTCACCTCCGAGTAGGTGAAGTCGGTGTAGCTCATGCCGTGGCCAAAGTCCCACTGGTTCTTGCAGTTGAATGTGTTCCAGTCGGCATCCTCGCAGAGTTGGTTCACGGGGTGGTTGTATGTCATGAGGATGTTGGCCTGGTCCTTCGGGTAGGTGATCGGCATGCGGCCGCTCGGGTTCACCTTGCCGTACAAGATCTCCGCCATGGCCTGACCGCCAAGCTCACAGGCCAGCAGACCATTCACCACAGCGTGGACATTCTCGGGGATCTCGCCCAGAAGACGTGGACGTCCCTCAAACAGCACCACGATGACCTTCGTGCCCGTCGAAGCCAACGCCTTCACGTACTCGATCTGGCCAGCCGGCAGCGCCAGGTCGTTAATGTCGCCGGGCTTCTCGGCGTACGTCTCCTCACCGATCACAGCGATCGTGTACTCGGCTTTGCTGGCCATCTCCTTGGCCGTCTCCAGGTCCGCCTCCGAATACGAACCGTTCGGGTAGAGTTCGTTGAAGTACGAGAAGCTGTTGTTGCCCACGATCTGCTCCATGCCGGTCTTGACCGTCACGCCGTGGGTCAGCAGTTCGTCGTGGTCGTGGTAGCCCTGCCACCTGACCGTCCAGCCACCACACTGGCGACCGACGTTATCGGCGGAGAAACCCGTGAGGAACACCGACGCGTCTTCAGCCAGAGGGAGCGTGCTGTCGTTGTTCTGCAGCAGCACGATCGATTCGCGAGCCAGCTCCAAAGCGGAAGCGACGTCGTCATCGTTGCCGATCAACGCCACGTTTTGCTCACCGGGCACGGGTGTGTCGTACAGACCGAGCTGCAATTTCATCTTGATGACACGACGAGCCGAAGCCTTCATCCGCTGCAGGTACTGAGGGCTCTGGGCAAGTAGCGCCTTGGAACCGTTGAAGAAGCTCGTGTCGGTCGCTACCATACTCATGTCAACGGACGCATGCGCCAACGAGAGACGAGTAGCCTCCGTGTAGTTGCGAGCGGTGCGGTGGAAGTCCGTGAGCTGATCGATCTCGGCATAGTCCGTCACCATCATGCCATCGAAGCCTACGTCGTCACGCAGAAGCGCGTTCATCACCTTGGCATTCTGCACCGTCGGCATACCATTAATGGATATGTAGTTCTCCATGGCACTGATCACACCGGCGTCCACGGCCGCCTTGAACGGTGGTAGGAAGTAGTTGAGCAGGTCGTAGTCCGACACCTGCACGGCGTCCTTGTCATGACCCGAAGGCGTCTTGGTGTACACGATCCAGTGCTTCATGCAGGCCGCAGAGTTGTTGTTACTCTGCATGCCGCGGATGATCGCGTCGCCCATGATCGAGTTCAGGTACGTGTCCTCACCGAACGTCTCGAATGTTCGTGGCCACAACGGGTTGCGCGAAATGCCGAGAATGGGGCTAAACGCCCATGGCACACCCGACGCCTCCGTGTCGCGGCTGGTCACTCGACCTTGCTCGTAGACAAGGTCCGGGTTGAACGAGGCGCCGCCGTTGATCTGCTGGCCGAACAACACCGCGTCCTTGACGAAGATGGCGCCGTGCACCGAGTCGACGCCGTAGACCATGGGGTGGCCGCCGTTCTCCTCCATCGTGATCTCCTGGATCTTGGAGACTACCTCACGCCACTTTGCAGCCGTCCACATGTACTCGCCGTTAACGGAGCCCATGTTCAGCGGACTCGTCAGGTACGAGCCGACTCGCATCTTGGCGAACTCGCGGACCTTGTCTTCGTCGACTTGGAGATCGTCCGTCATGACTTCGCTGACGTCGATCTGGGTCATTTGGCCGATAATGTCGTCCTCGGTGAAGGTCGCTAGGATGGCGTCGGCGCGGTCGTCCCATTGGTCTGCCGAGACGAGAGGCACGGTCTGGTGAGCCGCGAGGCCCAGCGCCGTGCAGACCACTACTGCGAACCACGACTTGAGCATGACGGTGGTTGTTGGTCTTGGTCTTCTTGGAGTGTTGTTGGACGAAGACAAAAACGGAAATGACATTGGCGAGCCTGCACTCCGCTCGAATGCTGTTGTTGCGTCTCCTGGAGGGATTGGCCTGCGAAGTCGTCGCCGTTGTGGTGCTTGGTGCGGATCCGGTCGAGTTCAACGTGTGCATGCGCCGTCCAACTTCAGTTTCCGCCTCAACGAAATCGAGGGATACCGTGCAATCACCGACTCAAGGCCTTTGTCGAGATGCAGGAGGCATCCTCTGCTATAGTGTGGTTCCCTCGACATGCGTGCCAAGTCGTTGGCCGGCCTACAGACGGGTGTCATGGTGTTGGTTAGGGAATCTGCAGTATATTGGCGTTCCACCAGATCGATGGTAGTCGCCGTTCAAGACCCAGCGAGCTACCCACGATAGTCGATAGCCTCCAAATCGTGTACACTGTAGCAGGTAATGCGCGACTAAAATGTGCCGCATGCCTTTGCTGTCTGAAGCACAAGGCAACTTCAACCACGCACCAGTAGAGGTGTCCGTTCTTACAAAGTATCCCAGGGGACGTTCCCTGCAATCAATTCGTGGCCAGCCAAGCATTTCCAACTGGAGTCGCGCGTTGCTCTTCCGCCTCTTTGCGAACGACTCACACGAGTACAGTATGCCAAAGTGCGTGCTGTGGAGTCGGAGATACCACGCGCAAGCGCCGCCCTTGCTTTCTTCGTCTGCCGCAACCCGCAAATTCGCTTTACGGATCTTGCCTACTGACATATTAGCCAATATGTGCGAGTTACTGTCTTGGCAAAAGTTAACGGATACTTCATCGCTAACACAAGAACATCGAGGAAACAAGTAACCGGTAATCATTTGAACCAACCTGAAACTTCGACACCATGCGTCATTTTCGCTCTGGCCGATGCTTGGGTCCTTCTCGCTCTGTTAATCACTTAGAAGTTTGTCCAGCACGTGCATCTACGAAGTGCAGGCGGCGTTGTGGGCGAGAGACAACCGATCACGTCAAGATGGTAAAGCCTGGCACTAAAATCGCGGTCTTTTGCAGATGATGGCGTGGTTGAATTTCTGGAATAGATCAAGTGGCCGAGTCGACAACAATGGCGGGCATCAGCACGTCCCTCGCGAATTACAGGCTTGGCAAAGGCAGAGCCTTGCACGGTAAGCACTCAACCAACGGGTACGCATTCTCCAGGCGTTGGAATCGTAGCGTGTGTTTGCTTTCTCGTAATATCTGGACGAGTTGTTGGGGATTTTGAGGTTATGAGCCCCGTCTCATGTGCTTGAACATTTGCAGACAACTTCAACACCATGATCTGCGTTCCCGCCCGGTAGACGAATGCAAGGCGAAGCTGCTACTAGTATTCACCAAAGTGGTGGCTTTTGCAATGCTTCCAGCTTCCAGCACCGACGGTCTCATATAAAATCACATTGAAATAGCCGAAGCTATCTACTCGACCGTACTTCCTCAGGAATGCTATTTCGCGTCGCGCGATCCACATGCAACTACCGAAAGTTCAGCTTTCGTGTCTTTGCGGTCTTTTACCCAAGCAGCAAACAGGTACCAGCACCATCCCTCGCAATCGAGGAAGCGTGAGCAGGGCACCGAGTTTCCCGCCACATGCCATGGAAACGAGGTCATCGGACCTCCGCAGGTTCAACAGCTGAGCGGAGCCCCACCAAGCCCACCGCGTCTCCAAGAACTCACTTTTGAACTCGACCATCGCTTGAGACTGCAGGAGCAAGAGCCGCAAGATGCTCAAGACGTGGATCGGAGCTCTGTGCTGCGCTGCGTTGGGCCTCACCGCCGCCAATCGCGCTATCGACGAGTACGTCGAGCAAGCGCGTTCCATCGTCGAGAACTTCACGGCCGAGCAAGTCGTCGGCCAGCTCGCCCAGGTTGGCATCGGTGCCCTGCTGAACGACGACTACTCGCTGAACGAGACGCTGGTGCGCGACTACGCTAAGCTCAAGATCGGTTCGTACCTGACGACGCCCTTCACGAGTGGCCCCAACGATATTACTGGAGAGGTTGGCTGGGACGTTGCCCAGTGGCGTGCTGTCATCTCGCGCATCCAAGAGATCGCCATGGAGGAGAACGACGGCATCCCGATGGTCTACGGCATCGATACTGTGCACGGTGCCGGCTTCATCTTGAACGCGACGATGTTTGGCGCCCAGTTGAACGGCGCCGCGACGTTCAACCCTGACCTGGTCTACGAAATGGGCGTCGTCGGTGCCCAGGACACCCGCGCAGCAGGAATCCCGTGGGTGTTTGGTCCAATCCTTGAGATTGCCAGCAACCCGCTGTGGCCCCGGACGTACGAGACGTTCGGCGAAGACCCGCACCTTGTTTCGGTGATGGCCGACGCTATCGTCCGCGGACTGCAGAGTGACAACGCCACGGCTGCCTGCATGAAGCACTTCGTAGCCTACTCAAAGACCCCCACTGGCCACGACCAGGACGGTGTCCAGATATCGGACTTTGACCTGTTGAACTACTACGTCCGTCCGTTTAAGGCTGCTATTGAGGCTGGCGCGTTGACGACGATGGAGAACTACATCTCTATCAACGGCATTCCCGTCATCGGCAACCACAAGATCCTGGAAGTGTTGCTGCGTGAGGATCTCGCCTACGATGGTATGGCCGTCAGCGACTTTGGTGAGATCGGCTCGATGAACAACTTCCACCGTGTAGCTCGCGACTCGAACGAGGCCGTTCGGTTCTCGTATACCCACACAGGCATCGATATGAGCATGGGCTTCGACGACACGTACTTGAACGGTACCAAACTGCTGCTAGCAGAGAGCCCCGAGTACTTTGACCGTCTCAAAGAATCGGCTCGTCGTATCATCAAGTTGAAACTTCAGCTAGGTCTGTGGGATAACCCGATGCCTGGCACCGAAGACGTTGCCAAGGTCCGCAACGCAGACGACGTGGAGAAGTCGCTGGATATGGCTCGCGAGTCCATCGTGCTGCTACAGAACAACGACAGCACACTACCGATCCCCACCTCGTCATCGGTGTTCCTGACTGGTCACTCGGCCGATAACATTGGCAACCAGTGTGGTGGCTGGAGTGTGAGCTGGCACGGCTACACCGGCAACGACAACTTCCCGAACGGCATCTCCGTGAAGGAAGGAATGGAGGCCATTGCTGGAGACAAGGTCACCTACTTCAACGGCTTGGACTCGTACGGAAACTACTCGGAGGCCAACTTGACCACCGCTAAGGAATACGCCAGCAAGGCTGACTACACGATCGCGGTCATCGGCGAGCACCCGTACGCTGAGAAGACTGGCGACCTGAATGATCTGGCACTTCCCCAGGGACAGATCGACTATGTCAAGGAGCTCGCTTCCACCGGTACCAAGGTCATCGTCGTGTTGTTCGAAGGACGTCCACGTCTTCTTGGTGACCTGCCCGAGAACGTTCACGCCGTTGTCAACGGTCTGCTGGCTTGTGAACAAGGCGGCAAGGCCATGGCTGAAATCCTCTACGGTCAAGTCAACCCCAGCGGCCGCATGCCGATCACATACCCCAAGGACGCCGGCAACATCCTCATCCCGTATAACCACCGCGTCTCGACTCAGTGTGCCGACACGAGCTATTGCGTCATGCAGTGGGACTTTGGTACGGGGCTCAGCTACACCGACTTCGACTACTCCGACCTCACCCTCAGTAAGACCAACGTCACGTCCAGCACAGATACCATCGACGTGTCGGTGAAGGTGACGAACTCGGGCAGCATGGCCGGCAAGGAGACGGTGATGCTGTTCCTGACGCAGCCGTACCGCTCCATCTCGGTGCCGGAGGTGAAGCAGCTCAAGAAGTTCTCCAAGATCAGTCTGGAGGCGGGTGCCTCGCAGACGGTGCAGTTCACGCTGACGGCGGACGACTGGAGCGTGTACTACCCGCAGATCGGCAACGGGTTCAAGCAAGTGGCGGAGGACACGGACTACGTGATCGCGATCAAGCCGGAGACGGACTGCGACGTGTACAACGAGACTGCCATCGCCAACCCGCTGTGCGCGACGTTCACGTTGCAGACGGGTGAATATCCGTACGGCGTTCTGCTGGGCTAGAAAGCTGCAAACTTGACGTTGTGGTGCGTAAGAAAATATAAAAATACAAGTTTTAATGAAGCACTTGTTCTCACCACTTCCGCTGTTTAATGTGTTCCATGATGGAACTTCCATCCAAAACACCAGGCACTAGTAGTGTCTCTTGGGGTAGTGTGTTTAAAAGAATGTTGGTCGGTTGGTGACAGTTCATGTAAATGAAGACCCCGTCGAAAGCAATGCGGGGCTGGTGTT
Source organism: Phytophthora macrochlamydospora (assembly GCA_011947325.1). Classification (NCBI taxonomy): domain Eukaryota; phylum Oomycota; class Peronosporomycetes; order Peronosporales; family Peronosporaceae; genus Phytophthora; species Phytophthora macrochlamydospora. The sequence continues at coordinate 132,837 of JAAVTH010000196.1, forward strand.
TGAACGAGTTGGTAAAGAACTGAACTTCAACTGTTTATGCTTGAAGATACCACTGCTTTGCCGGTGCTACAAAAGGGCGAAGTGGTGACTCTGGTTGCTCTCGGCTTCGACCTCACATGCCGCGGAAGTTTTACGGTATCAACATCCAATTTCAGCACTAGACAACTGTAGCTGCTTCCGATAGCGAGCTTGCAGCGTCAATGCCACTGGCACGATTTTAGCCAAAGCTGAAGTGTCGACGCCTTGCACCATATGGTTGTCAAAGTGAACATAGCATTTCAGGGGCAACTTCAAGTTTATTCCTAAGAAATCTAGTGAGCCCAAAGTCCCTGGCGCCGACGGCCACTCGCCGCAAGACTGTCGACGAACTCTTTCACTTTTTAATTCCCTACCGATCACACACCACAAGTTCGCAATTGCAAGATGCTCAAGACGTGGCTCACAGCGCTGTGCTGTGCCGCTCTGGGCGTGGTAGCCGCAGACGACTTTGACGCTCAAGCGGAGGCCATCGTGGAGAACTTCTCTACGGAGCAAGTGCTGGGTCAGCTGGCCCAGATCGCCGTTCCAGCGATGCTGAACGACGATGGGTCTCTGAATGAGACGTTGGCTCGAGACTACGCCAAGCTCAAGATCGGCTCGTACCTCACCATGGCCTTCCAGAACGGTCCGAACGAGATTACTGGAGCCTACGGGTGGACGGTGCCCGAGTGGCGAAGCATCGTCACCCGCATCCAAGAGATTGCCATGGAGGAGAACGACAACATCCCGATGGTCTACGGACTCGACTCGGTCCATGGCGCCAACTACGTCGCCAACTCGACCATCTTCGGCGCTCAAATCAACGGTGGGGCCACCTTCAACCCCGACTTGGTCTACGACATGGGTCGCATCGCTGGCCAGGATACCAGGGCTGCTGGGATTCCGTGGGTGTTTGGTCCCATCTTGGAAGTCTCGCAAAACCCTCTGTGGGCTCGGACTTTCGAGACGTTCGGCGAAGACCCGTACCTTGTGACCGTCATGGCCGACGCAATCACTCGAGGCCTGCAGAGCAGCAACCAGACGGCCGCTTGCATGAAGCACTTCGTCGGATACTCCAAGACGCTCACGGGTCATGACCAAGACGGCGTAACAATCTCAGACTACGACATGCTCAACTACTTCGTGCCGCCGTTCAAGGCTTCCATGGAGGCTGGGGCGCTGTCGACGATGGAGAACTACATCTCGGTGAACGGCGTCCCAACCATCGCCAACAACAAGATCCTGCAAGTTCTGCTCCGTGAAGACATGGCGTTCGACGGTTTAACCGTTAGCGACTTTGGGGAGATTGGCTCGCTCAACTCGTTCCACCGTGTGGCTCGCGATGCCAATGAAGCCGTCCGCTTCTCATACACCCACACGGGAGTCGATATGGCCATGGGTTATGACACTACCTACCTCAACGGCACCACATTGCTGCTCCAAGAAAGCCCCGAATATTTTGACCGTCTGAAGCAGTCTGCTAAGCGCATTATCAAGATGAAATTGAAGCTCGGCCTGTTCGATACCCCCGTCCCTGGTACCGACGATGTCGACAAAGTTCGCAATGAAGACGACGTTGCAAAGTCTCTAGAAATGGCTCGCGAATCGATTGTGCTGCTGCAGAACAACGACAGCACATTGCCAATCTCGACCTCTTCGTCCGTCTTCCTCACGGGTTTCAACGCCCACGACATTGGCAACCAGTGCGGCGGCTTCACTTTGTTCTGGCCTGGAACTTCGGGCAATGAATATTTCCCGAACGGCATTTCAGTCAAGGAAGGCATGGAAGCGATCGGTGGTGACAAGGTCACCTACTTCAACGGCTTGGATGTGGATGGAAATTATTCCGAGGCTAACATGACCACCGCTAAGGAATATGCTAGCAAGGCTGACTACACGATCGCGGTTATTGGTGAGGCCTCGTATTCCGAGAAGGCTGGCGATATCGACGATCTCGCGCTGCCCATCGGTCAAATCGAATACGTCAAAGAGCTCGCTTCCACCGGTACCAAGGTCATCGTCGTGCTGTTCGAAGGACGTCCACGTCTTCTTGGTGACCTGCCCGAGAACGTTCACGCCGTTGTCAACGGTCTGCTGGCTTGTGAACAAGGCGGCAAGGCCATGGCTGAAATCCTCTACGGTCAAGTCAACCCCAGCGGCCGCATGCCGATCACATACCCCAAGGACGCCGGCAACGTCGCGATCCCATACAACCACCGCGTCTCGACGCAGTGCGCTGACAGCGAGTACTGCGAAATGCAGTGGGACTTCGGTACGGGGCTCAGCTACACCGACTTCGACTACTCCGACCTCACCCTCAGCAAGACCAACGTCACGTCCAGCACAGATACCATCGACGTGTCGGTGAAGGTGACGAACTCGGGCAGCATGGCCGGCAAGGAGACGGTGATGCTGTTCCTGACGCAGCCGTACCGCTCCATCTCGGTGCCGGAGGTGAAGCAGCTCAAGAAGTTCTCCAAGATCAGTCTGGAGGCGGGTGCCTCGCAGACGGTGCAGTTCACGCTGACGGCGGACGACTGGAGCGTGTACTACCCGCAGATCGGCAACGGGTTCAAGCAAGTGGCGGAGGACACGGACTACGTGATCGCGATCAAGCCGGAGACGGACTGCGACGTGTACAACGAGACTGCCATCGCCAACCCGCTGTGCGCGACGTTCACGTTGCAGACGGGAGACTACCCGTACGGCGTTCTTCTGAACTGATGAGATTGTGTAGGAGCAAGTCGATGTAAGACTGGCAGTTTATAGTGTTAAACTTCGTTGGTTTCGCTTTCATTGACGATCGACAGTGAAGATCCAGTGTCGATTTTTTTGCGATCGAGCAGCTTGGACGGTGCACGATCTACTTGATCCTGCATTGCATTATTTGCCATGAGCCTCCGTAAGCTGAAGTGGCGAGGAATCGGTCGCTTGGAGCTGCTTCAGTGGATCAATGAATTCCTGGAGACCGACTACACAAAGGTAAACTAAATATTTCGTCCGCATTTTAAAAAACTCGACCACTAAATCAAATCCTGTGAACGATAGATTGAGCACCTTGCCGACGGAGTCGCCTACTGCCAGATTTTCGATGCTCTGTATCCAGGAAAGGTCAACTTACAGCAGCTAAATTTCCACGCTCGTACGGACACGGAGTTCGAACGAAACTTGCAAGTGCTTCGGCGGACATTTCATCAGTGCGACATCAAAAGGTGAGGACAACAACAAACATTGCAGCGATTTGTTGATTACTTTTACTGAGCTAAGGACGTACTGCCAGGAAATTCCGATTCGAAAACTAGTACAAGGAGTCTTCCAAGAGCACTTTGAGTTCTTGCATTGGATTCACGACTATGTCCAGCGCACCTGCCCAGACGCCGTGCGATCGTATCGTGGACTTAAACGACGACAAGAAGCGTTACGGCAGTCGCCCGCGCTGTCTACGAATACCAACCTCATCCCAAAGTACTCGGTGAGTCATTTTTACTGAAGTTCTTTGGAGCTATTGAGCTCACTCGCTTGTGTGACAGAGTTCGCTGAAACTTATTCAAGACAACTACGTCGACGGGTCCATCGACTTGACATTGGATTTGGACACCACAATTACGAACGAAGAGGCTACTGGTGAAGAAGAGTCGAACAGTGTTGAGGAAGAGCAGCCGGTTCAGCCGGTACAGGAAGTCGACGAACTCAGTGGCATGGATCCTGCACTGGAATTTGTCAGGTCAGTCACTTATAGTTTGCCTTTCTTTTGAAGGCACAGTCTTATCGGTAATATCTGCAGACATTCATTTCGCAGCACATTACGGGCGAGAAATGCCGTGGGAAAACTCGGCGAGTGCATGGAAAGCGTCGGCGTTGGATGTCCGAAACCAAAATCGAAGAAGAACGCGGCACGAAGCTCAAAACCGCGACAAGGAACGAAGATAACTCAAAGACCGACGAAAGTGAAAGTATCCGTCGCCTTTGAAGATCCTACTTGGCCAGATCCGATGGTGTGTCGCTCCATTTCCGACCTGGTACGCTTCATCGACACGTTAGTTGCCAAACTGCAAATTTCGCTGACAATAATTTTCCTTCAGCTCGAATCTCTCGAAGCCGAGCTACTTGGACGCGTCAAAGACATGGTAAGAACGCACAACATCCAGCAATACGTATCGCCCACATTCGCATTAACTTTGCTCCAACAGGAATTCCTGGAAAAAATATCGAACAACTTTTACAATTTCCCAGTCCCTGATTTAACGGAAACAAAATACCCAATTTAACTGAAGTAACATTTACAAACTTGACACGCACTTCTGAAGCAATGGTCAAGACGTTGGGCGGCGCTGCCTTGGCCGCTGCCTTCGGCGCGGGTGTCGCCACCGCTCTACTAGCGCAGTACCTCTACCAGTCCGCTCTCCGTCCGAAGAAGCCTACTACAGCAGTCTCCAAGACTTCCCGTGGCTCCGATGCTGCGTCCAAAGAGTTGCTACAGGAGCAGTTGTCACGCATTGCCTCTTTCTTCGGTCCTGCGGGTTTCAGCAAGGTGCAGGACGCGTTCGTGGTGGTCGTGGGGCTCGGTGGAGTTGGCTCCCATGCAGCGCACATGCTGGCGCGCTCTGGTGTGGGCAAACTACGCCTCATCGACTTTGACAATGTCACGCTGTCGTCTCTGAACCGCCACGCGGTGGCCACCAGGGCCGACGTAGGGACGTCCAAAGTGGCGGCGATGCGGCGCCACCTGCACGAGATCGTGCCTGACTGCGAGATTGAGGATCTCAACGTCATGTTTACAGCCGACAGTGCAGAGGGGCTGCTAGAAGGCAAACCCACCTATGTGCTGGACTGCATCGACGATGTCAAGACCAAGTTGGCGCTGCTTGAGACGGCGACGAGGTTGAATCTGAAGATTATTACGGCCACAGGAGCTGGAGCCAAGGCCGACCCCACCAGACTGCAGATTGGAACGCTCAAGGACACTGTTCGTACGTGGGAGTTGTTGACTTGTTGGTGGGGATAAGTGGTGATTCGTTTGTTGTATCTAGGCGACCCGCTTGCGACCAAGATCCGCTACTTTCTGAAGAAGAAGAACATTGACTCGTCCAAGATCACGACGATTTTCTCGAGCGAAAAGAGCGTGTGCAAGCTGCTGCCTTTGGACGCCGAACAGGCTGCAAACCCGGACGAGTTCGGCAACGTTGAGAACTTCCGCATTCGCGTGATCCCGGTACTGGGCACGATGCCGGCGCTGTTTGGTCAGTCGATGGCAGCCTACGTGCTGTGCGACCTGGCCGGCAAGAAACTCAAGCCGGAGGCCGTGGCGCGACTCTCTCGCGACCAGCGCAACAAACTGCACCAGAAGCTGCAGCAGCGCGAGCACGATCTATTCCACGAGGGCCACAAGATCGAGATCGAGAAGGACGAGATCGAGTTTGTGTACCAGGAGATCTGGCGGGGGCGTAGCGCCGTCAGCAACGTGCGCAACGACGGCCACCAACGAATGTACCTGTCGCGCTGGCGGAAGGAGCTGCCGCTGCGTCCAGACAATGTCGTGTACCTCACGACCAAAGAGATTGAAGCTTTGGACACGAGCGGTATCGAAGGGTTTGGCCCAGAGGTGGTGGCTCGTATCGACACTCGTCTGAAGCAATTCGGGAGCTGGGAGTAAAAGGCAACTAATAGAACAAAGCTTGGTGATGCAATCCTGACACGTACTCGCTGAGACATGTGCACACCAAGCAGCCTTTTTACTTGGAGTTTGTATGCTTGGGCTGTTTTTGAAATTCTCCCTTCATTACCAGTCTCGCCAGCAGATTCGCAAGTGTCCGAGAGCAGCATGGCCGCCAGCAAGAAAGTCGCCCAGCGCCTGACCAGCGAGTCCTTCAAGCAGTGGATCCAGGGCCTAGACGCCTTCCTCTTCGACTGCGATGGCGGTGCGTCCTTCGATACGCAGTAGTGGATAACAGACTCTTTTGGATTGACACATTTTGGTCGTGCTAGTGTTGTGGCGCGGCAACGCCCCGATCCCTGGCGCCGCCAACATGATCAACCTGCTGCGTTCTCTGAACAAGAAAGTGGTGTTTGTGGTGAGTGGCAGTTGCACAGATCAAGAGCTACGAGAGCAGAGACTGACGCATCATCGTCTGTACAGACCAACAACGCAACCAACAGCCGAGCTACCTACGTCAAGAAGCTCGGTAAGAAGACTGCACCAACTAGTTACGAGGGTAGAGATACTGATGACGTTTTGGCTGTCGTGCAGCTTCGCAGGGCATCACTGCCGTCGAGGGAGACATCGTCACGTCGGCTTGGGCGACGGTGCAGTACCTCAAGCAGCACAAGGTGGAAGGCAAGGTGTACATGGTTGGAGAGGCTGGTCTGCAGACGGAGCTGGAGGCCGAGGGCTACCAGGTCAGCGGCTTGGAGCACAGCGACATCAAGGGCCTCCCGAACATCCCCGACATCGACAAGGAGACCAAGGCGGTTGTCTGCGGTCTGGACAGGTACGACTGACAACGAGCAAACTCTCGGGACGGTGCAGTAAAGTGGACAATATTTCATTCCGTGCGCAGATACTTTTCGTACTACAAGATGGCCTATGCTACGCTGTGCTGCCGCGAAATCCCTGGCTGTCGGTTCATCGGCACCAACCCGTAAGTCAGCGTAGTGTTTGGTTTTCATCCTGCTCATATTTTATCGTGGTGGTCTCCTCCATAGTGACCAAACGTTCCCGACGGACGGCGCTATCATCCCTGGTGGAGGTTCGCTGGTGACGATGCTGGAGGCGGCGATTGGCCAGTACGTAGCTGATGAATTGTGCTCGAATACTTTCACGAGGAGAGCCTTCTAACCTTTCGTTGTAGCCCTCCTGAGGCCGTGTGCGGCAAGCCGTCCCAAGACCTGCTGAAGACGATCATCACCACGTACAACCTGGACGCCTCGCGCACTTGCATGGTTCGAAACTAGATGCCTTGACGATGCTTGGGACGCTACTAATCGCTTCACCGTAGGTTGGTGACCGTCTTTCGACCGACATTGAGTTCGGCAATGCTGGTGGGGTGAACACGCTGCTGGTGCTCACCGGAATTACCCACGAGTCGGAGTTGAGCAGCATCGACAATGAGCTCCACGTGCCAGACCACTACATCGATTCGGTGGATGTCATCAACCAGCTCCATGCCGAGACCCTGGCGAACTAGATTTACCGATTGTGTTCGAGGCGAGTAGTTTGTTCAAGACACAAGCGACCACCAAATAGACGCATGATGCAACACACCACTCCAGACCACCATCGAAAGTATCTTACATTAGCTACACCTCGATAAGCGCATTCCCAAGCCTACACCGTCGGTGATTCATCCCCTCGAGTCCTCAATTTCAGACGAGGAATCGCCCCGCCACTCCCACTACTCACAAAAGCGTCAAAAATGGACATCCCACCGGCACTTGCAGCCCCGCCACCTACACCACCGGGAGGAATGCCAAACCTGTTGGCACTGATCGTCTGTTTAGCACGTGACGGACCGCCGTTCATTCGACGCGAAGCATATTCTTTGCTGCTGTTGCACCGCGACCACTTATACTTCGTGGATTTGGCGACGAAGCCGTTGGCTTTATGAGAGCAGGCGCGACGACAGGAGACATCAGCGGCGTAGGAGTGCGCAAGTATCGTGGCATCGGCGATTTGACAAGTCTCTTGGTGATTTCGAGGAACTGCTTCTTAGCGGGCGTCGCATCTGCAGTCACCGGCGCTCTCTTCCTTTTCTTTCGCTTGGTAACCCGCGAGTCGTCAGGGAAATCGTCGTCGTCGCTGATTTGTCCGCCGCTAAAGCTGCTGTTTAAGCTGATGTTGAGATCGCGCTCCTCGATAGCCTCGTCGCGTCGAGATTCACCAACTTCATCATTTGATAGAATCTTCCTGAAGTCAGCTCTCTTCGCCTTTGCGCCAGCATTTATCTGCGTCTTCGACGCTTTCTTGACAAAACCTTGGGGGTACTGATGTCTTGCATCTTGCTCATGCGGGTTAGCATTTCAGCGTTCGCTAGCCGCTGTTTGATCGTCATCTTGCCACTCGTCGTAGGCTTTTTCGTTTGGATCGGTACCACATCCGCTTCCTCTTCGGTCGATACCTCGGCAGTCTGAGGGCTTCCTTCTTCTGCCCAACCTTACGAGAGGCGACAGTAGCCCCTGATGCTTTCTTCCGAATTGCATTGGGCATAGTCGTTCCAGCCTTGCTGGTTTGCTTAGTGGTGACGACTTTTCCTGCAGTCTTTTGTCTTAACCGCAACAGCAGTCTTCGCCATTGCTGCCATCAGGCTCTTGGCTGTCGATCCTGCCTCGTTGTGAGCCTTGAGCCGTTCCATCGCCACATCCTTCCTTCGTTTCAGGCGCTTCTTTGGTGTAAGCACTGCCGGCGACGGCATCGTTTCCGGTTCTGTATCGTCATCGTCGCTATCCTGCTCTGCAGCTTTCGCAGCCTTGGCTTGTCGTCTCGCCTCCGCATTCGTAAAGTTGAAATCAATCGGGGCTCCTTTCTTCGCCATCCGTTTCTGCGGCGTCATGGTCTTCTTCTTGGCAGGTGATGCGTCTCGCTTCGGCGAACTCTGCGAGACCGGCAAGATCAAACTGATCATAGACGGCTCATCGTCCAGATCCGAATCACTTCCTTTATCCATCGACAGCACATTGAGCAGATCGTCCGCCGGCAGCTCTGGAAGAGGACTATCATACCCGTCCAGTTCAGCAGGAAGGCTCTCCACTTCCGGTTCTTCCTTCTTCTTCGTTGGCAAACTCACCGGCGTAATTCTCTTGGTCTTCTCCACCTTTTTAGTAGTTTTCTTAGGCTTCTTCACCTCAGCAGCTTTTACTTTAGTAGGTTGGATTCTCTCCTCCTCTGTGGCCGTGTCTTCTTCGCTCTGGTTCTGCCCCCTCTCCTTATTGGTTGCAATTGCTTGGCGTATTCTCTCGGCTGCCAGTCTCTCCGCCTCTTGGCGAGCCTTTTGCTGCTGCTCTTGTTGCTCTATCTTCCGTAGCTGTCGACGGTATCGCTTGTCCTCCTCCTCCATTTTCTCTGTCAGCAGAACCTGCTGCCACATCTTCTGGAGTCGCTGTCGTCGCAGTTCAATGGCTTCCCACTGTAGCAAATGAGGTTTTAGAGACTGGTTTAGTAAGCGATACAGACGCGTAGTGGACGCACCTCAATGTTGTACGCCTCCAGCAGGATCTCCTCTGGGTAGGGGCCGCCCAGACGCGGCGCGCCGCTGTCTCTGGCCATGGGTTCGCTCGCCCGCGCCAAGGTCTCCAGTCGACGATTTTTGCCCGCGAAGCGCTATTACAAATGTTTGAATCGGAAATTCACTCAAAAGTGTTCTATTATAGAGATAGAGATGACGGACTGCTCTACTAGAGGGAGTTGTCATATCGCACGGGGGATTGTACAAAAGTGCAAGTGAAGAGAAAAAAATGGTAGCGGGGGCGACGCGAGTCTGTGGCAGCTGGCCGACGGCATCTCGTGCCACGCGTGGAACAAGGACCGCTCCAAGCTGGCCATCTGCCCCAACTCGAACGAGATCTGGATCTACTCGGGCTGCCACAACGCGGACGCCACGCAGTGGCGCAAGGAAGCCGTGCTCACCGAGGTATGTGGAATCAGATTTCCTAAAAGTATATAAAACGAGTTATTAGTTAGATATTGATATCCTTTTTGCTAGCATGACATGCTGGTCTGCGGCTTGGACTGGTCGCCCGTGCACGATCAATTGGTGAGCTGCTCGCACGACCGCAGTGCCTTCGTGTGGAAATACGAGGCCGCCTATCGCCAATGGAAGCCGCTGCTTGTGGTGCTGCGTGTGACGCGCGCCGCCACCAACGTCAAGTGGAGTCCGGACGGCAACAAGTTCGCCGTTAGCAGCGGCGCCAAGTGCGTGTCCGTGTGCTACTACCAGGCAGCTGAGAACTGGTGGGTCAGTAAGATCATCAAGAAGCACAAGTCCACGGTCACGGACTTGGACTGGCACCCGAACAGTCAGCTGCTCGTCACGGCCAGCACAGACCTCAAGTGCCGCGTGTTCTCGGCACACGTCAACGACGTGGACGGTCCGCCAGATGCGGGTCCGTTTGCAGCTCTACCGCCGTTCGGAGAGCCGCTGGCGGAATTCGACAATGCCAACGCTTGGGTGAACGCGGTGGCGTGGTCGCCAAGGGTGACCGCCTGGCATTCGCAGGCCAGGGTCGTCCATCCACATTGTCCACTTTGGAGCCCCGGGAGAGTTCCCGACGATTCAGGTACGAGCATATTTGATCTAGGGTTGTTTAATGTTGGGTACTGATGACGTGCGGCGTGCATTGTGAATAGTCGATCCGGTTCCCGTACCTGCCGTTGATGCGCATCATGTTCCTGTCGAGCTCGGCGATCGTCGGCGTGGGTTACGACTTTAACCCGCTGCTATTCGCACAGGACGGCAACAACTTCTGGTACGAATGTGGTGAATGAGCGTTATTACGAAAGAGGCTGACTGGAGATAATGCTTTCTATCAGGTCGTTCTCCGAGTTTGTGGACAAGAAGCCGACTGCTAGCGCTGTGAAGAGGCACTCGGGCGGATTCAATGCTGGTAAGTACCTCGGTGGCTTGATCTCTCTAGGATAAACTTGTTCTAACGTGAGGACATTTCTTTACCATCAGCCCGAAGCCTTTTCGAAAGCAAGGTGACTCGTGGTCAGTCGTCCGATGCCACTGAGCACGACAAGGGGCGTCTGTGGATGTACGTGTGTGCTGGACTCTGCGCGATAGTAGTTTTTTGTTTTAATTTGCTGTCTTTCGTAGGAAACACGAGAGCAACATCACATGCATCCAGGCATACGCTCGCTCTGCTGCTGGTGGCGTCACAGAATTCTCTACGTCAGGTACGATCTTGATTCTACGACTTCCTTCAATGGGTATCCGTCTCATACATCGTTGGTTTTGTAGCCCTTGATGGCCGCGTCGTGCTGTGGAAGCTGCCCAACCTAAACGTGGAAATGAGCAAGCTACACTTGTAAAAGAGCAAGGCTTGAGCAGGTCAAAAGTGTCGTGAGACCCGCACAGTTTCCCTGTAGACTCGTGACAATCAGAATTACACCGTCTCGCCAGTGTTTTCGAGCGCAAGTGCAAGGACATCTCTATTCGTACATGCGCTTTAGCCGTCTATACTCCTGGCGATACTGATTTTCAACGACTGAAGCCTGACGGAAGTCTTTCCACTCTGGGAACTCGGTGAGCAGCACCTGTGGATCGTATGACAACAGCAGTTGAATGCCTTGGCTGACATCGTTCAGGGTGCGCGCGAGGTCGATGTGATCCGGATTGAGATACGTGCGCTGCAGCTCCAACAGCTCGTAGCTACTTCGCAGGAACAAAATCGAGTACTCACAGACGCGGTCGGTCTTCCCACGCAGCAGCAGATCGCACGAGTCTGCGACGAGCTTGTGGATGCGCATAAATACCAAGTGGTCGTGAGCCACAATTTCAAGCGCATCGGAGAGCGTCTCCAATGCAACTTGCAACGCCGACGCAGCGCTTTCGGGGTTCGTTTTGAGAATTTCCTCGGCGCCGACCAACACCTTTTCCAGTTCCTGCATGCTTGGCTTAAGATTTCCGCTGTCATTGGCAGCGCTCGGCGGTGGAGGCAGCACGCTGTCCCCTCGTTGGCAGAGCTCGCAATTGCAGTCAAAGCCGAACTGCTCCCTCAAATTCTTCTGTCGGCTCTCCCTGCTTTGCTCTCGCGGATACAAGTACGAAATCGTAAGCTGTTCGCCCTTCCGGATCGGCCGTGCAACGCGCACTTCCGACACGCCGCCTTCCGGCCCCGCATCCTCAGGGACAAACTTGACGCAGTTCGGGTTGCAGTCGTGGTTGAACATGGCGTTGTACAGGAACACGCCGCTGTCAAAGGCGTTGCACTGCATAGCGAACACATTCTGCAGCACCTGGTCGTGCGAGAGCGCGAGGTCGCTGAAATTCCTGCAGAGCTCGTCCACCTGCGGTCCGTACTTGTCCCTGCCAGCAGCCAGCAAGTCCTCGGGCAGCTCGCTCAGCTTTTCCGGATACAAATGAGCCAAATGCTGCATGATGTCACTGTAATCGGATCGGGACAGCACCGACTCCATGGTGGCGAGGAAGAATTCCGGGTCGGACGTCTCGACGTCGCTCGGCCAGGGCACGAACACCTGCTCCACCAGCACTTGAGTGCCTGGCTGCAGGTCGCGAGCTGCCACGTAGCCTCTGCAGCCTCCGACGCCGTTAAAGTCCATCAGTAGGTCGATGGGCCCCAGAGCCAGCGGCTTGACGTCGTCCCAGGGCTCGTACAGACTGCGTGTCACTATGGCGGCAGTTGATACATCGCTGTCGGCGGCTGTGGCGGGGGCTGGCGGTGCCAACTCGATGTGGATGAGCTCGTGCGGGGCGACCGAAGCAGCCGCCACCTCCTCGTCGCTGCTATCGTCGTCGAAGAGCCCGAAGGCCGCCTGCACAGACGCGCTGGGCTGCTTCGAGCTCATGATGGCCACTAGATAGCGATTTGGGTAATTGGGTAAAAGCGTTTTTCGCAACATTTGTCAAAAACATTTCCACTGCGAATTTCACAGCTGGCGGGGATTGATGCAAGTTGGAGTCCAGCTAAAGACAGCCAGCACCTGCAAACGATGGCGGACACGCTAGTGGAGCCCGTCAAACGCGCGCTTACGTCGAGGTAGAGACGGGGGAAATGAATCAACCAGCAAGGCGAAACACCATCGACGCAAGGCGAACGAAATCGTGGTGGACACGACTCCAAACGGTCTTGTCGACGAAAGCGACTACGAAAATGTATGCCACAGGGGATGGCTACACTTGCTAACCCTGCGACGGCGTCTTTTCAGATGGCTGTAGTCAGCAGCGGAAGGAGGCGGGAGCAATCTGGCCCCGAGCGGAAGGCTGCTCCATTCCGGGGCCTTCCAGCGCCAAGCAGCGAAGAAGTTATTGCGGAACCGCCTCAACTCCCACTGTCCAGCGCCCCACCGCTCACTTCCCTACTACCCCGTAGAGCAGATGCAGCCGTGGACCGGCGGCCGTCGCGAACGCGAGCGCGAGCGCCGCTCCAGCGTCGTGGGCAAGCTCTCGGCCATGGTGCGGCGCGGCAGTTTGTTCCAGGCAGACCCGGAGGACGTGCGAGGCAGCCGAAGCAGCAGCAGCCGCCTCAGCCACAGCAGCAGGAGCAGTAGCAGCAGCAAGGGCGAGGCGGAAGATGCCCCGAGACGCAGCAGCATCGCTGTCTTCCCGTCAACGGACGCAGCGTCGGCCATGACCATGTGGGACCCCAGAGCCAGCGGCAACGACCGCAACGCTCAGCGGTTCCAGTTTTACCCGGCGCGGCCGCTCGTGGCGGCGGCGCTGGCTCGCCCTTTGAGCGAGGAAGTGGCCAGACGAGCAGCGCTGGAAGCCAAGATGCCGACATTCGCAGAGATGCACGCAGGCTTTGCGCCGGTGCAGGAGCGACCGGAGCAGCAGGAGAAGGAGGAGACAGAGATGGACAACAACGAGCTGGAGAGTTTGGAGGAGCAGGAGCGACGTGATGAGAGTGCAGGGTTCCCAGTGGACGACGAGCTGCTGGACTTTGACTTGGCGAACTTGACAGAGAGCGTGCGGACGCTCATGAGCCGCATCAAGAGCGAGAGTCTGCTGAGCGAGGCGGGCATGCCGGTAGAATGCGCCACGACCGAGTCGAACCAGGACGACGACGACGATGAAGTAGAGGTAGATTGTGTCGACGATGTGGACGACCTGGAGCTGGACAACAATGCTAGAATCGAGCACCAAGAAGCGACATTGGAGACACAGATAGAGCAGGAGTTGGCTCACGAACTGAGCCCAGTTGAACGCCACTTACTCCAGCAAAGACGCACTCGGCTATTGAGCTGCGCGGCTGAGCAAGCTGCAGTGTCGGCTCACGACCAACTTACATCGAGTGTGCGTCGGCTAGTGATCGAGTTGAAAGACGACTCGGATGGGCTGCATAAGCCGCTAGCGCGGTCCCAAGGAGTTCGTCGCAATACAAACGATATCACTCTGACGCGAAGACGAGCGGGGTCGTGTCCTGCGTCGTCCGAACTCACGCCAAACGATGTTTTGTCGCCGAGTGCAGGCTTCCCATTGCTGCAGTCAACTCTGAATCCGCCGCTTGTACCAGAAGACTCGTTCCCCAGCAAGAAACACCACAAGAAGAGCGCCTTTGCAAGGATTGGTCCACGCGTTCTGGAGACGCTGCACCTGCGCAAGAAGCGCAAAACGTATCTGTTCACAGATCAAGAGTTAGAATCCATTGAAGGCGCGCGGTGGAAGATTGTGGAGCTCGCGTTCCGCTTCGGTGGCAAGCATCGAACGTATCTGGTACAGGCCATCAACATGTTCTTTCCTTTGCTGAAATACGGACGACGAGGCGGAGCACACGCTACTCGCCTTCACTGCAACTTGTGTGGTACGATTCAGTGGCAACACAAACGCGGCAGGCTCAGTGGAGCTGTGGATTTGGCTGAAGTGCTCCAGGTACTTGACGGCCGGCAGACTGCTGTGTTTCGCAAGTACACGTCGAGCAAAACGCTGGAGGCGTGCTCCTTTTCAGTTGTTTTCCGAGGACGTACGTTAGATCTCGAGACGCAGAGCTCAAGTCATCGGGATTGGCTTGTCAGTGCTCTCCGCACTTTAGTTGCGTACGCACGACGCCAGCGCCGGATCGAGCAGCAGGCTATCGCTGAACGAGCCATTTTACCGTTGGAAGACGACGTGGCCCAACGAGTTTCGGCGCCTACACGGACAACTGCACCGATGGCTCACCGACGACGAGAGGACTCGCCCATGATGGCCGCACTGCCACCAAACTACACGATTAGGACCGTTTATTAGACGGTCTACAACGTTCAGCCGCTATCATCACCATGCTATACAATATAAGACGAACCAGTAGAGTAAAAGCACGCCACTCCTCCATTAGACATCACGCACGCCGACAGAGCCAAGAGCTTTCTTGACTTGGTTGAGCTGTACAACCGCGTCGACACGATTCGGAATCGCGTTGGTCGACAAACGCAGGTACCGCTTGAGAGTTTCAATCGACTGCAGCACTTCGTCGGGTCCTGGGCAACCTTCTTCAGCCACGTCTTCAAAAGATTCGTACGAGCCTGCTGCCCGACTGTCTTCGTCCAACTTTTAGTTGCCAGATACCCATGCTTCTGCAGCACACTTCGGATAATCTGACCTCATCAATGCCTGGGTCAGTCACGGAAGCGTTCCCTTCAAGCTCTACAAAGGCCTGGGCGTTTGTCAGATCTGTCACGCCCAGCCATCGCAGGAAGTCGGGAGCAAGGCTAGCAATATCTGTCATCAATTGCTGTAGATCGTGGTAGAGTAGCGTCGGAGAGGGTATGCTTCCTTGCGTGGTAGCAGCCGCCACTATCGACGTAGTGGTTGCAGTATCATTAGGTAGCACGCTGGGGCCATTGCTGCTATCACTGCTGCTTGGAGAGACGTTCACAGGAGCGGAGCTGCTCATGATACTGCGCAAGTTTAGAGATGCAATCACTTGCGTGGGAAGCAGTCCACTATGGATCCAACAACTCTGGATAAACTGTCCATCCAGGCTGT
>JAAVTH010000197.1:0-21782 GCA_011947325.1 Phytophthora macrochlamydospora
AGAAAAAGCGCGCAGAGCCTCGAGGAGGAGCTCGCGTGGCACGCCTGGAGCGGTAGCGCCATTGCCGCCGCCATGGGCATTAAGAGTACGGAGCGTGATCCCTCGCTACGCAGTCTAGAGATACCTCAGGCGTGTTGTTCACGAGCACTGTCGTGTCGCCGGACCGCCACTCCAAGAAGAGTGGCATCGTGACCACCAGCGAAGCTGGAGAGATGACGAAGGAGGACTTTAAGCAGTGGCTACCTGCCTTCCTCGAGTATGTGATGAGCCACAGCCGACACTCCAAGGCGGTGACAGCCGTGGAGCTCTTCATTTTGCGCGTGCGTTTTGCCGCTATCGAGTGTTGTCTTACGATGTGGACGAAGAGAAAGACCAAGAAAAAGTCAGGCAGAGCGTGCGCTTTTCCTTGCGGAGCGTCGCGCCAAGGAGCGGAAAGCGGCCTGGGGGCTCCCGCGCCTTCACGCTGTACTACCCCGAGTTTCGTATCTGTCGTCGTGGCCTGCGGTTCAGCAGAACCAACATGATCCTCATGGACCAAGTCCCTGTGGGCAATGAGTCGTCGTTTGAGTTCATCTCGATTCATCGTCGTATGTCTAAGTGGTTGCGCAAGGTGATTGTGATTTCGCTGTTGCAGGAGTCGTCTGACAACTGCACGGGTGCGGAGAATGCCATTGTGCTGAATGATGGAGAAATTGTGTATAGTGGAAGATGGCAAGAGGTCATTAAGTACGTCCAAGAACTTGGTGTTGCGTGTCCTTCAGAGAAAGATGTGGCCGTGTGCCTCAGCAATAAATATGGGTCGCAGAAGGTGTCGGCTGCGCTGTTTGATAAACGAGAAGCGGTTACCAAACCAACCGTGCTCTTTAGAATGGCTGACGAAGTCGTGATGCTATCTAAATCGCCCATTGTCGACGAGAGCGACAATCACTTGATGAACATCGGATGCTTTAGCAACGCACAGTCATCTGCAAGAAAGGCAGAGGCATCCGATAAACCTGCTCCTGGCGCGTTCATGTATCATCTACACCCGGACGGCGATACGTTTGACAGCGACGAAAATGAAGATGTGAATGATTTCGACGCAGGACATTGGCTCATGTCTTGGTTTGCTTCGCAATCCGATGGGCCACCATTGACAACAAAGGCAGCCGCGAAAAATCATTTCCAACTGGTCAAGCGCCAAAGTCCACCGAACTGCACAACCGGACCCAGCGGTGAAGACGGAGGTGTTCCGCCCGAGGAGGCCGACGGCCGCATCGTGACCAAGACGGTGCGCACGACCACGCGCACGGAGACGACCGCGGCCGGTGAGCTGGTGACGACGATCGAAGTGGAGACGACGACCGAGACGGAATCGAAGGGCGGCGACAAGAGCACGACGGTGGAGACGGAGACGACGACGGAGACAGCCACCGAGACTGCTGCGACGACGACGTCGAACATCGCGTCCACCGAGGGCATGATCGCGGTCAGCTCGACCGAGGAGGCTGGCGTTGAGCCCGGCGAGACGGTGAAGACGGAGGTGTTCCGCTCCGAGGAGGCCGACGGCCGCATCGTGACCAAGACGGTGCGCACGACCACGCGCACGGAGACGACCGCGGCCGGTGAGCTGGTGACGACGATCGAAGTGGAGACGACGACCGAGACGGAATCGAAGGGCGGCGACAAGAGCACGACGGTGGAGACGGAGACGACGACGGAGACAGCCACCGAGACTGCTGCGACGACGACGTCGAACATCGCGTCCACCGAGGGCATGATCGCGGTCAGCTCGACCGAGGAGGCTGGCGTTGAGCCCGGCGAGACGGTGAAGACGGAGGTGTTCCGCTCCGAGGAGGCCGACGGCCGCATCGTGACCAAGACGGTGCGCACGACCACGCGCACGGAGACGACCGCGGCCGGTGAGCTGGTGACGACGATCGAAGTGGAGACGACGACCGAGACGGAATCGAAGGGCGGCGACAAGAGCACGACGGTGGAGACGGAGACGACGACGGAGACAGCCACCGAGACTGCTGCGACGACGACGTCGAACATCGCGTCCACCGAGGGCATGATCGCGGTCAGCTCGACCGAGGAGGCTGGCGTTGAGCCCGGCGAGACGGTGAAGACGGAGGTGTTCCGCTCCGAGGAGGCCGACGGCCGCATCGTGACCAAGACGGTGCGCACGACCACGCGCACGGAGACGACCGCGGCCGGTGAGCTGGTGACGACGATCGAAGTGGAGACGACGACCGAGACGGAATCGAAGGGCGGCGACAAGAGCACGACGGTGGAGACGGAGACGACGACGGAGACAGCCACCGAGACTGCTGCGACGACGACGTCGAACATCGCGTCCACCGAGGGCATGATCGCGGTCAGCTCGACCGAGGAGGCTGGCGTTGAGCCCGGCGAGACGGTGAAGACGGAGGTGTTCCGCTCCGAGGAGGCCGACGCATCGTGACCAAGACGGTGCGCACGACCACGCGCACGGAGACGACCGCGGCCGGTGAGCTGGTGACGACGATCGAAGTGGAGACGACGACCGAGACGGAATCGAAGGGCGGCGACAAGAGCACGACGGTGGAGACGGAGACGACGACGGAGACAGCCACCGAGACTGCTGCGACGACGACGTCGAACATCGCGTCCACCGAGGGCATGATCGCGGTCAGCTCGACCGAGGAGGCTGGCGTTGAGCCCGGCGAGACGGTGAAGACGGAGGTGTTCCGCTCCGAGGAGGCCGACGGCCGCATCGTGACCAAGACGGTGCGCACGACCACGCGCACGGAGACGACCGCGGCCGGTGAGCTGGTGACGACGATCGAAGTGGAGACGACGACCGAGACGGAATCGAAGGGCGGCGACAAGAGCACGACGGTGGAGACGGAGACGACGACGGAGACAGCCACCGAGACTGCTGCGACGACGACGTCGAACATCGCGTCCACCGAGGGCATGATCGCGGTCAGCTCGACCGAGGAGGCTGGCGTTGAGCCCGGCGAGACGGTGAAGACGGAGGTGTTCCGCTCCGAGGAGGCCGACGGCCGCATCGTGACCAAGACGGTGCGCACGACCACGCGCACGGAGACGACCGCGGCCGGTGAGCTGGTGACGACGATCGAAGTGGAGACGACGACCGAGACGGAATCGAAGGGCGGCGACAAGAGCACGACGGTGGAGACGGAGACGACGACGGAGACAGCCACCGAGACTGCTGCGACGACGACGTCGAACATCGCGTCCACCGAGGGCATGATCGCGGTCAGCTCGACCGAGGAGGCTGGCGTTGAGCCCGGCGAGACGGTGAAGACGGAGGTGTTCCGCTCCGAGGAGGCCGACGGCCGCATCGTGACCAAGACGGTGCGCACGACCACGCGCACGGAGACGACCGCGGCCGGTGAGCTGGTGACGACGATCGAAGTGGAGACGACGACCGAGACGGAATCGAAGGGCGGCGACAAGAGCACGACGGTGGAGACGGAGACGACGACGGAGACAGCCACCGAGACTGCTGCGACGACGACGTCGAACATCGCGTCCACCGAGGGCATGATCGCGGTCAGCTCGACCGAGGAGGCTGGCGTTGAGCCCGGCGAGACGGTGAAGACGGAGGTGTTCCGCTCCGAGGAGGCCGACGGCCGCATCGTGACCAAGACGGTGCGCACGACCACGCGCACGGAGACGACCGCGGCCGGTGAGCTGGTGACGACGATCGAAGTGGAGACGACGACCGAGACGGAATCGAAGGGCGGCGACAAGAGCACGACGGTGGAGACGGAGACGACGACGGAGACAGCCACCGAGACTGCTGCGACGACGACGTCGAACATCGCGTCCACCGAGGGCATGATCGCGGTCAGCTCGACCGAGGAGGCTGGCGTTGAGCCCGGCGAGACGGTGAAGACGGAGGTGTTCCGCTCCGAGGAGGCCGACGGCCGCATCGTGACCAAGACGGTGCGCACGACCACGCGCACGGAGACGACCGCGGCCGGTGAGCTGGTGACGACGATCGAAGTGGAGACGACGACCGAGACGGAATCGAAGGGCGGCGACAAGAGCACGACGGTGGAGACGGAGACGACGACGGAGACAGCCACCGAGACTGCTGCGACGACGACGTCGAACATCGCGTCCACCGAGGGCATGATCGCGGTCAGCTCGACCGAGGAGGCTGGCGTTGAGCCCGGCGAGACGGTGAAGACGGAGGTGTTCCGCTCCGAGGAGGCCGACGGCCGCATCGTGACCAAGACGGTGCGCACGACCACGCGCACGGAGACGACCGCGGCCGGTGAGCTGGTGACGACGATCGAAGTGGAGACGACGACCGAGACGGAATCGAAGGGCGGCGACAAGAGCACGACGGTGGAGACGGAGACGACGACGGAGACAGCCACCGAGACTGCTGCGACGACGACGTCGAACATCGCGTCCACCGAGGGCATGATCGCGGTCAGCTCGACCGAGGAGGCTGGCGTTGAGCCCGGCGAGACGGTGAAGACGGAGGTGTTCCGCTCCGAGGAGGCCGACGGCCGCATCGTGACCAAGACGGTGCGCACGACCACGCGCACGGAGACGACCGCGGCCGGTGAGCTGGTGACGACGATCGAAGTGGAGACGACGACCGAGACGGAATCGAAGGGCGGCGACAAGAGCACGACGGTGGAGACGGAGACGACGACGGAGACAGCCACCGAGACTGCTGCGACGACGACGTCGAACATCGCGTCCACCGAGGGCATGATCGCGGTCAGCTCGACCGAGGAGGCTGGCGTTGAGCCCGGCGAGACGGTGAAGACGGAGGTGTTCCGCTCCGAGGAGGCCGACGGCCGCATCGTGACCAAGACGGTGCGCACGACCACGCGCACGGAGACGACCGCGGCCGGTGAGCTGGTGACGACGATCGAAGTGGAGACGACGACCGAGACGGAATCGAAGGGCGGCGACAAGAGCACGACGGTGGAGACGGAGACGACGACGGAGACAGCCACCGAGACTGCTGCGACGACGACGTCGAACATCGCGTCCACCGAGGGCATGATCGCGGTCAGCTCGACCGAGGAGGCTGGCGTTGAGCCCGGCGAGACGGTGAAGACGGAGGTGTTCCGCTCCGAGGAGGCCGACGGCCGCATCGTGACCAAGACGGTGCGCACGACCACGCGCACGGAGACGACCGCGGCCGGTGAGCTGGTGACGACGATCGAAGTGGAGACGACGACCGAGACGGAATCGAAGGGCGGCGACAAGAGCACGACGGTGGAGACGGAGACGACGACGGAGACAGCCACCGAGACTGCTGCGACGACGACGTCGAACATCGCGTCCACCGAGGGCATGATCGCGGTCAGCTCGACCGAGGAGGCTGGCGTTGAGCCCGGCGAGACGGTGAAGACGGAGGTGTTCCGCTCCGAGGAGGCCGACGGCCGCATCGTGACCAAGACGGTGCGCACGACCACGCGCACGGAGACGACCGCGGCCGGTGAGCTGGTGACGACGATCGAAGTGGAGACGACGACCGAGACGGAATCGAAGGGCGGCGACAAGAGCACGACGGTGGAGACGGAGACGACGACGGAGACAGCCACCGAGACTGCTGCGACGACGACGTCGAACATCGCGTCCACCGAGGGCATGATCGCGGTCAGCTCGACCGAGGAGGCTGGCGTTGAGCCCGGCGAGACGGTGAAGACGGAGGTGTTCCGCTCCGAGGAGGCCGACGGCCGCATCGTGACCAAGACGGTGCGCACGACCACGCGCACGGAGACGACCGCGGCCGGTGAGCTGGTGACGACGATCGAAGTGGAGACGACGACCGAGACGGAATCGAAGGGCGGCGACAAGAGCACGACGGTGGAGACGGAGACGACGACGGAGACAGCCACCGAGACTGCTGCGACGACGACGTCGAACATCGCGTCCACCGAGGGCATGATCGCGGTCAGCTCGACCGAGGAGGCTGGCGTTGAGCCCGGCGAGACGGTGAAGACGGAGGTGTTCCGCTCCGAGGAGGCCGACGGCCGCATCGTGACCAAGACGGTGCGCACGACCACGCGCACGGAGACGACCGCGGCCGGTGAGCTGGTGACGACGATCGAAGTGGAGACGACGACCGAGACGGAATCGAAGGGCGGCGACAAGAGCACGACGGTGGAGACGGAGACGACGACGGAGACAGCCACCGAGACTGCTGCGACGACGACGTCGAACATCGCGTCCACCGAGGGCATGATCGCGGTCAGCTCGACCGAGGAGGCTGGCGTTGAGCCCGGCGAGACGGTGAAGACGGAGGTGTTCCGCTCCGAGGAGGCCGACGGCCGCATCGTGACCAAGACGGTGCGCACGACCACGCGCACGGAGACGACCGCGGCCGGTGAGCTGGTGACGACGATCGAAGTGGAGACGACGACCGAGACGGAATCGAAGGGCGGCGACAAGAGCACGACGGTGGAGACGGAGACGACGACGGAGACAGCCACCGAGACTGCTGCGACGACGACGTCGAACATCGCGTCCACCGAGGGCATGATCGCGGTCAGCTCGACCGAGGAGGCTGGCGTTGAGCCCGGCGAGACGGTGAAGACGGAGGTGTTCCGCTCCGAGGAGGCCGACGGCCGCATCGTGACCAAGACGGTGCGCACGACCACGCGCACGGAGACGACCGCGGCCGGTGAGCTGGTGACGACGATCGAAGTGGAGACGACGACCGAGACGGAATCGAAGGGCGGCGACAAGAGCACGACGGTGGAGACGGAGACGACGACGGAGACAGCCACCGAGACTGCTGCGACGACGACGTCGAACATCGCGTCCACCGAGGGCATGATCGCGGTCAGCTCGACCGAGGAGGCTGGCGTTGAGCCCGGCGAGACGGTGAAGACGGAGGTGTTCCGCTCCGAGGAGGCCGACGGCCGCATCGTGACCAAGACGGTGCGCACGACCACGCGCACGGAGACGACCGCGGCCGGTGAGCTGGTGACGACGATCGAAGTGGAGACGACGACCGAGACGGAATCGAAGGGCGGCGACAAGAGCACGACGGTGGAGACGGAGACGACGACGGAGACAGCCACCGAGACTGCTGCGACGACGACGTCGAACATCGCGTCCACCGAGGGCATGATCGCGGTCAGCTCGACCGAGGAGGCTGGCGTTGAGCCCGGCGAGACGGTGAAGACGGAGGTGTTCCGCTCCGAGGAGGCCGACGGCCGCATCGTGACCAAGACGGTGCGCACGACCACGCGCACGGAGACGACCGCGGCCGGTGAGCTGGTGACGACGATCGAAGTGGAGACGACGACCGAGACGGAATCGAAGGGCGGCGACAAGAGCACGACGGTGGAGACGGAGACGACGACGGAGACAGCCACCGAGACTGCTGCGACGACGACGTCGAACATCGCGTCCACCGAGGGCATGATCGCGGTCAGCTCGACCGAGGAGGCTGGCGTTGAGCCCGGCGAGACGGTGAAGACGGAGGTGTTCCGCTCCGAGGAGGCCGACGGCCGCATCGTGACCAAGACGGTGCGCACGACCACGCGCACGGAGACGACCGCGGCCGGTGAGCTGGTGACGACGATCGAAGTGGAGACGACGACCGAGACGGAATCGAAGGGCGGCGACAAGAGCACGACGGTGGAGACGGAGACGACGACGGAGACAGCCACCGAGACTGCTGCGACGACGACGTCGAACATCGCGTCCACCGAGGGCATGATCGCGGTCAGCTCGACCGAGGAGGCTGGCGTTGAGCCCGGCGAGACGGTGAAGACGGAGGTGTTCCGCTCCGAGGAGGCCGACGGCCGCATCGTGACCAAGACGGTGCGCACGACCACGCGCACGGAGACGACCGCGGCCGGTGAGCTGGTGACGACGATCGAAGTGGAGACGACGACCGAGACGGAATCGAAGGGCGGCGACAAGAGCACGACGGTGGAGACGGAGACGACGACGGAGACAGCCACCGAGACTGCTGCGACGACGACGTCGAACATCGCGTCCACCGAGGGCATGATCGCGGTCAGCTCGACCGAGGAGGCTGGCGTTGAGCCCGGCGAGACGGTGAAGACGGAGGTGTTCCGCTCCGAGGAGGCCGACGGCCGCATCGTGACCAAGACGGTGCGCACGACCACGCGCACGGAGACGACCGCGGCCGGTGAGCTGGTGACGACGATCGAAGTGGAGACGACGACCGAGACGGAATCGAAGGGCGGCGACAAGAGCACGACGGTGGAGACGGAGACGACGACGGAGACAGCCACCGAGACTGCTGCGACGACGACGTCGAACATCGCGTCCACCGAGGGCATGATCGCGGTCAGCTCGACCGAGGAGGCTGGCGTTGAGCCCGGCGAGACGGTGAAGACGGAGGTGTTCCGCTCCGAGGAGGCCGACGGCCGCATCGTGACCAAGACGGTGCGCACGACCACGCGCACGGAGACGACCGCGGCCGGTGAGCTGGTGACGACGATCGAAGTGGAGACGACGACCGAGACGGAATCGAAGGGCGGCGACAAGAGCACGACGGTGGAGACGGAGACGACGACGGAGACAGCCACCGAGACTGCTGCGACGACGACGTCGAACATCGCGTCCACCGAGGGCATGATCGCGGTCAGCTCGACCGAGGAGGCTGGCGTTGAGCCCGGCGAGACGGTGAAGACGGAGGTGTTCCGCTCCGAGGAGGCCGACGGCCGCATCGTGACCAAGACGGTGCGCACGACCACGCGCACGGAGACGACCGCGGCCGGTGAGCTGGTGACGACGATCGAAGTGGAGACGACGACCGAGACGGAATCGAAGGGCGGCGACAAGAGCACGACGGTGGAGACGGAGACGACGACGGAGACAGCCACCGAGACTGCTGCGACGACGACGTCGAACATCGCGTCCACCGAGGGCATGATCGCGGTCAGCTCGACCGAGGAGGCTGGCGTTGAGCCCGGCGAGACGGTGAAGACGGAGGTGTTCCGCTCCGAGGAGGCCGACGGCCGCATCGTGACCAAGACGGTGCGCACGACCACGCGCACGGAGACGACCGCGGCCGGTGAGCTGGTGACGACGATCGAAGTGGAGACGACGACCGAGACGGAATCGAAGGGCGGCGACAAGAGCACGACGGTGGAGACGGAGACGACGACGGAGACAGCCACCGAGACTGCTGCGACGACGACGTCGAACATCGCGTCCACCGAGGGCATGATCGCGGTCAGCTCGACCGAGGAGGCTGGCGTTGAGCCCGGCGAGACGGTGAAGACGGAGGTGTTCCGCTCCGAGGAGGCCGACGGCCGCATCGTGACCAAGACGGTGCGCACGACCACGCGCACGGAGACGACCGCGGCCGGTGAGCTGGTGACGACGATCGAAGTGGAGACGACGACCGAGACGGAATCGAAGGGCGGCGACAAGAGCACGACGGTGGAGACGGAGACGACGACGGAGACAGCCACCGAGACTGCTGCGACGACGACGTCGAACATCGCGTCCACCGAGGGCATGATCGCGGTCAGCTCGACCGAGGCTGGCGTTGAGCCCGGCGAGACGGTGAAGACGGAGGTGTTCCGCTCCGAGGAGGCCGACGGCCGCATCGTGACCAAGACGGTGCGCACGACCACGCGCACGGAGACGACCGCGGCCGGTGAGCTGGTGACGACGATCGAAGTGGAGACGACGACCGAGACGGAATCGAAGGGCGGCGACAAGAGCACGACGGTGGAGACGGAGACGACGACGGAGACAGCCACCGAGACTGCTGCGACGACGACGTCGAACATCGCGTCCACCGAGGGCATGATCGCGGTCAGCTCGACCGAGGAGGCTGGCGTTGAGCCCGGCGAGACGGTGAAGACGGAGGTGTTCCGCTCCGAGGAGGCCGACGGCCGCATCGTGACCAAGACGGTGCGCACGACCACGCGCACGGAGACGACCGCGGCCGGTGAGCTGGTGACGACGATCGAAGTGGAGACGACGACCGAGACGGAATCGAAGGGCGGCGACAAGAGCACGACGGTGGAGACGGAGACGACGACGGAGACAGCCACCGAGACTGCTGCGACGACGACGTCGAACATCGCGTCCACCGAGGGCATGATCGCGGTCAGCTCGACCGAGGAGGCTGGCGTTGAGCCCGGCGAGACGGTGAAGACGGAGGTGTTCCGCTCCGAGGAGGCCGACGGCCGCATCGTGACCAAGACGGTGCGCACGACCACGCGCACGGAGACGACCGCGGCCGGTGAGCTGGTGACGACGATCGAAGTGGAGACGACGACCGAGACGGAATCGAAGGGCGGCGACAAGAGCACGACGGTGGAGACGGAGACGACGACGGAGACAGCCACCGAGACTGCTGCGACGACGACGTCGAACATCGCGTCCACCGAGGGCATGATCGCGGTCAGCTCGACCGAGGAGGCTGGCGTTGAGCCCGGCGAGACGGTGAAGACGGAGGTGTTCCGCTCCGAGGAGGCCGACGGCCGCATCGTGACCAAGACGGTGCGCACGACCACGCGCACGGAGACGACCGCGGCCGGTGAGCTGGTGACGACGATCGAAGTGGAGACGACGACCGAGACGGAATCGAAGGGCGGCGACAAGAGCACGACGGTGGAGACGGAGACGACGACGGAGACAGCCACCGAGACTGCTGCGACGACGACGTCGAACATCGCGTCCACCGAGGCATGATCGCGGTCAGCTCGACCGAGGAGGCTGGCGTTGAGCCCGGCGAGACGGTGAAGACGGAGGTGTTCCGCTCCGAGGAGGCCGACGGCCGCATCGTGACCAAGACGGTGCGCACGACCACGCGCACGGAGACGACCGCGGCCGGTGAGCTGGTGACGACGATCGAAGTGGAGACGACGACCGAGACGGAATCGAAGGGCGGCGACAAGAGCACGACGGTGGAGACGGAGACGACGACGGAGACAGCCACCGAGACTGCTGCGACGACGACGTCGAACATCGCGTCCACCGAGGGCATGATCGCGGTCAGCTCGACCGAGGAGGCTGGCGTTGAGCCCGGCGAGACGGTGAAGACGGAGGTGTTCCGCTCCGAGGAGGCCGACGGCCGCATCGTGACCAAGACGTTGCGCACGACCACGCGCACGGAGACGACCGCGGCCGGTGAGCTGGTGACGACGATCGAAGTGGAGACGACGACCGAGACGGAATCGAAGGGCGGCGACAAGAGCACGACGGTGGAGACGGAGACGACGACGGAGACAGCCACCGAGACTGCTGCGACGACGACGTCGAACATCGCGTCCACCGAGGGCATGATCGCGGTCAGCTCGACCGAGGAGGCTGGCGTTGAGCCCGGCGAGACGGTGAAGACGGAGGTGTTCCGCTCCGAGGAGGCCGACGGCCGCATCGTGACCAAGACGGTGCGCACGACCACGCGCACGGAGACGACCGCGGCCGGTGAGCTGGTGACGACGATCGAAGTGGAGACGACGACCGAGACGGAATCGAAGGGCGGCGACAAGAGCACGACGGTGGAGACGGAGACGACGACGGAGACAGCCACCGAGACTGCTGCGACGACGACGTCGAACATCGCGTCCACCGAGGGCATGATCGCGGTCAGCTCGACCGAGGAGGCTGGCGTTGAGCCCGGCGAGACGGTGAAGACGGAGGTGTTCCGCTCCGAGGAGGCCGACGGCCGCATCGTGACCAAGACGGTGCGCACGACCACGCGCACGGAGACGACCGCGGCCGGTGAGCTGGTGACGACGATCGAAGTGGAGACGACGACCGAGACGGAATCGAAGGGCGGCGACAAGAGCACGACGGTGGAGACGGAGACGACGACGGAGACAGCCACCGAGACTGCTGCGACGACGACGTCGAACATCGCGTCCACCGAGGGCATGATCGCGGTCAGCTCGACCGAGGAGGCTGGCGTTGAGCCCGGCGAGACGGTGAAGACGGAGGTGTTCCGCTCCGAGGAGGCCGACGGCCGCATCGTGACCAAGACGGTGCGCACGACCACGCGCACGGAGACGACCGCGGCCGGTGAGCTGGTGACGACGATCGAAGTGGAGACGACGACCGAGACGGAATCGAAGGGCGGCGACAAGAGCACGACGGTGGAGACGGAGACGACGACGGAGACAGCCACCGAGACTGCTGCGACGACGACGTCGAACATCGCGTCCACCGAGGGCATGATCGCGGTCAGCTCGACCGAGGAGGCTGGCGTTGAGCCCGGCGAGACGGTGAAGACGGAGGTGTTCCGCTCCGAGGAGGCCGACGGCCGCATCGTGACCAAGACGGTGCGCACGACCACGCGCACGGAGACGACCGCGGCCGGTGAGCTGGTGACGACGATCGAAGTGGAGACGACGACCGAGACGGAATCGAAGGGCGGCGACAAGAGCACGACGGTGGAGACGGAGACGACGACGGAGACAGCCACCGAGACTGCTGCGACGACGACGTCGAACATCGCGTCCACCGAGGCATGATCGCGGTCAGCTCGACCGAGGAGGCTGGCGTTGAGCCCGGCGAGACGGTGAAGACGGAGGTGTTCCGCTCCGAGGAGGCCGACGGCCGCATCGTGACCAAGACGGTGCGCACGACCACGCGCACGGAGACGACCGCGGCCGGTGAGCTGGTGACGACGATCGAAGTGGAGACGACGACCGAGACGGAATCGAAGGGCGGCGACAAGAGCACGACGGTGGAGACGGAGACGACGACGGAGACAGCCACCGAGACTGCTGCGACGACGACGTCGAACATCGCGTCCACCGAGGGCATGATCGCGGTCAGCTCGACCGAGGAGGCTGGCGTTGAGCCCGGCGAGACGGTGAAGACGGAGGTGTTCCGCTCCGAGGAGGCCGACGGCCGCATCGTGACCAAGACGGTGCGCACGACCACGCGCACGGAACGACCGCGGCCGGTGAGCTGGTGACGACGATCGAAGTGGAGACGACGACCGAGACGGAATCGAAGGGCGGCGACAAGAGCACGACGGTGGAGACGGAGACGACGACGGAGACAGCCACCGAGACTGCTGCGACGACGACGTCGAACATCGCGTCCACCGAGGGCATGATCGCGGTCAGCTCGACCGAGGAGGCTGGCGTTGAGCCCGGCGAGACGGTGAAGACGGAGGTGTTCCGCTCCGAGGAGGCCGACGGCCGCATCGTGACCAAGACGGTGCGCACGACCACGCGCACGGAGACGACCGCGGCCGGTGAGCTGGTGACGACGATCGAAGTGGAGACGACGACCGAGACGGAGATGATATCAACGGCGGATTCATCGGTTGAAGACACGAGTGAGGAACCCAATTGGTTTATGGCCTTGTTTACACCTGGAAAGAAGAAGGATGAGAGAAGTTCATCGCGAACCGTTCCCCAAAAGACGAAGGAGACGTCCTCTTCGTCGAGAACCATTAGTACGACGCCATCAAGAAAGATCTCTATAAAAACCAAGGACATCCACGACAACGCCAAACAAGACAATTCTGGCACAAAACACCACACTACAGAAGCCCACGGAGGTGGAGGAGACCACGGAAGTGACCGAGATCACCGAGATCACCGAGACGTTCGAGACGACCGAGGACGTGCCGACCACCACGACGGAGGAGACGACCGAGGTGACCGAGGTGACCGAGTCGAAGCCCGAAGAGACGAGCGAGGTGACGGAGGTGACGGAAGTGACCGAGACGACCGAGACGACCGAGGACGTGCCGACCACGACGGAGGTGACGTTCGAGACGACCGAGACCGTGGAGGAGACGGAGGTGACGGTGGAGGAGGCTGACGTGACGGAGGGCAAGAAGCCCAAGTCGAAGAAGCACCGCAAGCCGAAGCGCAAGCCGACCAAGGACACGACCGAGGAGACCACGGAGGTGGAGGAGACCACGGAAGTGACCGAGATCACCGAGATCACCGAGACGTTCGAGACGACCGAGGACGTGCCGACCACCACGACGGAGGAGACGAGCGAGGTGACGGAGGTGACGGAAGTGACCGAGACGTTCGAGACGACCGAGGACGTGCCGACCACCACGACGGAGGAGACGACCGAGGTGACCGAGGTGACCGAGTCGAAGCCCGAAGAGACGAGCGAGGTGACGGAGGTGACGGAAGTGACCGAGACGACCGAGACGACCGAGGACGTGCCGACCACGACGGAGGTGACGTTCGAGACGACCGAGACCGTGGAGGAGACGGAGGTGACGGTGGAGGCTGACGTGACGGAGGGCAAGAAGCCCAAGTCGAAGAAGCACCGCAAGCCGAAGCGCAAGCCGACCAAGGACACGACCGAGGAGACCACGGAGGTGGAGGAGACCACGGAAGTGACCGAGATCACCGAGATCACCGAGACGTTCGAGACGACCGAGGACGTGCCGACCACCACGACGGAGGAGACGACCGAGGTGACCGAGGTGACCGAGGTGACCGAGTCGAAGCCCGAAGAGACGAGCGAGGTGACGGAGGTGACGGAAGTGACCGAGACGACCGAGACGACCGAGGACGTGCCGACCACGACGGAGGTGACGTTCGAGACGACCGAGACCGTGGAGGAGACGGAAGTGACGGTGGAGGAGGCTGACGTGACGGAGGGCAAGAAGCCCAAGTCGAAGAAGCACCGCAAGCCGAAGCGCAAGCCGACCAAGGACACGACCGAGGAGACCACGGAGGTGGAGGAGACCACGGAAGTGACCGAGATCACCGAGATCACCGAGACGTTCGAGACGACCGAGGACGTGCCGACCACCACGACGGAGGAGACGAGCGAGGTGACCGAGGTGACCGAGGTGACCGAGTCGAAGCCCGAAGAGACGAGCGAGGTGACGGAGGTGACGGAAGTGACCGAGACGTTCGAGACGACCGAGGACGTGCCGACCACCACGACGGAGGAGACGAGCGAGGTGACCGAGGTGACCGAGGTGACCGAGTCGAAGCCCGAAGAGACGAGCGAGGTGACGGAGGTGACGGAAGTGACCGAGACGACCGAGACGACCGAGACCGTGGAGGAGACGGAGGTGACGGTGGAGGAGGCTGACGTGACGGAGGGCAAGAAGCCCAAGTCGAAGAAGCACCGCAAGCCGAAGCGCAAGCCGACCAAGGACACGACCGAGGAGACCACGGAGGTGGAGGAGACCACGGAAGTGACCGAGATCACCGAGATCACCGAGACGTTCGAGACGACCGAGGACGTGCCGACCACCACGACGGAGGAGACGACCGAGGTGACCGAGGTGACCGAGGTGACCGAGTCGAAGCCCGAAGAGACGAGCGAGGTGACGGAGGTGACGGAAGTGACCGAGACGACCGAGACGACCGAGGACGTGCCGACCACGACGGAGGTGACGTTCGAGACGACCGAGACCGTGGAGGAGACGGAGGTGACGGTGGAGGAGGCTGACGTGACGGAGGGCAAGAAGCCCAAGTCGAAGAAGCACCGCAAGCCGAAGCGCAAGCCGACCAAGGACACGACCGAGGAGACCACGGAGGTGGAGGAGACCACGGAAGTGACCGAGATCACCGAGATCACCGAGACGTTCGAGACGACCGAGGACGTGCCGACCACCACGACGGAGGAGACGACCGAGGTGACCGAGGTGACCGAGGTGACCGAGTCGAAGCCCGAAGAGACGAGCGAGGTGACGGAGGTGACGGAAGTGACCGAGACGTTCGAGACGACCGAGGACGTGCCGACCACCACGACGGAGGAGACGAGCGAGGTGACTGAGGTGACCGAGGTGACCGAGTCGAAGCCCGAAGAGACGAGCGAGGTGACGGAGGTGACGGAAGTGACCGAGACGACCGAGACGACCGAGGACGTGCCGACCACGACGGAGGTGACGTTCGAGACGACCGAGACCGTGGAGGAGACGGAGGTGACGGTGGAGGAGGCTGACGTGACGGAGGGCAAGAAGCCCAAGTCGAAGAAGCACCGCAAGCCGAAGCGCAAGCCGACCAAGGACACGACCGAGGAGACCACGGAGGTGGAGGAGACCACGGAAGTGACCGAGATCACCGAGATCACCGAGACGTTCGAGACGACCGAGGACGCCGACCACCACGACGGAGGAGACGACCGAGGTGACCGAGTTGACCGAGGTGACCGAGTCGAAGCCCGAAGAGACGAGCGAGGTGACGGAGGTGACGGAAGTGACCGAGACGTTCGAGACGACCGAGGACGCCGACCACCACGACGGAGGAGACGACCGAGGTGACTGAGGTGACCGAGGTGACCGAGTCGAAGCCCGAAGAGCCGAGCGAGGTGACGGAGGTGACGGAAGTGACCGAGACGTTCGAGACGACCGAGGACGCCGACCACCACGACGGAGGAGACGAGCGAGGTGACTGAGGTGACCGAGGTGACCGAGTCGAAGCCCGAAGAGACGAGCGAGGTGACGGAGGTGACGGAAGTGACCGAGACGACCGAGACGACCGAGGACGTGCCGACCACGACGGAAGTGACGTTCGAGACGACCGAGACCGTGGAGGAGACGGAAGTGACGGTGGAGGAGGCTGACGTGACGGAGGGCAAGAAGCCCAAGTCGAAGAAGCACCGCAAGCCGAAGCGCAAGCCGACCAAGGACACGACCGAGGAGACCACGGAGGTGGAGGAGACCACGGAAGTGACCGAGATCACCGAGATCACCGAGACGTTCGAGACGACCGAGGACGTGCCGACCACCACGACGGAGGAGACAACCGAGGTGACCGAGGTGACCGAGTTGACCGAGTTGACCGAGGTGACCGAGTCGAAGCCCGAAGAGACGAGCGAGGTGACGGAGGTGACGGAAGTGACCACGACGGAGGAGACGACCGAGGTGACCGAGATCACCGAGACGTTCGAGCCGACCGAGGACGCCGACCACCACGACGGAGGAGACGACCGAGGTGACCGAGGTGACCGAGTCGAAGCCCGAAGAGACGAGCGAGGTGACGGAGGTGACGGAAGTGACCGAGACGTTCGAGACGACCGAGGACGTGCCGACCACCACGACGGAGGAGACAACCGAGGTGACCGAGGTGACCGAGGTGACCGAGTCGAAGCCCGAAGAGACGAGCGAGGTGACGGAGGTGACGGAAGTGACCGAGACGTTCGAGACGACCGAGGACGTGCCGACCACCACGACGGAGGAGACAACCGAGGTGACCGAGGTGACCGAGGTGACCGAGTCGAAGCCCGAAGAGACGAGCGAGGTGACGGAGGTGACGGAAGTGACCGAGACGTTCGAGACGACCGAGGACGTGCCGACCACCACGACGGAGGAGACGAGCGAGGTGACGGAGGTGACGGAAGTGACCGAGACGTTCGAGACGACCGAGGACGTGCCGACCACCACGACGGAGGAGACGAGCGAGGTGACTGAGGTGACCGAGGTGACCGAGGTGACTGAGGTGACCGAGTCGAAGCGCGAAGAGACGAGCGAGGTGACGGAGGTGACGGAAGTGACCGAGACGACCGAGACGACCGAGGACGTGCCGACCACGACGGAGGTGACGTTCGAGACGACCGAGACCGTGGAGGAGACGGAGGTGACGGTGGAGGAGGCTGACGTGACGGAGGGCAAGAAGCCCAAGTCGAAGAAGCACCGCAAGCCGAAGCGCAAGCCGACCAAGGACACGACCGAGGAGACCACGGAGGTGGAGGAGACCACGGAAGTGACCGAGATCACCGAGATCACCGAGACGTTCGAGACGACCGAGGACGTGCCGACCACCACGACGGAGGAGACGACCGAGGTGACCGAGTCGAAGCCCGAAGAGACGAGCGAGGTGACGGAGGTGACGGAAGTGACCGAGACGACCGAGACGACCGAGGACGTGCCGACCACGACGGAGGTGACGTTCGAGACGACCGAGACCGTGGAGGAGACGGAGGTGACGGTGGAGGAGGCTGACGTGACGGAGGGCAAGAAGCCCAAGTCGAAGAAGCACCGCAAGCCGAAGCGCAAGCCGACCAAGGACACGACCGAGGAGACCACGGAGGTGGAGGAGACCACGGAAGTGACCGAGATCACCGAGATCACCGAGACGTTCGAGACGACCGAGGACGTGCCGACCACCACGACGGAGGAGACGACCGAGGTGACGGAGGTGACGGAAGTGACCGAGACGACCGAGACGACCGAGACGTGCCGACCACGACGGAGGTGACGACCGAGGTGACCGAGTCGAAGCCCGAAGAGACGAGCGAGGTGACAAGTGACGGAAGTGACCGAGACGACCGAGACGACCGAGGACGTGCCGACCACGACGGAGTGACGTTCGAGACGACCGAGACCGTGGAGGAGACGGAGGTGACGGTGGAGGCTGACGTGACGGAGGGCAAGAAGCCCAAGTCGAAGAAGCACCGCAAGCCGAAGCGCAAGCCGACCAAGGACACGACCGAGGAGACCACGGAGGTGGAGGAGACCACGGAAGTGACCGAGATCACCGAGATCACCGAGACGTTCGAGACGACCGAGGACGTGCCGACCACCACGACGGAGGAGACGACCGAGGTGACCGAGGTGACCGAGGTGACCGAGTCGAAGCCCGAAGAGACGCGAGGTGACGGAGGTGACGGAAGTGACCGAGACGACCGAGACGACCGAGGACGTGCCGACCACGACGGAGGTGACGTTCGAGACGACCGAGACCGTGGAGGAGACGGAGGTGACGGTGGAGGAGGCTGACGTGACGGAGGGCAAGAAGCCCAAGTCGAAGAAGCACCGCAAGCCGAAGCGCAAGCCGACCAAGGACACGACCGAGGAGACCACGGAGGTGGAGGAGACCACGGAAGTGACCGAGATCACCGAGATCACCGAGACGTTCGAGCCGACCGAGGACGTGCCGACCACCACGACGGAGGAGACGACCGAGGTGACCGAGTGACCGAGGTGACCGAGTCGAAGCCCGAAGAGACGAGCGAGGTGACGGAGGTGACGGAAGTGACCGAGACGACCGAGACGACCGAGGACGTACCGACCACGACGGAGGTGACGTTCGAGACGACCGAGACCGTGGAGAGACGGAGGTGACGGTGGAGGAGGCTGACGTGACGGAGGGCAAGAAGCCCAAGTCGAAGAAGCACCGCAAGCCGAAGCGCAAGCCGACCAAGGACACGACCGAGGAGACCACGGAGGTGGAGGAGACCACGGAGTGACCGAGATCACCGAATCACCGAGACGTTCGAGACGACCGAGACGTACCGACCACCACGACGAGGAGACGAAGGTGACGGAGGTGACAGAGTGACCGAGACCGAGACGACCGAGGACGAACCGACCACGACGGAGAACGAGGAGACCGAGGTGACCGGAGGTGACAAGCCCGAAAAGACGAGGTGACAGAGGTGACAAGTGACCGAGACGACCGAGACGACCGAGGACGTGCCGACCACGACGGAGGTGACGTTCGAGACGACCGAGACCGTGGAGAGACGGAGGTGACGGTGGAGGAGGCTGACGTGACGGAGGGCAAGAAGCCCAAGTCGAAGAAGCACCGCAAGCCGAAGCGCAAGCCGACCAAGGACACGACCGAGGAGACCACGGAGGTGGAGGAGACCACGGAAGTGACCGAGATCACCGAGATCACCGAGACGTTCAGAGACGACCGAGACGCCGACCACCACGACGGAGGAGACGACCGAGGTGAGAGGTGACCGAGGTGACCAGTCGAAGCCCGAAGAGACGAGCGAGGTGACGGAGTGACAGAAGTGACCGAGACGCCGAGACGACCGAGGACGTGCCGACCACGACGGAGAGTGACGTTCGAGACGACCGAGACCGTGGAGGAGACGGAGGTGACGGTGGAGGCTGACGTGACGGAGGGCAAGAAGCCCAAGTCGAAGAAGCACCGCAAGCCGAAGCGCAAGCCGACCAAGGACACGACCGAGGAGACCACGGAGGTGGAGGAGACCACGGAAGTGACCGAGATCACCGAGATCACCGAGACGTTCGAGACGACCGAGACGTGCCGACCACCACGACGGAGGAGACGACCGAGGTGACCGAGTGACCGAGGTGACCGAGTCAAGCCCGAAGAGACGAGCGAGGTGACGGAGGTGACGGAAGTGACCGAGACGACCGAGACGACCGAGACGTGCCGACCACGACGGAGGTGACGTTCGAGACGACCGAGACCGTGGAGAGACGGAGGTGACGGTGGAAGGAGGCTGACGTGACGGAGGGCAAAAGCCCAAGTCGAAGAAGCACCGCAAGCCGAAGCGCAAGCCGACCAAGGACACGACCGAGGAGACCACGGAGGTGGAGGAGACCACGGAAGTGACCGAGATCACCGAGATCACCGAGACGTTCGAGACGACCGAGGACGTGCCGACCACCACGACGGAGGAGACGACCGAGGTGACCGAGGTGACCGAGGTGACCGAAAGCGAAAAAGAGACGAGCGAGTGACGGAAGTGACAGAAGTGACCGAGACGACCGAGACGACCGAGGACGTGCCGACCACGACGGAGGTGACGTTCAGACGACCGAGACCGTGGAGAGACGGAGGTGACGGTGGAGGCTGACGTGACGGAGGGCAAGAAGCCCAAGTCGAAGAAGCACCGCAAGCCGAAGCGCAAGCCGACCAAGGACACGACCGAGGAGACCACGGAGGTGGAGGAGACCACGGAAGTGACCGAGATCACCGAGATCACCGAGACGTTCGAGACGACCGAGGACGTGCCGACCACCACGACGGAGGAGACGACCGAGGTGACCGAGGTGACCGAGGTGACCGAGTCGAAGCCCGAAGAGACGAGCGAGGTGACGAAGTGACGAAGTGACCGAGACGACCGAGACGACCGAGGACGTGCCGACCACGACGGAGGTGACGTTCGAGACGACCGAGACCGTGGAGGAGACGGAGGTGACGGTGGAGAGGCTGACGTGACGGAGGGAAGCCCAAGTCGAAGAAGCACCGCAAGCCGAAGCGCAAGCCGACCAAGGACACGACCGAGGAGACCACGGAGGTGGAGGAGACCACGGAAGTGACCGAGATCACCGAGATCACCGAGACGTTCGAGACGACCGAGACGTGCCGACCACCACGACGGAGGAGACGACCGAGGTGACGGAGGTGACAAGTGACCGAGACGTTCGAGACGACCGAGACGTGCCGACCACGACAGAGAGACGAGCAGGTGACCAGGTGACCGAGGTGACCAGTCAAGCCGAAAAGACGAGCGAGGTGACGGAGAGTGACAGAAGTGACCGAGACGACCAGGACGACCGAGACGTGCCGACCACGACAGGAGGTGACGTTCGAGACGACCGAGACCGTGGAGGAGACGGAGGTGACGGTGGAGGCTGACGTGACGGAGGGCAAGAAGCCCAAGTCGAAGAAGCACCGCAAGCCGAAGCGCAAGCCGACCAAGGACACGACCGAGGAGACCACGGAGGTGGAGGAGACCACGGAAGTGACCGAGATCACCGAGATCACCGAGACGTTCGAGACGACCGAGGACGTGCCGACCACCACGACGGAGGAGACGACCGAGGTGACCAGTGACCAGGTGACCGAGTCGAAGCCCGAAAGACGAGCGAGGTGACAGAGGTGACGAAGTGACCAGACGACCAGACGACCGAGGACGTGCCGACCACGACAGAGTGACGTTCAGACGACCGAGACCGTGGAGAGACGGAGGTGACGGTGGAGGAGGCTGACGTGACGGAGGGCAAGCCCAAGTCGAAGAAGCACCGCAAGCCGAAGCGCAAGCCGACCAAGGACACGACCGAGGAGACCACGGAGGTGGAGGAGACCACGGAAGTGACCGAGATCACCGAGACGTTCGAGACGACCGAGGACGTGCCGACCACCACGACGGAGAGACGACCG
>JAAVTH010000198.1:0-108265 GCA_011947325.1 Phytophthora macrochlamydospora
CCTCCCGTGCCTCGAAGTCGCTTGAAAAGTAGCTCGACCATCGTGGAGCGGAATTCTGTAACGAAAACCCTGAAGACAACCGTCGATCTTCTTGGCCCTAGCTTTCCGGAGGTGTCCGTTTTTCAGTCGTGCAGTGCGGTCGTGAGGACGTTCTTCGATGCGGCGCAATTTGGTGGGGTGGAATGGAGTGACTTTGACTTTACGCATGTGAACTGCACGACAGACGCATCTGTCGCCAAAGCGCCCGAGGATATCCAGCGAGAGTTTTGTGACGCAGTGGAGGCGGTGGCATCTCAAAAGTTTGCGTTTAAAGCTTGGGTGGCGACGACAACGTTTTGTACGATTCCGGATGCTGCATCTAACGACAAAGACATCCACGAGCTTCTTCGTACAGAGTACGACGCCATTCTGGACGGTGTTTTCCGGGCAGTATTGCAGTGAGTACTGTTCTTTTGCCGCCATCGAGGCTGTAGCGATCGTGTCCGTGTTGTCGCTACCCCACACCCCCATCGAGGACGTACCATTTAAACAATGCCAGGCAGACGGATACATCCGCTTTCGAAGAGTTTATTGAGTACGGAGATTTGGTTGCGAGCCGAATCGCAAGAGCCCAACTCAATCAAGAAACCTTACAGGCAGAAGGAAACCCGTGCTATCTTCTACGGAGGGGCGTCGACTGGACGATATTGAGCGCTCGATGTGGAGACTCAGTGACCTGCCGGGCATCGGCAACGACGGGCGAAAGGCGATGCCGCGCAAACCAGACCTATCAGAGGCGGAGCGCAGTGTACAGGACACGGAGCTCGCCAGCTTCTACGCCTCAAAACGTTATGCCGCATGGATAATTCACTTAACGCAGCAGCTCTTGCGAGTAGAGGAAATGCTCGGGAACTCATGGCGCGGGAAGTTGCAGCAGCGCGGGCATATTGAACGGTTATCGCGCGCTATTCTTCCGCAACGAATCGCGTTCGTATTGCAGCAGAATATGCCTGACGTATGTTTGAGCTACTACGCGGCGACCGACGCACTGTCGTTAGCGTGTCTTCCCAAGACAGCGCCCGGTCGCGTCGGGCTGTCGTCGTGGATTGCTCGCGACCATGTTCGCCATCGACCAGCGTTCAAGGATTGGAAAAGTGAGCAGCTTGTCGACCCCGAATATCTGACACCACGCACCGAAGCTGCAGCGGGTGCGTGTGTACCATTATCGGCTGCTCAACTCGAGCTCGTGTCACACAAAGTTTGGGCGATGTATCCTGCGGACCATAGCGTGGTGAGGATATATCGGACTCCGCGGGGACTAGCTTGGCTCACCGTATACTGTCGCGGGTAAGTTTGCTCCAACTACGCCAGGTTCGTTTACTTAATTGCCTGTTTTGTTTTTGGCAGGGACATTTTCGGGCTACGAACTAAAGCAAACAGCTTCAACGTGGATGGTGGAAACCTAGAGATTGAGCAACTAGAATCCGGTCAAACGCCTTCTTCCATCAAGCATGCATATGAGATGCAATTTGTTGGATCTTTTCAAGACGATTCAACAATTCACATCTCCCCGGGAAGAAGAAGTGGCCAAAGAAGCCCGACGGGCTTTCGACAATCACAATGTCTAACTCATTTCCAAACGGACTCACTGTTTCAGCTTGCTCTGATGGTTCGATTGCTCAACGATATGCAGGAGTTGAAATGTCCGCGACACGCACGGCTGATGAGCATGGTATCGGTGACAATCGCCATGCCCAAGAGGAGTATCGTGTGATATATGGGAAGGGAGTGTGTTGCGAGTACTTCGATGCGGGAGAAAAGAAGTGCTGCTAGCCAGTGGCATAATTCGTGTGATTTATGATTGTGCGAAGCGACGACTACACGCTCAGAAGCGATTTTTCCAGGGCACTGATGTTCACCCGCCTTTGGTGACGACGCTGACCCTGGACCCTGAGACCAATGCGCTTGTGGAGAGACGTCCTGATGGTGTCATTATTACTACTCTCACAAGTGGTGCTCGTGCGACATATCACGTAGATGGCACTCGCATGTACTTGAACTCTGGGAACTCGCATGTAGTTGTTAAAAAGCGAGGCTTCGCAGATGTCTGCTTTGATGTCGATGTGAACGTAACAGCTCAGCGGCACGCTGCAGGGAGCGCGTCGCAGTAACAAAGGGTGGTTTGCGCGCACGCAGTATTGTGAATATATATGATGGAACAAGTCTCGAGGTCAGCTACAACACGAAGGTGACAGCTCAAGTCAATGGGCGAGTTTCAACGCGGAAGCCTGGCGGGCAAGTTATTGTGGCGAAAGATAGCGGAAGGGTAGAATACTACGTTCAAGAACCAACGGAGGCTAACCGGAATCAAATCGGTAGGGACTCGAAAGACGACGACGATCGAGATGTGACGACCCACAACGGTGTGTACTACTTCGACTGCCGCCATGGACGCTTTGATCTTTGCGACAACGAGCAGAATCAATTCCACGCGGACGTAAGTGGGCCTGCGGATACGGAACCAACAGTTTTGGTTAATCTGGCCGGAGAGGTAAATGATGCGGAGGCTACGCGATATAATGTCGGTAGTATTTCAGCCAAAGCAGTTATCAATGAGCCAATCGAGCCTCACGTGTTCGTTCTCAACGGAGATGGTACTGGAGTCGAAGTATTACGTCCCCGTGATGTTGCTGACTATATTGATGGTGATAACCAAGCGGATGAGTTGGACAACCAGTTCGCGTCAAGCGCAATTAAACGACATGTTTTTCTCCGTCAAATGCGTTCGCCCGCGGAAATCTACCAGCAGCAAGGGCCGCTCTTTAATGACACAAAGCTGCATGAAGAAATGCTTTCGCTCGAGCAGCCTGTTGCAACAGCAGGAAAATTTCTCCCGAGCTACTTGGAAGAGCCGAGGCGAGCATGTACACAACGGCAGTTCACAACGGTGAGGCGTATCGAGCACTTCCAACCCTTGTCTGCGGAGGAGCTAGAGGAAATGCAGGCGGGTCAGGCAAGGTGGGGGCAATGGCAACAGGAGCGCGAGATGAACAAGGAATGCTATAAGGTTGTGGATCCTCGATCTTCTGACGCGATCGCTCAAGAAGTGACGATGCAGAAGAAAGTGCTGGCTGCCTACAAGGCGACCCGCGCGCGAAAGAAATTAGCTCGGCAAAAGCACGCGAAATGAAGATCAAGGGAGCCCAGGAGTTAAATGCTGGACAACGTATGGAAACCGTTCAAGAAGGTGAAGAAGCTTTGGGCGGAGAGGGTGAAGACGAGCAGGAGTCAGACGATGAATTTGGACAGTTCGGCTCCGACCTGAGTGACGATGACGTCGGTGAAACGGTTGAGGTGGACGATCCGATGGAGCTGCTGTGGTCTTCGTTTTCGCAGGCCGACAAAGACGGCAGAGGTCTGCTCTCTGTTGATCAAGGTATATTATGATCACTTGTGCTTCTTGTTTGCCTGCTAACTCGAGTGAAAATGTGTTGTTGCAGCCCGTCTTGGAATTGTCAATGTTCTGGGCATTGGCGTGACGGCACACGAGCTCACGGATGCACTCGTTGCGCTCAAGGTCTCCAACCCGACCATTGTACGCTCCGTTATGGTAGAGCAGCTTTACCTTGTTGTTATCGCACTGACGCACTTATGATGCAGGTGAGCTTTGACGTGTTCGCTGAGCTCGTGGCGATGTTTCGGCAATGGGACGAGGGCAACCAGGCGGAGGCGTCGACAATAGACGCTGTTCGCCCCATTCCGGCGCTAAAGACCGTGGGGTCCGAGCCTCGGATGACGCCACGCCCTTCGGCTGTCCCTGCGGGGTCCGCAGCCGAGGCTGTGCGAGCTCGAGGCAAGTGTTGAAGTCCTCCGAGACTTATTCAAATGTAGCCATGTGTTTTTTCGAACCCGTTTTGGCGCCAAAAGTTCAAGCGTCGCAGTCACCATTCGTTCACTTGCCACGCACTGCACAAGTCAGGAAGGAAGCATGACCAGCCCTCCGTCCCCCAAGCGCCAGCGCACCGACGACAAGCCCGCGGCCGAGCCCTCGAAGGAGGAGCTGGAGCAGATCCAGAAGGTGCTGGACTCGGTGGCCAAGGTGGAGGAGGAGTTGGAGAAGGTGAACGAGGAGCAAGCCAAGGAGATTTTGGCCATCGAGACCAAATTCAACGGCAAGAAGCGCCCCACCCTCGAGAAGCGCAACAAGCTGCTGGCGGACATTCCCAAGTTCTGGGCACAGGCGGTGCGTGAAAGCAACAAAGAGGCACATGTGGTAGGCGATAACGTATGACTGACCGTTGTGAACTGCAGCTCGTGAACCACCCGCTCCTGAGCAACCTCATGGACAAGCACGACGTCACGCTGCTGCAGCACCTCGAGACCTTTGACGTCCAATTCGTTGACGAAAACGGCGGCTACAAACTGGTGATGGTGAGCGACTAGGCAAAGCGGTTTTGGTGGTGGCTGTGATGTGTGTTAATGCGGTGGGCTGATGGCTGTTCTAGACTTTTAAGGAGAACCCTCTCTTGGAGTCCAAGACGCTATGGAAACAGTTCACGTACACGGACGACGAGCTCAAGGTGACGACGTCTGAGCTCAAGTGGAAGGACGAGGCCGGGATGAAGGAAGACGAGGAGAACGACGCCGAGGAAGAGGACGACGAAAAAGAATCCAAGTTCAACTTTTTCAAGGTTTGTTGAGCTCTGGTTTGCTACTGTTGAGACTCTGTTTTCCTGACGGCATATGTCTCTATAGTGGTTCAATTTGACGGAGCCCGGTGACGAAATCGCAGAGATTTTTAAGGACGACCTGTGGAAGAACCCTGTCATGTTTTACTTGATGGTATGTGTTGCTCATGGTGCTGAGTGGTCAACCTCGTCCAACTAAACTTGCTGCACAACTAGGACGAAGATGAGGATGAGGAAGGCGACGAGGAAGAGGAAGGTGACGAGGAAGCCGATGACCAGGAATAAGCTCGCTCCCTAGTAGAGAATGTTCTGTGTAGGTCCCACGAACAAGCTTTCTTTTGTCTTTGCCTCTCTCCTCAGCTGCTTTTCTTTTCCTGCTTCTTGAGGTACATGGCGCTAGGGAGCCACTTGATGGGGTTGCGATTGTAGATAGGCCAGTTCGGCAGTACCAACTGAAGCAAAACAACGAGAAACACTCTTGAGTTAGTGGTGTGAGGAGCGACACGTGTTCCCCCTTTTGGAAGTTGCATACCAGGGCACTGAAGACCGTCGCTGTCGCCCACGCCTTGAGAGGGTACGAGAAGTCCTGTTGGAAGTAGCCGTAGATCCACGCGGGTGTGCAGAACACCACGAAGCACACCACCAGCAGCGTTTCCGCGCGCCTGGCCCTTGTAGTCCACCATCGTACGAAGGTTTAACTGTTCACAATGGGAATGGCTACATATATCGGCACACAAATGTTACACAATATTTCTCCCTCCAACGCGAGATTGAGCGCTTTAACCGAGTTGGTTGACCGCATGATCGATATCAGCCGAACGCGTCACACGGAGCGAGGAGAAAGCCACAAAAGGGAGGTGAGGATGCGGCGACCGCTTCATGGTTCCCGTCGACCGTGAAGCTGTGCGTCTCACTGATGTGAGGCGTTGTGCTGGAGTTGATGGTCCAACTGCTAGTGCAGAGCAGATCGGAAGTAGCTATGACGGAAAAGACCATTGTAAACACTTTCCTACTATTTAAATTCACCTACCCGAAGTCTATTATCAGCCACGGATAATTCCGTCTAACCCTGGCGTTTAAACTGATCGCCGAAGCAGGGTTTTCAACCCGCAAGAGATCGCGCAGCTTCCGTGACGACAACCAACACCAGCCAAAATCTTGTGTGGCAGATGCTCAGCGTCTTACCATCATGACAACATCCCGCGGGCGAGGCCATCTTTGTTCTCCGGAACGGAATTCGCTAGGGAACATCAGGACACAAGTAAAATGCGAGGCTTGCCATGTTTACTTGTGCTTTAACTCGAAGCGCAAATGAAACTCCGAACGTTTCACACGCCAAAGGACTGTCATATTAATAGGCAAACGGCTGTGGGCCAGATTTGGCCAC
The DNA here is from genome assembly GCA_011947325.1 of Phytophthora macrochlamydospora. Taxonomy (NCBI): domain Eukaryota; phylum Oomycota; class Peronosporomycetes; order Peronosporales; family Peronosporaceae; genus Phytophthora; species Phytophthora macrochlamydospora. The sequence continues at coordinate 6,055 of JAAVTH010000198.1, forward strand.
TCTGGTACAAGAAGAGAGCATGAATGTGGAGGACTGCGTTGCTCGCCTACATCACATCATCGAGCTGGTCGAGCTCTTGCCTACGCCTAACAACAAACTCACGGATCACAAGTTGCGAAAAATTGTGGAGTCAAACATGCCAGCCGCATGGCAGAAGAAGTATGCTGAAAGCGGACAAGACTACAAAACGCTAGAGGAACTTGTGGCGGAAATCCGGTGATGTTTTCCGTCCAGGGGTGATTGCTGCACAGCACGAGCTGTGGCAACGTGGCCAAGATCTTGATGAACCGAGATCAGTTGTGTACTCCCTCAGCGGCGGTTCTTGGAACTGTCGTCGAAGGATTGGCGTGTGCACCTCGTGAATCCCTGTAGGTTCGACCCTTGGATTTCGCGTTTAATCTACCGGATGGCCTTTCACAGTCAAAGACATAAGAGAGTGTTAGATGGATTAGTTTGCCCACAATTCGTTCCCCTGCAGCCCACTTTTCTTGGGCGGCAGTTGAAGAGACGGGGTTCTTGGACTGCAAGTTCAAGAAGAACTAGCAACCACAGACAATCAATATACAGAGAGATCCTTATGCAAATATACAGCCGACACTTATTCTTATAGACCCTTGGTCAGGGGGTCTCACACCAGGTTCAATCCAACGCCCAAGACACCTGGAAAATCTTGGACTTGGTTCAGCGAATGCGCACCACCTTCAATCGAAGGAACACACAGATTAATCAATACAAATCCAAATACAGAACGTTGTAAGACGCAGTCTCAAAACAAACTCAAGCGGCGACTGCTATCCAGCCGCTTGAGCGTAGTTTTAATATGAAGTGGGTTGGCCTGCAAGACAGACGCCCAACCAGTAAACGGAATGGTTGGGGCGCCTAGACTCCCTCCCAATTAGACTTAACAAACAGGTGGGGAGCAGCAGGTCACCTTAGCACTAACACGCAAAGAACGCCGACTGGCTCTTGTGCAGTACAGGGCAAAAAGAACTCTCTGATTGATATCTCTTATAGCTAATTGATCTGTAGCTCTTCCGCAGATCTTGGGCACAGTCATTAGGATACGAATTAGTCTTGATCTTACTATGCTTGACTTGATGACGGCCACTTATCGTGGGTTCGTTGCTCTTTAAATCATCTGTGGCGTAAACATTCTGGGTACAAACCACTGGGTTCATGGTGAATGCGAATTCTCGCTAAGCGCCAGAATCCACGTCCAAGAGAAGATCTCCGTCGTAGAGAATCTCCATCAAAGAAGTGGCCGCCCAAGAAATATATCCTCGGTAAGTTCATCCAAGAACTTCTTGGGCCTTGGACGGCAGCTGTGCTTCTTGGGTCACTTGGGCAGCTTGGGGATTTACAGGTCCTTGCCTCACACATCGTAAGGTTGGCCAAGGCGAGAAGGGTTGCACACAGGAATACCTTTCACTGTGACAATTTATACCTTGGTTCTTGGCGACCCGTTTAAGGACGAGGGGTGACCAGGACGTAACGTGCACTCACGCTCAAGGCAATGTGCCCTTGGGCGTACATTCCAAGAGCGGAGATTCCTTCAGCGCGCATTCCTAGGACACGCCATTTCTTGGGCGTGCCTTTCAAGAACACATTTTCTTGGGCGCACTTCCTGGTCTCGAGGGCTCATCCATGGTAGGACAGCACACACCCGCCTTCTCCCAAGCGACACGTTTTATCGCACACTTCTTCATCTCTTGGACGTAATATTCAACACTAGCTCCATAGTAAACTCCATGTGTAAACTCTCCACAGCGCAATCCATAGAAAAACACAATTCACATCGTCACAAACTAGTGGCCTACTTCCGCCGGCTCGAAGAAGCTGAAGGTCAACAGCGTCCAGCACAAACCAGATGCCTAACGAGGGCAAGTCTACAACGTCTCGCAATGGCAACTGTAGTGATCACCACGACCACAAGCACAACAATAAGTCCACCGACGGCAAGAAGCAGTGGTGCTAGTACCACAAGTCACTCAGCCACGACAGGTCCGAGTGTCGTCCGAAAAACAAGACCGGCGAGGAGAAAAACTTCATTGGCATCGACGTGACCGAAACATGTTACAACATTAAACCCACCACACCGATTACGTCAGCGCTGCGACGTGGTGCGAACGCTGGATGGACTATCAGAGCCATTGTTGTCAGTAACGTCGTGCATTTTGCAGAGGAAAACTACTACAACGCGAGAGCAGGTTAGTAAGGCGAATGCCTCACAAGCAGTAGAGGGGCTGGGTTGGGAGCAGCAGCTTGCAGAGTGAGCTCGGCGGCTCAGTGTTGCGGGGCGCGCTGTCCACCCTCCTCGACCGTACCCTCGCAACCTGTTTGATCTATCGTTGCCGTTCTTAACTGACATTTAACATTCCCACTTATAGATCTGGATCACCCATGCTTGGATCCATTGCTTCCGCGATGTACCCATATCTGATTCGAAGATATGGGTCTGGATGCAACATGCTGGGTTTCAATATTGCCATAATTTCCGAGAGTGCTTCACCACAACCGCCTCCCGACTGAGGTTGTTGCCCGCAACGACATCACGTCAGATGTACTCGAAATCTTCCCTTCCGATCACGAAACCATCTCGCACCATGAGTTCCGCCAGCGGAGGGGTATTTCTGCCCTAGAATCCGTCGGGGTATTTCTGGCGCCTCCGCCTCCATCGCAGGAACTTCCGTGACCTCAAAGAGAGGCTCTCCGACGCCTGAGCCACCGCCCGATGTCAGCAAGCTCCAGCATCAGCTGGATCAAGTGCGTGCAGCGTTGGATCAAGCCGGTATTGCATTGGATCGGCGCACCTGGGAGAAAGAATATTTGGAGAGTGTACTGGACGACCTTCCTCGCCTAATGGGAGCTCCCGTTCGTCAGGAGAAGGCGAGCCGTTTGTCTGCAGCTTTGGATCACGCTATCAATGCTCTGGACCGACGTATTTGGGAGGTTCACTGCCTGGAGGACTCTCTTGATGACCAAGCAGACAAGATCCACTGTCTGTCGCAAGATCTATATCTCACAAATTCCACAAGCGAGCCTTTATAGATGATTTGGACATGGTGCACACGGATCTGCGCTCGATGCAGTCTCAGCTCTATGCGGCAGATCGAGATCGAGATCGCGATCTCGCTGATTTAAGTCGCCGTGCTGCCGAACAGAAGTTAAACGATACGTGTGCTCGCCTGCATAAAATTCTAGCTGGATCCACGCTTGAAACGGCCTCCATTCTTCAGATCGAAAGTCCGACAGCTGTACAAAGCCTCGCCAGCTCCAAACTCCGCCATGATTACGACGATGTGGTGGACACCGCCCAAAGACTGGAGAAAGAGCGAGATATGACCCGGGCGAAGCTGGCTACGACTATCTGAGAGGGAGATCTATCCCGCTTGGAGTCAGACCGACTTCGCAAGTATTCTCTCCCTCGGATCCACGTGGTCTAGGCCTTCTTTAACAGTGATCCTTTGTCAATAGGTCGAGCTGGCAGACGCCCAAGTTTCAGTGAAAAACTTGCACAAGGGGATCGACAGTGTGGCAGGCGGGCAAGGTTCAATTGGCCGCGAGCTTGGAGCGGCTCGATCTACTTACATCATCATATTAAGTAATGTCGCTCCAGTTATTGCATCAAAAACGGCGGATCCAGCTTCTCCTGCTCATCTGTGCCCGGATCATTACCCAAGCGTCTTCACGAGGCACCCTGGCCGTCTGGGTTTCCGCCATCCAAACGTCTGCGTCATTCAGCGTCAACTCCAGCTGATTCAGCTGGATACGAGGACTGTAATCCTCCAGAAGCCGAGATCGATGATGATAACGGTGAGATCGGCGATGATCTAGGCGATGTCGCCCCCTGCCAAGACACATTGAGCCAAGATCAAGACGGGTTAGCCACTAGTGTTACGGAGGGTCGCAACCAGCTTCAGGGTGGTATTCCAGATCCACCGATTGCCGGACTTGAGACATGTTCGCACAACAGCCCTGAATCTGACATTAGTGATGACGAAGGCAGTGCCTCAGATGGTCAGTTGCTCATGGCGAAGGCGAGATCTCGGTCGGAAGCGCACCGGCCATCGTCGGCAGGCGTTGGTGCCGTTGGGACCAAAGCTACAGAATCGGGCGATCCTCTCCAGATTTCCGATCAAGAACCGTCAAGTAGTACGACTGCAGATCCAGCACCACTACGAAATCCACCTACGAATCTGCTCGAGGCTCTCATGGAGTGCGACGAAGTGGATCCGTGGCGCAACCACTACCGAGATTCGCCAAGACAGCATCCCACGCGCGATGTACCACGCCTCCAAGACCGTTTTGACGCCGTCACTCGCGATCTGAGCTCGTAAGTGTCGTTAATCGCGCGGATCTACCGCTGACCAAAGTTTGTCTCGTCTTTCTGCATGCAGATCCGCATCGACCCGCTTATCTCCTCGCAGCACAACGTAGGTGGTCGCAGGTTTTTAGATAGGAGATCTTCACGAGATAACTCGATCGCTAATCCAAAATTCCCATGCTCTTAAGCTTGTATCGCCGTATATGGATCCGTTCGTGCACGGCACTGACGAACACGAATCGCCGTTCCGTCAGTCTGTGTGCTCATCGCCCATGCACAACATTAAAGAGACGTTCTGGTGATGGGCAAGTCAAACCGACGATCGCCCATCTCTATACGTGGGACAGTACCGTATAACCTTTATCGTAAAGGCACCCCATGAAGCGCCAGTACTCCAAATTGCAGCCAATCACAGGCGATGATTCCTGTCATCTATCATGTTTTATCAAAAGGCACCCCTGTAAATTACCAACTACTACCCATATATTACTGCCGCCTTTGCTCCACCAGTGCTTCATTCTGTAGCTTCCAGCGCATCTGAAGCATGTCTCGTGCAGGTCGCCCCAACATCCAAGGCTTTGAGGCCGACCTCACGCAACACGAACGCAATTCCGTCAGCTTTCTGCGTAGGAATGCCACCATCAGCTTCATCACGAAGAACAGCATGGCTGCAGCTGTGGCGATGGCGGTGAACCGAACTCGCCCAGGGTGTATAGGCGCAGCGCACTTCGGACGACGTCCAGAGACCAGATCCAGGTAGCTTCCCGGCTGAGGTCCTTGGCCCACGTGAGGTACCCCAGGACCAGCGATCTGATCCTGGGCGGCGTGTGCTCCTTGTGGCAATCCCCTTACGGTCCGTTTAATCTGGAGTATCCACCCACCTGACTCAGGCAGAAAAGGTTAGTTATGAGGCTGGCTCTGACACTCACTTCCCCGGAACGCTGTTCCTAGCGAGAACCAGGTCAAAATACCACCACACAAGGTTAATTACACCACAATATATATATATACAAATTCCTTATTCTTTAACTTTGGCCCTGGAACTGGGCCAGAAACGTCGGGTGCTGTTGAGTAGGTATTCCTGGATCACCCGACGACAATATCCAGGTACTCAGACGTATTGAAACCCACACCACCTCCTTTTGGACCTGAAACACAAACACTTGGACCAGGAGGACGTCCGAGTTAAAAGCAGATAGCAGTCGTTATATGCGGTAGTCAAAGCAGGCGAAGACTCAGGAGGGCGACTACAGATAGCCCCCACGAACCCTTGTTAACATGAAATGGAACACCCTGCCCACACTTCCAGGTGACCAACTGGGATATGGAATAGATGGGACCTGGTTTTGCCGAGCTCCCCACCTAATTTGAACTTGATCTAGGTGGAGCTCACACGGACGACCAGTCCTAGCCGGGCGTGCCCTCACGGGATAAGCTTTCCGCAACAGTCGACGCCTGAGACCCCACGGGGATCAACAGGCACTTGTGCTTTAGACGGCAAATTGAACTCTGTTTATGGTTTAACCTAATTACTATGGAAATTTACCTTGTGCGCCGATTTGACTTGATTTTCGTATGAAGACTTGCGGCCAGCGGTTTTAGATCTCGCGACCCTCTGCGGCAGTGACCTTTGAGTTGGCGACCCTTGGTTTGGCGACTCCTCGATTGATATCTTGAAAGATGTGGTGTGAAACTCTCGTAGAAGCCTGGGGTTTTACCCTCATAATTCCAGGCGCCTGATCCAGGTGGTATGATCCAGGTGCAACTTGTGATAATGGCCGATCCAGGCGACTTCTGTGACTTGTAAACACTTGCCGCGACTATATGCTCCTGAAACATCTTGGGTACAAAGTACCAACCTCAGGTGACTCCCGATCCAGGAAACGTGATCCAGGTGCCCTGATCCAGATATCACTTGCGACGACTGATCCAAGTGGCTCCTGGCTTGTGGACACTGGAGGCGACTCTGAGCCTGAAACATCTTGGGTTCAGTATGCCGATACCAGATGGCTTCCGATCCAGGTGCTTGGTGCCTCAGAACTTGACGACATGACGTGGTTCAGGTCCAAAACTTCTGTTCCACGGTACAGCATATAAGTTCTACCTGGATCTGGACTCAGTTGTCTTGGCTCAGGTCAAAGTGTTCTGGATCACCATGATGACATGCCCGCGTCACTCCCCAGGTTCAAGTTGAACTCCACGACCCGACACCCACCGTTGATATCATCCGGTCAATCAGAGGCCAGATTCGGGGCAGCCGCAAACGGCAGAATTGCATCGTGTCACAGCTGTCACGAGGTTTTACCCAGCACTTCGAGGTGAGGAGCGCAAGTCGTATCAGCGAGTGGAGACTGCCGATAAGACAGAAGAGGATGCCAAGAAGCTACACTGGTAACCGTAATTAGTCTCATCGAGACTAATTTGTGTAAATCTTTTTATTTTTCTCACACTAATGAGTGTAAGTGGTACTATATCAGAACACACACTAATTATGGCGTGGTGATTTAGTCTCACGTCTGCTACCATCACAGTCGCCGTTGTCCGTCTTGCCAACAAAGTCTGCAGGATACTTACAAATTATTTCCTGCAAGTGCGGATACAGTTGGGAGGGGTTCCAAATACCATCTAAACCGAGGGATAAACCGCACCTAATCATCGCCTTCCTCGCATAGTTTAAGCCATGGTTGTCACGTTGGGAGTTTGCCTCGCGCACACAATCAGCCGCGAGCGAGAGGAAGAACTTCTTCCCAGGATTCTTGAGTTTGTCCGATCATGATCCATCTTCCACTTGGCGTTCTGCCATTCATCAGCTTTAATTCAGGCAATTTTGCGCTCGTTCCACTAATTTCCAAACACCGAAAATCTTTCGCACAGCAAATAGTATCACTATTCTGAAGTGAGACCAATTCACGGATGAGACTATTTTGCAACTGAGACTAATTGCGGTTACCAGTGTAGTAGAAATAATAAATCTGATGTCGAGCTGCAACATTGTCCACGGCGTGTCAAAAGATACAGAACGTTTTTCAATAAATAAAGCATATCGTTTTGCATTAAACGGAGGGGATGTAAGCTGGTGCACCTACCTTCTTGGAACCCTATCACCAAGACTTCACCATTAAAGGCGGCCTAACTTTCCGAGTGACCGCGAAGGGGTTTGAACCCTTAATCTGCCGCGTCAACGTAGCGAACGGCCAACATAATCACCGTAAGTAATTTATATGAAGGTAGCATATCTCAAGTACGTTGCACCCTGGTGCTACAAGGGTGCCTTACGATAAAGGTTTTACGGTATGGTGGTGAGCAGATCCACTCATCCCCGTGATCCACTTCAACGCTGCGCTCGTCAGTTTGGATCTCCATCGGAAACACCACACGTACTTCTAAGGAAGTCTCCATATCTATCGCTAACCCCAAAACTCGGTCATCTTTGCCTTGCACGGCCCAGATCGCACTGGATCCAATGAATATATGCAAAATATACCTCCTTCCATCAGATCATACAACCACCTTGCACGTACTTCAACCAACACATCAACAAGGTGACCAAGCTGGCCGGACAGGAGACACGTGGAGTTCATGCTGCAGTCATTCGTGCTTCACAGACCTCTCTAGAAGCAGACGCATCAGAGCTTCAAGCCCTCCGACGAGCAGATCGAGGAACCAGTGGAAGAACACCCCTGTGGTGCCACGCGTGAACGTACGAGTGTCACTATACCCACTACGAGATCGTACACCACGTTCTACTCCATCACCAGCGTCTACCGTGCGTCACACACCACCACCTGGCCAAGAACGAGCTCGTGTTTCTCTAGAAACACCGCCACAGGTTGCAGCCGATGCCCATCTGCAATTGGTTGTACAGCCAATCATCAAAAGCATTGTCGGCCAGAGAGACACGTCGGGCAAGACTCTACACGACTTCGCTGCTAATGGCGCAACTTTTCAAGATATCATGCATGCACTCTGGAACAGATTCAACGGCTATGTGAAAGGGATAGCCAAGAAGTCGGAAGCGGACGGATGGGAAATGGACCGACCTTTAGAGCTGGCGTGGAGTCGGGCGATGCAATTCAAGTATAATCGCCACATTATCCAAACGTCAAAGACCGAGCAGGCTTGGGATCGATGGGTTGTCTCTCTGCGAGGACAGACGGTGATGCTGCTGATCTACGAGTACGGGATGGCCATCCAAAACGCACGGGACCACGCAGAGTTTCTGAAGGCCCGAGTTACGCCGCTAACGGATCGTGCTGGAGCAACTGCAGACTCTGTTCTTCTTGACGTGGTGACAACGCTTCAAGATATTTGGGGCAATACTTATCAAGCTGCTGATGCGGTGTGACGAATGTGGGCCAACGCTATCACGCGAAATTTAGATCGCTCGACTTGGGATACTGCTGTCTTGGATCCTCCGCCAGAGCATGTCGAACGTCTTCTCCGAGCAGCAGACTCGGAGGCCGAGCACCACCTTGCCCGTCTTACCCAAACATCGCGGTTGGCTCGCGACTGTATAGATGCATCGCTTGCAGACACGAAAAACTGCAGGAAGCTTGGACGGCATTTGGCTTGCGATTGGAGAACCAAGAGCGAGAACTACAGGCACGCAGACAGATGGTCGAAGGTTTTCTTGCGGATCTTCCGCTACCAGATCTTTCCGGGGCGATCAACGAATTAGCAGGAGTGCAGAACCTTGAAGACACCGAACACCAAGAGTAGTTTACCGGTATGGACGCTTTTTATTAGTCGGCAGAAGACGGCAGTTGCCTCTCAATAAATCCAAAAGCATCGTCATCGTTTTCTTCATCGATAGGCATGTCTTCCACTCGATAAACCACGCGCACAGACCCACTGATTAGATCAGGAGTCAGCCGGCTTTCCTTAGACAGCGGTCCAGTTGGGTCAAAATGACCGCCAATTTTCCACCCACAATGTTCAAACACCCGAGCCATGTCGAACTTCTCAAAACGCTGAAAAGTTTGAACCACAAACGGAAGAAGGTCGGAACTGCTGGACTCGATGTAATGGCGTTGAAATGACTTCTTGATGTAGCCGAAGAGAAACTCAATGGGATTAAAAATGGGCAGTACGCTGGCAGGAAGATGGGAACCACGCCGATACTTCTCAGGAAGACGACAATCTCAGGGTGCCTGTGAATGGATGCACCATCCAAAATCCACACGGAATGAGAGCCAGGATACATCCGCACGTTCCCCTCTTCGAGTACGCGAACGCACTGCAGCAAGTGTCAAACGTGACGCGATCAAAAGTACCCTCCGTGTCAAAGTAATTAATGACGCCATTCACTCCCATAAATGCCAGCATAGAAACTCGAGGCTTGCGCTGAAAGTCTCCTCGAATCGCAAGTTTTGTCCCTTTCAGTGAGTAGCCTCTCTTCTTGATCATCCCGCGATTGTCAAACGAAACTTCGTCGAGAAAGACCAGGTTGGAGTGCGACCAGTCAATGTTGCTGAGCTCCTCTGTAAAACGGAACACATTCGCCTCTTTGATGTGCATGGCACGTCGCTCAAGCACTTTGCGGGTCAGGCCACATTCGTGGATTAAACGCCACATGGAAGAAGTGAAGATACTGATGTGATGCTCCTGCTGGAAGGCGTTTTGAGCTTCGTCCAAAAATGCCAGCGGTCGTTCGGCAAAAAGTCACAAAGCCGTTGTCTGTGTGCAAGCGAAAATCTCCTGCGGACATCACCAGTTCGAGCGCTTTGATAGGTCCCAGTCTGCTCATAAACCCGAATCCAATTGCCAATTGTTTGCACGGTCTTCTTGTATATCCGTGAAAGCTCTTTACCTGAATATCCGAGGCAGTGAAAGCCGTAGAGACAATGGAAAACAGTATTTGGATGCGCATGCTGTTTGGTTACAGCTTCTTCCATCGTGATACTACAATTTTAGACACGGTAATAGTGGTGTTAGCATCAGTGAAGTCGAGTAATACACTGTAGCATCGCACCTCACGGTATCCAACGCACTCCATGCAGTGACAGCGCGCCACACTTCTAAACCGTGCAGGTGGACAGGCAGTGTTCGCACACAAGTTGCCAGCAGTCCGTATTTGATTCACAGGCCCGTTGACACGAAAGACCACTGCTGCCGCTCCATCGATATCAGCTGAGGACGCTGCAGCTCTGTCGTCGTTATCGCTGCTGCAGACGCCCTTGCTGCGATCCCGGCGTACGCTTGCACTCTCGGCGAGTGTTCTTGCGTCGGTAGTGCGTCAACGGTCCGCCGAGGCTGGGAAGGAGCGCTGGGTCCAAGGCGAGCAACCGGAGCAGATCGACGGCGCGCTTGTGCTGTTTGTCGTCAAAATCGATGTGATTGGGCGAAATTGCGCTGGTCGATTTGCTGGAGGTTCGACAAACAGACCAAAACTTCCAATTTTTGCTAGAAAACACAATACGCTCTCAAAATATTCTTTCTCCCAGGTGCGCCGATCCAATGCAATACCGGCTTGATCCAACGCTGCACGCACTTGATCCAGCTGATGCTGGAGCTTGCTGACATCGGGCGGTGGCTCAGGCGTCGGAGAGCCTCTCTTTGAGGTCACGGAAGTTCCTGCGATGGAGGCGGAGGCGCCAGAAATACCCCGACGGATTCTAGGGCAGAAATACCCCTCCGCTGGCGGAACTCATGGTGCGAGATGGTTTCGTGATCGGAAGGGAAGATTTCGAGTACATCTGACGTGATGTCGTTGCGGGCAACAACCTCAGTCGGGAGGCGGTTGTGGTGAAGCACTCTCGGAAATTATGGCAATATTGAAACCCAGCATGTTGCATCCAGACCCATATCTTCGAATCAGATATGGGTACATCGCGGAAGCAATGGATCCAAGCATGGGTGATCCAGATCTATAAGTGGGAATGTTAAATGTCAGTTAAGAACGGCAACGATAGATCAAACAGGTTGCGAGGGTACGGTCGAGGAGGGTGGACAGCGCGCCCCGCAACACTGAGCCGCCGAGCTCACTCTGCAAGCTGCTGCTCCCAACCCAGCCCCTCTACTGCTTGTGAGGCATTCGCCTTACTAACCTGCTCTCGCGTTGTAGTAGTTTTCCTCTGCAAAATGCACGACGTTACTGACAACAATGGCTCTGATAGTCCATCCAGCGTTCGCACCACGTCGCAGCGCTGACGTAATCGGTGTGGTGGGTTTAATGTTGTAACATGTTTCGGTCACGTCGATGCCAATGAAGTTTTTCTCCTCGCCGGTCTTGTTTTTCGGACGACACTCGGACCTGTCGTGGCTGAGTGACTTGTGGTACTAGCACCACTGCTTCTTGCCGTCGGTGGACTTATTGTTGTGCTTGTGGTCGTGGTGATCACTACAGTTGCCATTGCGAGACGTTGTAGACTTGCCCTCGTTAGGCATCTGGTTTGTGCTGGACGCTGTTGACCTTCAGCTTCTTCGAGCCGGCGGAAGTAGGCCACTAGTTTGTGACGATGTGAATTGTGTTTTTCTATGGATTGCGCTGTGGAGAGTTTACACATGGAGTTTACTATGGAGCTAGTGTTGAATATTACGTCCAAGAGATGAAGAAGTGTGCGATAAAACGTGTCGCTTGGGAGAAGGCGGGTGTGTGCTGTCCTACCATGGATGAGCCCTCGAGACCAGGAAGTGCGCCCAAGAAAATGTGTTCTTGAAAGGCACGCCCAAGAAATGGCGTGTCCTAGGAATGCGCGCTGAAGGAATCTCCGCTCTTGGAATGTACGCCCAAGGGCACATTGCCTTGAGCATGAGTGCACGTTACGTCCTGGCTACCCCTCGTCCTTAAACGGGTCGCCAAGAACCAAGGTACAAATTGCCGCAGTGAAATGTATTCCTGTGTGCAACCCTTCTCGCCTTGGCCAACCTTACGATGTGTGAGGCAAGGACCTGTAAATCCCCAAGCTGCCCAAGTGACCCAAGAAGCACAGCTGCCGTCCAAGGCCCAAGAAGTTCTTGGATGAACTTACCGAGGATATATTTCTTGGGCGGCCACTTCTTTGATGGAGATTCTCTACGACGGAGATCTTCTCTTGGACGTGGATTCTGGCGCTTAGCGAGAATTCGCATTCACCATGAACCCAGTGGTTTGTACCCAGAATGTTTACGCCACAGATGATTTAAAGAGCAACGAACCCACGATAAGTGGCCGTCATCAAGTCAAGCATAGTAAGATCAAGACTAATTCGTATCCTAATGACTGTGCCCAAGATCTGCGGAAGAGCTACAGATCAATTAGCTATAAGAGATATCAATCAGAGAGTTCTTTTGCCCTGTACTGCACAAGAGCCAGTCGGCGTTCTTTGCGTGTTAGTGCTAAGGTGACCTGCTGCAACTGGAATTTCTCGAGGCCTTGTAGAAGCTCGGAAATCTTGGGAATCGGACACGTGTGACGGATGGTAAGCGCGCGGAAGCAGAGAAAGTCGGTCGAGAAGCGGTCCGTCTTGTCCTTCTTTGGAATAATGAAGGCAGGTGCGGCCCACGGACTGCTTGTATCGCGTACGATATCACTGAGGTGGCCAAGTTGAGCGTCCTCCTTCTCGAAAGCCTCAAGGTAGGCTTGAGGAATACTAAACGGACGCGCATGGTACAGTTGATCACGGTTCTTTATCTCGAACTCGTACGGCTCGCCGGACATGGTACTTATGGTTCCTTGGCCGAGGTCGTCGAAATGTTGGGGCAGGTTGTGCAGTGCTTTTTCTCGACATCTGAGAGGTGGTCAGGGATATACTCGGCGATGTTCACTTTGGAGTCCTTGGCGCCAAGAATTTTTATGATTTGACGCACTGCATCTTGGATGCTGTTTGGAATTTCGTACAGATCACTCGTCCTCGAGGTTGACGCGTTCGCGTATTGGCACCTCGAGTCCGCCCCACTCAATTTAGCGTCCGTCGAAGTCGAACTTTAGTTTCAAGGCAAAAATCAGGTCTCGGCAGATTATGAACTCGTAACCGTTCTTCACGGAGCGGTGTCCGTGGCGTAGACGATGTGGTTCACGATGCGGTTCATCGTGAACTCGAGCTCAGGCAGCTTGAACTGCACTTGGGCTGCGCCGACTGTTTTGAATCAGTCGCTTTCGGTCAACCACTTGACCTTGAAGCGAGTCAGCTATCGCGCATTGGGATGACATCAGCGAGCATGACGAATCAAAGACCGTAAGCGCACGACCGAGAGTTGAGCCGTTGGGCATATGTGACGGGGTTACACGAAAGTCATAACCGTGTGTTGACTTTGGAGGTTACGCGAAACTCTTAACCGTGTATAGAGTTTCGACTCTGTAGCCATCTGGCTCTTCACCACTCATTTAATAACTATTCAATCGTCCTCATCGAGCGCTCGTCTCGAGTCTGTTCGTTCAGTGAGAGCTCTTGCAACGTGGACTCCTTGACGGTGAAGACTACACTGGATAATACCGAGCTGGGGGATTGACCCACATGCTGATTGTCATTTTTTCAGTCTGCTGGCGCGACGGTACCACAAGGCTGAGGCCCGACCCTTCCCAATTGATCATCCACTTACCTTCATAGTCAACAAGCGACGTCAACTCACAGTTCGGAATTCGGTTGCCGATTCACTTGATGTCGGCACGGTGGACTCAACGCATTGTCTAGTCTCAACCCTCGTCGCTGAAGCAGCATTAGAAGACCTATATCTATTCACTACGTTCACTCCCACCCACGTCTGGCCCGGACGATTTGCTTGTAGGCCGGCCACCGTCGATGGTCCCGCTCGCGCATACATTTTAAAGAGTTTGCTGCTAAAGCCTCAAGGTGGCGTGCCTTCGAGCTGTGCGATGCAGCATCGGATAGATGAAGCAAGCTAAGTCGCAAAGCGGCACGATGACTGCATGGCTTGGACTGAATTAACCTACGCAAAATTGCTGGCATTGGTGCAAAGGTGGAACAAGTGCTGTATCGCCTCAAATTACATGCTTACCACCTATATTATTTGACCAAAGACAGAGTTGGATGTCCCCCTGCAGCTTGTGCTCATGGAGTAGGTATTTACGTGTATCATATCTTCTGACCATGTCCCGCTGCGACCCGCCAGCGCCAAATGTTGACACAGCGATGGATTCAATTAAACCTGCTGGAGAAGGAAGTGGATCGCGCGTGCTTTGGACTAGAATTACAACAGGTACCACAAGGCGTCTGCGGCATCGTGCAGGAGACAGTTGTTAGAGCACTCCAAAAGGTCCGTGACTCGTACCTCCACAGCTGGCGTATTGGGGAAGGTTGCACTTTCACGCAGTCTGGAAGTGGCGGTTGCAGCATTTGATGACAACTATGATGTGTCTGCTCGACACCATAGCGCTCTTTTAAGTCTAGACTACGATTTGATTACCGAGCCATGCACATGCGCATACGCCGAGCCGCATCTACATTGACATCAACGATCGCGATCGCGGCGACAGTGATACAGAGGGTACTCGCAGGTACGATGGCTGGGGTGCAGCGGGCGATACCAGAAGGTCGGACGGCTACCTGCTTTTGTTTGATAGTGGATTCAGATACAATCCAGGTCCAGGTGAGACTGTTGCGGCGGTTGTCCTGATAGACGACATTGGAACTCACTTCCAAGTGGTGTGGACATGCAGCATATCATACGTGGCAATCACCACCACGAATAATCTTGCCGAAAACTTGGGACTCCTCGCAGGACTCAAGGCATGTGCTCGCTACTGTTACTATCCACTCCACGTCATTGGAGACAGCGAGTTGATCATAAGGCAACACAGAAAGCGGAGGCCTCCTCAAGAGTCCTCGCCTGGGATTATCACGCACGTGCCTTCGTTACAATGGCGGACATACTGGCGAACAAAGCCATGGATACACGAGCGAGCGCACAAACTACTTTGAGAGAGAAGACCAACCTCTTCTCTGGCGATGATCATTACTTCATGAATTTGAGACAGTTGACGGAGCAGTGGAGGAAAAGGGGGTGCCCAGGCCCTCACCGAGCCGAACTGTCGATCGATAGAGAGGCGAATGACAGGACGGACATAGTATATCGTTATCTACAGAGTTAAATGACGTCAATGTACCTGACTTCGAAACGAAACGAAATGAGTCTGTTCGTCCGTGTTTCCATGAGGCAAGTTTCGGTGCATCCATCTACCAATAGGGGTCAGCACCGCTCCTGATGAATTCCAGCGACGCATACAGCTGATGCTCGGAGATCTCGACTTCGTCCAAGTTACCTCGACGATATTCTCATCATCACGAACACGACGTTTGATGATCGCCTCAACACCCTTTGATCGTGTTCGAGCGCTTTCGCTTCAGTCGTGTTCAAGTTAACATGACCAAACGTCACTTTGCGGCTCTGGTGACGGAATACATCGGTTACCGGCTGACTTGCCGATTAAGAGGGCATTCAGCGCCTTGCTCATCCCAAAATAAACGCAAACCTCGCAGGTTGTCGGAATGACCAATTTTTACCGAGATATATGGCCGCGATGAGCCCATTTGCTCGCACCATTAATCGGCTTGACGTTGCCACACACAGCTATCAAATGGCTATTGCGTGTTCTACTTGAAATTTCCGTGGTCGATTGGTTGAATCGACCGAGCGAACTCGCCAGGCAATCGTGCGAAAATCAATTTTCACTTGATCTAATTATAGTCGCATTAAGTACGAAATCGAACTTACCATGGAACGTGACGGTACTACTCGGTCGATTTGAAAAATGACTTGAAGATTGTATGTGGCGATTCCGCCTATGATCGTGAACCAGCCCAGAATGGAAAACTTGGACGGAATTGACAATACCTGAATGCCAGCGCGCTTTCGACCAGATCAAACAATTCGTCAGTCGCGGTCACGCTGCTCTTCCCTGACTTCTCGATCCCGTTCGATCTGCACTCAGGCGCTAGCACTTTCCGGCTGGGGGGCGTAGTTAGCCACCGAGGCACTCCCCTGGCATTATTATGCAGGAAGCTTTCCGGTGCCCAGCGCAAGTACTCCGTGATGGAGCTCGAGTTTCCCTCGGTCGTTGAGGTCCTGCATGAGTTCCGCAACATCCTTCTAGGTCATTGAATCGTGGTGCATACTGACCACATTATCCTGTCCTTAGCCAATTTTGAATCGGACCATGTCAGCCAATGGCCTTGATAGTCTTAGAGTTCGTACCCGAGATTAAGCATGTCTAGGGCCACAACAATATGGTCGCTGACGCATTCAGCCGCCTACTATTCCTTGACGACGGAACCGAGCAGTGCTTTGGGCTAGAAGCAGCTGAGAAAGAATTCCCATTGGTCTTCGAACGCATTCCTCGTGAGCAGCAGGACGACCAAGAACTGCAACGATTTTGCGTCAACGCCAAGTCCAAACCAACAGAATGGCAAATCCAAGTTCATGTACTTGGATCAACGTATCGCCGTTCCAGCCGCCCTACAGCAATATATCATGCTCTAGTAACACAAGCAGCTAGAACACCCAGGCATGAACCACACGTACTTGAGTGTTCACCAGCACTTTACATGGAGAAACATGAAACAAGACATTGATGCGTTCGTCAGCCGATGTGAGATCTGCCAGACGTGGAAACGCAACAAGAAGAAGTAGGGCAAGTTATCTGCCGCCGATCCGATGCTCCAGCCATGGAAAGTAGTCTGCGGCGACAGCGTCGGAGGCAACAAGTACAGCACAATGACAACGATAGACTCCGTCATGGGCTGGCTCAAGCTTAAGGATGACTAGGAAGCAAAGACTGTCACCCTCGCGCTCGATGCCGAGTGGCTTTGCCGATATCCGAGACCTGAGATTTGAATCTTCGACCATGGCAACGAGTTCACGGGATTCAAGTTCCAAGATATGCTTACTAGCTATAGAGTCAAGCCACGCCCGACAACGGTAAATAATCCCTAAGCAAACAGCGTGTTAGAGCGCTTGCATCAAGTCCTCGGCAACATGGTGCTGAACTCGAAATTTACTGCAGACTGGACGCGCATTAACAACGCAAGCTTCGTCAAGACCAGCGCGACAACCAGCGACAAAACAACAGCGGGCTCTAGCACACGTACAACGTCAGTGACTTAATGCTCATTGTCACGGACAAACACTGCACGAGGAAGCTCGACCAGCCGACCGAAGGGCCGTACAGGATCCTCAAGACTAACAGCGGCACAGTACAAATCCACCTAGCCGCGTACTTCAAAACGATCAACATTCGCCGCCTGGTCACGTACAGGTCCATCGTGGGGGCGAGTATCGTATTCCAAACGGCCTAGGCGTCTGGAGCCTTCTGAGGCCTTCGAGAACGCTTGTTCCAAGACTGACAGTTCCTAGAACTGATCGTAAGATCTGAAGGCTTAGCTAGTGTCCTGCAGGCTCGAGAATAGTGAACAGCACTAAACACAGTCAGCTTCCAATTTACGAAAAGCCAACCGTACGGCATATAGTATCAAGATCGAAAGTGAGAAAAAGCCAAAAGCGACGGCTAGATCCTCAAGCAAGCGCTGCAGTTGGCTAGGTACAGAATATTCAGTTAAATGCGATGGCTTGTCGTGTATATGCCGACATTACATGCTTGCAGTGCAATGCTGGGCAACGCTCCAATCTGGTTTGTTGCATTAGCATATATAAACTGTGATTGCATGCTACTTAAGCTAACGTTTTGAGTTTTAGTGCTAATATGGAGAGAGCAGACCTCGACCAACGCGTCTTCACTTTCAAACCTGGAAGCCGCTATCAATTTACTGCAGCTGCCACTAGGGGGCAAATTTTGTCGATCGGGAGAGCAGCCCAGAGGAAGTGGACGGTGGACAAGCCAAGCCTCGCAAACAATTGACCCAAGAACAAGTTAAACAGGTGTGCGCAGTGGCAGCGAGGGAGAGTAGCAAAACTCCGCCGGCGTACGTTGATGGATGAATTATTTGTTGTAGTAGCAACGTTGTGCTGTACGCCGCGAGGTGTATCAGCTTCGCGTCCCACAAGCTGCCTTTGCGAGATCATTTAAGCGCTAGAAGCGGTCAAAGGACTAAGGTGGAAGCGTTCCAAAGCAGTGCTGCAAAAGAGGACAGTCTGATTGATTGATTTGTTTCAGTTAATCAAAATCCTCTTTAGGAATATGTCGCTCTAGCTTCGCACATCATTTGGAAACTAACATTTTTTCGTATTCGTACAAGTTTTTCAATGTAATATATCTCCAGGACGTCGTAAAACTTGCGCGCTCGTTCCTTCTCTGCGTCTAAAGCGGCAGGGGTTCTCCGTGCGTGTTCGCATCGTAAAACTTGTGCTATATTTCTCTGGGCTTTGCGTCTTTGTTTCAATGCCGCGGAAGATGAGTTATGAATGACGTCCATAGAAAGCTGACCAATATTGTCAAGCATTAAGTGTCAATGCTTAGGCCCTGGTCGGGGAATGATCGTCTTGGTTTCGCCATTTTGACATGGCCTACCCCTAAGCTGTTGCGGTCGGTTGCCTTCGATAGTCTCTGTCTTCATTGTGTGGCGCACATGTTTATCTGGAAGCTGCTCCGCATGGACCCCCCGCTCGTCAGCACTGTACTCCTAGAGGAGATCGCACATCTTCTATAACGTGCGCACGGCACTTCCGCAGTTGCAAGTGTACCTGAGGAAGTAACATGCGGTGAAGCTTCCTTGACAGGCGTAGGAGGAGGAGGTGCTGCAAAATCGATGGCCAGCTGGAGCGACGATGATGTAGAAGAGCTCTTTTGCCTTCGCTACAAGGAGCTTGATGCTCACTTCGAGGGCAAGAGAGATACTAAGCGTATCAGATACGCGCGGTCTATTCTAGCATCTACGTTATCAGTGAACCAGAGCAAGATATTCACCAACCAGCAGTGCCAGTCTAAGATTATTACTTGCAGTTTGTGCGCATACTAATCGCGGATTGTTATCTCCTGTAGTTGAGGAGTATGAAGACCAAGTGGGCATTGGCGCGTGAGGCGGAACATTGCACAGGAAACGGTGGCCCCGTCCGTCGTCCAAAGCACGGCTCAGTCATGAAAATTATTGGGGAGACACAATGGGCATGTACAATCGACCCCATCTCAGCACAGAAGCCCCAGATACAATTGCCACGGCTGCTGCCACTACTAGTAGCTCAAATGAGTCATCACCGACCACTCCGGCAACCCCAGAAACCGCGCCACACTATTTTCTTACACTATTTTTCAACAAACGGTGAGCCGGCCGCCAAGCACGCGAAGCGCTCTCAAGGTGAGCGTGTAGAAGATGTGTCTCGTCGGTGGTTGAGCCCTAGCCAAGCTCGCGGCGGCCCAACCGTCATCCCCACCACAGGACACCGTCTCGCGACGGGGGCCCGTGTCACGGTGCCGAGGGTCCCGATGGACCTTGGGCTGAAGTTCTTAGACTTCGATAGCGTGGAACGCTGTCTGGTCCTCGATCTGGATTCGAGGTACGACTTCATCCTTGGCATGGTGTGGCTGGAACGCCACGAGCCATGGATCGATTGGCGGTCGAAGACCTTGTGTACTACGCGCATCTCTCTAGCGGAGCTTTGGGAGTCATGAACCCACCTCTGCTAGGAAGCAGAAGCGCTATTGGCGCGAGCACTGGGCCGAGTCGGCCATGGTGCTGGATGTCGGTGTGTCTGAGCGCGGTTGCTAAGGGGATTTAATGAAGGGCTAGAAGCTCTTGGAAAGCGGCTCACTGCTGCTGTCTAGCAGCAAACTGAGGCGTTTCAAAGCAAAACGGACTGACCAATGCTCGTAACACACCGTTGCTGACGCAAATTCAGGTTCAGAGTGACCAGCTGAAGCAGCAGAATGAAAATATCCGAGAGCTGATGGATCTTATTCGTCGGGAACGATTCCGTAGCTAGTTTGAGGTTTAAACGCAATCGAAAGCTTCCGTAATAGCCAAAAGCGAATTACGCTTTCTTCACCGAGACCGCGTCGTCGTTGATGTTGAGCGTTATGTCTTGCAAAGCTATCGTTGCAGCCAAGATGTCCACCGCTTTGTCGATGATGTTCGTGTTAACGCTGCAGTTGACGATTCTAAAACGTTGTTCCAGAGCCTAAAATAAGACCTTTTGCAGCCCCCAAATCGTGACCGATTCACTTTCAGTTTTGCGATGAATAGGGCCAGTAACTCAACTCTAGAGTACTTAGGTTTTACCTGGCATGGCACTTATCTCAAACCTAAGCGCTCTCGACTTGAGTTACACAACGCCAGCACAGCCGTTCATTTTCACCCGAGTTGCAATGGTGTTTGTCGCGCCAAAGCTGACTGCTGACCAAGGACTACTAGTGCTATCTCAAGCCTGGCGTCTTGCTCGAGGAAACAAGAAGCGTTTTGTGGAGATAAAGATGCTTCTTCAAAAGCACCACTGCTTTCGACTTCGTGATTTTCTTCTCCAGCGTTCGTAGAACTGGCCGATCCGTCGTCCTGGGCTTGCGCAGAGACTGTCGAGACTTGTGCATCGACTTGCATCGGTCTTCTTTGAACTGCGCGGTGAGATTTATAAACCTAGTCCTCAACGATGGCCCCTTTTATTAAGACCAAACGCCGGGTTGTCGTGGCAGCGAGCAGCCACCTCATCAAATGCCTTCTGTGGTGTAGCAAATCCTCCGTTCTAGCATATGCTATGGCTCAGGCGGTCAGCCACTAAGTCAGCGAACTGTGTTTGGTACACAGTTGGTGAATGCGACTTATGAAGACTCAGCGAGTCGGTCTTATCCGACTCAGCGAAGTCCAGTCGAGTCTGGCCAGACTTGGTGAAGGGTTGACTTCGACTTGGCGAGGGACCGACTTCGACTTGGCGAGAGACTGACCTCGACTTGGCGAGCCCAAGATCTTTGGCCACGAAGGGTCGCAAGGTGCAAAGAGCCGTTGTGGCAGAGGCCGCGGCAAGATAGGAGTAGTAACGGACCATTTCATTGCATATTTGTATAGAAAGGATAGGAAACGGAAACCCCTTAGAGTTTCCACAGAAGACTACGACATAACTAACAGAGAAGAATTTTCCAAGTCCTAGACAAGTGCACACTCTTCCGGTAAGTCCCTGCACGGGCTGGATGTCGGCCGTCGTTCCCCGAGAGGCATTGCTTGTAGGGAAGCGACTGGTAGCGCCAAGAGTTAAGGTCGGCCCAGGGAAGGGCATTTCTCGCTACCAGCGAAGACAAATCTCGCCAACTTGGCGAGTCGACGGGTCTCTAACACAGAGCGTCGTTAATCTTCTAGTCAGGCGTACGCTGCGCTCGGTGACCTGTAAAAGTGCTCGCGCGCCGACGTTCATCCTTTGGTGTGAAGTCACAGGGTTGAGGAACGGAGGCTGCTAACCTCAGGCAGACCTCTGGAGAGATTGGTAGCTGGCGACTGAGGAGCAATTCCACCGCTGTCCCGGAAGGCCCGAATCGCGAAAGGACAACCCTAGCGCAGGCCACACAGAGTCGCCGACCTTAGACTCGGCGAATTTGTTGTATGTATTGCGAGGAAGCCAAACTTGACGATTTTGTGTGTTCTCCAACACCACACTTCATGATCCCGTTAGTTGTTCCCACAGCAGACGTCCACGGGCGGACGGAGTTTACAGCCTTTATGAGAATCACATCATCGATGGCAGCGACTTTCTTGCGAATAACACGTTTAGGTGCGGCGTACTGGTCCTGCGTGGTGGTGTCTGCTCGTTCAACAGTGCTTGAAGCGGCTGGGATGGTGTTGCCAGCTCGTCCAGCGGTGCTTCCAGTGGTTGGGACGTCCTCCGATGCCGGAGAGTTGTAGAAGGCGTTCGTGCTCATGACAGAATGAGCTATCTGGAAGTGAAAGCCAGACGAAGCTAGTGAAATGCGTCCTATTCCACTTTTGAGTTAGCTTTCACCAAACGAAAAAGAGGCGATAACGGCAGCTGAAACTCAACTCAAAAACACATTGCGAAAGGTCTCTAATGCACACTCCACCGCCATTCTTGTCCTCGAATGGAAATAGTTAAATCGTAGCTGCTCTTGTGTCAACCCAGCTCATCGGCCTCGCTGAAAGGTGTCATGTGCGTGGGGAAAATTGCAGACCATGCGTCACCAAGAATGAGCGTGTCTACAGGCAAAACTTGTTCACGTGCGAGTCTAGCACAGACGCACGCCTCATCTTCTGGTCCGACCACGACCCGGGGCGAATCTCAGCACTTGTACAGCGCATTATGTCATTAACTGCACATTAAATGCTGGAAACATTTTGCGGCAGTAGTAACCTTCAAAGTCACCTGGGCGTCGTATTTCAACAAACGACCCCTTAATAGCGCCAAACAACACCCGGAACTACTTCGCCCTATGCCTGGAACGCTTTCTCAATTCACTTCCAATCTTCTTCGAGCCTAGGCAATTGCACAAACTTGTGCAGTGATCTTCTTAAAGCATTGAGGAATATGTCAATCACGTCAATAGCCCATGACTTCGAAATTGCAAATGCCGCTGTTGTTTATCTATATCCCCACCACGCGAACCTAGATAACAGCAAGGATGCTACCTTCTCCTCGAATGTGTGCTCCATCACGAAGTGATCCGGCTCGTATTCGTCTAGCTCATGCCTTAGAGCATCACAGAGGCGAACGAAGCCAGCTTGGCCATACCGGAGATTTTGTCTAAACCACTCGCCGTAATCGCGGCAACCTCCAGCAGTGTCAGTGTGAGGATATTCTCCTTCTCTTAGCTAAATGTCCAAACCGCAGCTATAGCTGCAGCCCCTATGGCATCACCGACCGCCGCAGTGACGCACTAGTCCAGTTCCATCCAATCTCTCCAAAGACGATCGACTGTAAAGTGAGATTGGTGATTTACTCCTTTCGACAAGGCGATCAAAAACTAGGACAAACGTTTCCCCGATCAGGGCCTTAGCAGAAGGTGATTTTGAAATGACAGATCTTAGATGCGACTGGTCTGTTAAGCGGTTGGAGGCGGCTGGGCTGGCGGTCCATTCGCAAAGTAAGGGCTGTCGATGACTAGGCTCCAGCAACAGCAAAGGGTTCTATGGGTAGTCTTGTTTGTTGTGATTGTACAGTAATTAGGGAATGTCTTCGGTGCTGTGCAGGACGAATAGAAAAAATGCGAATGGTACTCTGTTGAGATCGAAGAGGTTTTGTGCAGAAACCAACTCATTCCTTGAGAGTATCTTTAGTCAAGATACAAGACAGCACAATAAAAGGAAAAATAACAACAAAAATGATAGTATAGTGTGGTGCCAAGAAGTAGCTGTGTTGCAACGCTAACATTTTCACATCTGGGCTAGTTGCGTCAAATTTGGTCTTTGTTGGTGCTCACTGCTTGTTCAAGTCTTTCTCGTTTAGAAGCCATAGATGTGCGTTTTCTGCTGATATCTACAATTTTCCAATATCAAAGGCGTATCCAGCACGATATCCTTTCAAAATCATACTCTAATGTAAAAGGGCAGCATAAGCGAAAGCTGTGTTAAGTATAGAAAGCGAATAAAAATATTAATTTACATGTATGGCACATTGTGGACTGTGATAGCATGCATACGCTAACCGCAGTGGAAAACCTTCACGAAACACGGTTAGATTGCTAGTTATTTTGCTGCAACGACTTCTTTTAGCACTACAGGAATAATGTTTGGAATGTCGGGCAAAAGAACAAGGTCCAATATAGGTGTCAGTAATTCGCAGAAGTACTGTCAATAACTCTATATCAGCAACAAATATGAAATCATAAACTACTGCGTTCATGTTATTATAAAGTCCAGCATTTTTCTATATGTTTAGGATTTTCTGTTACTGGAGCGTCAACAGTGAGATTGGCTTGTTTAACAAAGACTACATTTATATATAAATTTAATGATTTAGCATCGTTAAGCAAAACTTTGGTCAAAGTTTGATATGTATTGTAATATTGAGGGGTCCGTTTAATTTTATAGCATATTTGGCACAAATATGAAGAGTTATTTGTGAAATATTCGTTAAATAATATTCGTATGTTTAATAAGTTTTGGAACCGAAGGCCATGCTAGCTTTTTCTAAATAAAACCGTGTGTTAATCGATTTGACTATTGGAGCGTATTTGCAACGCAGTCGATACAATAGAGACCTTTCGAGCGCGATGTTGGAATCGGTTTGCTGGAACGTTTAGTACATCTGTGCTACATGTATCCAACAACTTGCAATCAGCATTCGCCAGTTTTCTTTCGGACCGATCGAGATGTCGGAACGACTGTTCGGGGTCCGTCATCATGTCACTGAGGGCTCCGCCGCCATGCCCCGCATCTCGTCAAGAAGGAGGGAGCTTCCAGTCCCGTCCTGCGGCTTGCGAGGTTCATCCTAGCAGAGATCGACTACGCCGAAGACGCCTGGTTGCGGCTCTTCCTAAGCGTCGAGAGACCACTGATACCAGGCGTGTGGTTCGACCCAGACGCGTGATCAGACGCAAATGCTCTCGAAGATTACAGGTTCACGTGCCCAGAGTTGAAGCAGCTCGTCTCGCTAATGAACATCCCCCACGTAGTCATCACAAATGCTGGTGATCGAGTTCTCGGCGTGGAAGCCCTAGCAATGCTTTGCTACCGACTTTCCTATCCTGGGAAGCTGTCGCGTATACGAAAGCAGTTCGGCCGCTCAGACTGCTCGTGCAGTCGAATCATCACGGACTTGTGTAGGTATCTTCAATTACACTAGCTACTGCTTTTCTAATCGTACTCTGTGTCGTTTCGTAGACTGCTTTTTAGATGAGGAGTGGCAAGACACGCTTTTCTTCAACGACCGCATCTACGCCGAAAACCACGACACTTACGTACAAGCCGTCACTAACAAGACAAACAGGGTCATCGATCGAGTCTCTATGTTTATTGACGGTACCAAAGCGTTTATTTGCCGGCCGGGAAAACGAAAGAGGAGGATTCGTGCGATGCAGAATGCTCTTGATAGCATCCCAGTCGGAGACCGGGAAAACCTACAGAAGGTGTGCTATAGTGGCCACAAGCGGCGGCACTGCCTGAACTATCAGGGCGTCTGTGCCCCCGACGGTGCGTGTGGCTTGAAGACTTTACTATTTGCTATCTGCTAACGGTAGTTGTGATCGAAGGACTGTGTATATCATTTTTGGACCGATCGAAGGCCGATTACATGACGTGACCATGCTCACTAAAAGCATGTTGATGCCATATTTGTCTAGCCACCCCGTGCTGAAGGAACGTGGCATTTTGATCTATGGAGATCCAGCCTACGGCATCGATGACTTGCTTTGCAGCCCTTACATGGATACTCATGTGAGGAGTGCTGAGAAGAGGTTCAACGAAATCATGAGCAAAAGCAGAGTATCGGTGGAGTGGTTGTTCTCAATAATTAAGCAGAAGTGGACGTTCCTCGATTGGAATAAGAAGCACAAGATTTTACTGACCCCGGTTGGCCGAATGGTTCGCGTTGCAGTGCTATTGACTAATAATGCCTTGACTTGCATGCGCAATGGAAACCAAATCACCAATTATTTTGACTGCA
Organism: Phytophthora macrochlamydospora; assembly: GCA_011947325.1. NCBI lineage: Eukaryota > Oomycota > Peronosporomycetes > Peronosporales > Peronosporaceae > Phytophthora > Phytophthora macrochlamydospora. The sequence continues at coordinate 31,802 of JAAVTH010000198.1, forward strand.
CGCCGCCCAACGTGATCGACTACTTCCGCAAGCCTCAGCACATAAACTCCCTCCGTAATTAGTCGCGTTTAGCTTGGATAATCTGCAGTAAGTTGGCTATAAGCTTTGTTCGCTCTTCGCGGTCTCGTTGGCGTTCTTCTCGTTCTTGGCGTCTCTCGACACGACCTCTTTCCCGTTCGGCCCATTCAACATCAAGTTCTCGCTCCCTCTATTTCAACTCAGCCTGTTGCATCTGCACAAGATGTTCGAGAGCTTTTGCACGCTCGTATTTCATCTCTGCGGCCACACTGTTCCACTGCGACGCGAGCCGTTAATGCTGCTTTTTCGGACGGTCACCACCACCACCTTGAGAAACTGTTTTTGCTTACCTAACTCGACTTGAGACACGGCTGCTGCACGAACAACTTCACCAGCTAGAACTTTTGCTCGCTCCGCTCCTGCTGCGTTTGCAGTTGCTATGTCTCTTGCTATCTTGTGGTCGGCCACTTCTGAAGCCACATTGGTTATCAGAGTTACAAACCGGGTCTCGCGCTCATTCGTCCCGGATTTACTGGCAGACTTCTCTTCCCACTCGTAGTGCTTCGCCAACAGGGTCTCGAAGCGGGTATGGGCTGTCGTTCCTTTGATCTTCGTCGGGCCCAAATCTTTTCCGTAGCTTCTGTTCGGCCTTACTGAGAGTTGAGCCCCTAGCAGACGCAATGGACGAACCCGTACTCCGTGAATCGCCACCATTTTCGCTGCCAGCGTCACCACTATCGTCGATGTCACTGTCATCGTCGCGGGTGTAGTTGTAGTCGTCAGGAAATTGGCTGTAGCTGCCGCGACTCTGGTCCTCAGTATTCTCTGCGGCCTCCTCGGAATGGCGATCTTCTCTCTGCGCCAACAGCTCGCTCTCAGACCAGCTATCCTTAGAGCTACTGCTGGACGCGTTGTTCGGGGACTCGGGCGACAGGACTCGTCTAGAAGCTGGCTTGGGTCGCAGCAAGTTAGACAGCACCATCCTGCTGTGTCGCTATGTCTGACAGGTGAGGTCTTCACGAACAGTCGTAGTAGGCCTCCAAGATACTATGGTTTGGCGTCCAATAGAGAATACGAGGTGAACAGGCTTTAGAGACTCCAGTATCCAACATGTTTGCCAGATACAAGTACCCAAACGACGATTTTTCCGACAACGTTTGTTGGAACGGAGAAGCTGATTGATTAGTAAGCGGCCCTATCGACGTTTGTTTTTGTGCACGGTACCAGTAAACCGATTCCAACATCGCGCTCGAAAGGTCTCTAATGTTTCGTGCGGTTGTGGATTTGTTTTACTTAATATTGAACAGTTAGAGATCATACTGTCAAGAGTCTCTGCTACCACGAAACTGTATTTAATTAATAATTTACCCTTTCGATATTGATAGTGCATAATTATCTATTGGCTACAGCTGTGAAAGCTTACAAGTAAAATTTGCTAATCTACATTTAAATTCAAGGTAACTGTACTTTACTAAACCCTAGGCCTAAACCCTAAACCTAAACCCTAAACCCTAAACCCTAAACCTAAACCCTAAACCCTAAACCCTAAACCCTAAACCCTAAACCCTAAACCCTAAACCCTAAACCCTAAACCCTAAACCCTAAACCCTAAACCCTAAACCCTAAACACTCAAACCCTACAACACTCAAACCCTACAACACTCAAACCCTACAACACTCAAACCCTACAACACTCAAACCCTACAACACTCACACTCTACACACACTCACACTCTACACACACTCACACTCTACACGCACTCACACTCTACACACACTTATTCTCATACTCTAAAATTCTCACATTCTAATACACTTTTTTCAAACCAACCTTTCACCTTACTTTTCACAACAAATCCTTACCCATTTCACATCTTACAAATTTACTTTATCCCTTTCCTCATTCAACCATTTTACATTTTTCTCCATTCTACTACACTTTCCTTTTCATTACTTCATACCATCCACATATTCAAATCCAATCCATTCTTCAACAAACTAACACTATATACAATTTCCATCTACCAAACAAACCTAAACAAAACACACCCATTTTATCTTTCATCAACCATTTCACTCCTAACAATACTTCTTCAAACTATTTTTACTTCTAGCTCAAACCAGCCAACCCTTTTCTCCACTTCTCTCTCCTCATCACAAACTTCCTATTTATTATTCTACTCCTCCTCGCCTTTCTCTACTGCTGAATCCGATACTCGATGCAAAATCACCCAAAAATGGCGCGCAACTGCATTACTACTGCTTCTGACCCGGTTTCACGCTCTTGCCCCGTCCTCCAGCAAGCCTCTTCTCGTGTCGTATCTGCGCTGGCACGACTTGCCACGCCTCCAGGACGCAAGGGAAGGCGCTCAGAGTCTGCATACGGTTCGTGAGGACGCCTGGCATAGTCGGCAAGCTTAACTCGCCGGCACCGAGGTCGTTCCAAGACTAGTTGGCGGTGTTTCGTGTGTTATTTTGTGTTTGACGGCTGTAATTCACTTGGTTACGGCTGTAAATAGTGTGTATTCGGATAATACCGTTTTTAGTCAGTGCCTGGCTTGGGCGAGCAATATAATCTTATTCGTTGAATATTATAACGTGACTACCCGGGTTTTCGGTGCCGACAGGAGCTCTCTGTCGTTATTTCTCCGTATTGTCTTCCTATTGGGTAGTTCACATGTCTCTGGCACACGGTAGTGCCACTAACGTATTCATCGTACTCGAGAACGTATTTTGTCACGTTTTCGCTACTGGCTGCTGCGTATTTGTGCTGTTCCTTCTGGTGCTTTTTTATTGGGCGATACGCCTGTCTATGTCCTCAAATAATACCACCATCATGTTCGCTGTACGTAAAAACGTACTTCCCCAAAACTTTAGCGTCAAGTAACCTATTATAACATCAATAATCCGTAAAGGTCTGTGATTGGCTGTCGACGCCTGTCTCTGACACACCAACATAGTACCATCTTTTTCACAGTAATTGAAAACGTAGGTTTCACAACTTGTTGCTCCTTATTCTTATAATTGGCTTCGTAATGCACAAATAATCAATACTGGGTGATGCGCCTGTTTTTGTCCAAAATAAGAAGTACCATCTTTTTCTCCATATGTTTTAACATAATTTACCAGATTTTCATGAGCACCCATCTCATATTGACTGCGTAGTGAACATATCTCTCTGATTGGTTGGAGGGCCTGTCTATACTCCACCATATGTCAAAAATCCTGTCATTCGCAGTGATACCAATTTTTAGGTTCATATGACTTGAATTGACTATGGTATCGCATTAACCTTGTCTGCCACGTTTGTATCGGGTTTATATAGGCGCTGGTCACCCTGTTCACCTCATGCCACAGTTGTACCGGAAACAAATAGCAAAGCGTCACCCACTGCCTATCTCGGGTGGGTGTGGCATGTCCGGGTATTAATTGTACCAGAGGGTGACCCTTTCAGTTCCTCAAACCCTATTCAAATCACATTTCCTATCAATCCCAATCCATTTCATTATAATCGACTATTATCATTCTTTTCATTTTCTCTTACTCCCATCCTATTTTTCTCATTTACCTATCCTATTTCATACTATTTACACTTTCATTTTACTCAAACCATATACTACTAACACTCAAACACTAACACGTCCATACACAATAACACTCGTTCTCTGCATACATTCCCACTCTACACACTCATATTCTACACCACACCTACTCATACTCTACACATACTTACTCTCACTCACCTCCATACTATCCCAACAACACTCTCACACTCATAATTACCCATAACCATTTAACACTACCTATCATTAATCGTCGTGTTATTAACTATTCTACATACGTTTTTGTCGTTCCCATGCACGCACACATACTATACAACACGCTTATTCTACACATATTCTCCCTATACAACACACTTCCCAACCTCCAATTATACTCTGCATACACTCGTACTATACAAACATTCAAACCTACACACGCATATTCCGACCTTACACATCATTTTCTTCGTAATCACATACTCAAATACTTACTCTCTTTATGTTCTTAGTTAAGTCCCACCGGCAAGTTCACCTTGCGTCGAAACATATCTACTCACTGTTTCGATTGAGTCGGGCGTACGATGCCTGCAATGGCTTTTGTGAACGCTCATTGGCTGATGCACCAGTTTCTGTCGCTTCAAACTATCACCATCCTTTTTCCCACATATGACAACGTAGTCTCCCAAGTTCTCATCCCAAACGGGAGTAAGCAGCCGTAGTAAACTTTACTGATCGTTGACTGCTTGACAGGCCTGTCTCTATCACTTCGCAGTGTCACCATCGTGTTCCTCATATACAAACACGTGAATCTCCAAGTTTTTAGTCGAAGCAGGTGTGTGCCACCGTAGATAACTTCGCTACTCGCTGATTGGCTGATGGGCCTGTCTATGTCATCTCAGACAATCAACATCGTGTTCTCCACAAATGAAAACGTAGTCTCTCAAGTTTTCAGCCCAACCCGGTGCGTGTAGACGTTGTTATCTTTTCTGATCGCTGATTGGATGATGGTCCTGTCTCTGTCGCTTCAGACTATCACCATCATGTTCCTCGTATATGAAAATGTAGTCTCCCAAGTTTTCAGCCCAAACGGGTGTGTACAGCCGTAGTTATCCTTCCTGATCGCTGATTGGCTGATGAGCCTGTCTCTATCACTTCAGACTATCGCCATCATGTTCCTCGTATATGAAAACATGCTTTCCCAAGTTTTCAGCTCAACCGGTGGAGCACAGCCGTTGTTTTCGTTGCTGATCGCTGATTGGCGGATGCGCCTGTTTCTGTTCGCTCAGAGTATCACCATCATGTTCGCCTTACTGAAAAACCCAGTTTCACCATCATGTTCGCCTTACTGAAAAGCCCAGTTACACTTAGTTTCATTATGCTGTGATCAGTATTACTGTCAGTATAGTCTGATAACCTAAAATAGTGTATCGAGTAGTACTAATTTGGGCGCTAAAAAGCAGCGCGCTACAGGAATAAAAAGCAGCAAAATCCCAAAATAAAGCCCATAACGCGACGTCATTTTAGTGCGATGCATATGTAGCGCCGACCATATATATATAGATATATAGATAGATTTTGAATGTCCAGTTTGTAAAAAGTTGTTCAAATGGCCAAAAGCTAGTCAGAAACACGCGAAACGTGATTGCATCCCGCGACCCAGTTCGCCACGTTTGAAGCGCGCTGTGAAACCAACAGGTAAGGATTTCACTACACCGGAGAGTTTGCGCAGTCTTGGCCTCTCCGTAAATCCAGAGGTACAAATATTGATATGCGCTTCATGCCAATATTGTGTTGGCCATTCAGCGACCAAGGTTCGATCACATTTGGCAAGATTGCATACATTTAGTGACGGAAGAAGTCCCCCGACAGTCGGTCAACTAGAATCCATGTTGAAAACAGTTCCTCTTTGTTCGGAACAAACCCTAGTGAAGGCGAGTCATGGCGGTAACAAGTTTATTCGCGGTCTTCCTGTGTTAGATGGCGAAAAATGTTCCAATTGCGGCTATTTGTGCTGCTGTGCTAGAACAATGCAGCGTCATCTAAAAGGACACACTATGGCTGCAGCTGAACCTGTCAAACTTCAGACTTTTTTCGAGGCCCAAGGACGCATTTTTTGCAGTGGATTATGTTCGAGATGAGGTTTCCGTCGAGGACGGATTTGACCAAGAACTTTCAAAGTTTAACCTTTTTCTTCGCGCAAATGACTCTGTAGCAAGGGATGGAGATCTGGTTATTCCCCTGTTTCGACAACTGCAGTGGCATAAAAATTACCGAAGTATACCGAAACGAGTTGCTCCACATTAATGAAAGTGTGTCAGTATCTACAGCATCTAGCACAGCTGCCAATATACACGCAGTGGTCACTCACTTTTTCACGAAAAGTATCGCCGTCCTTAGCACAACGCCTTATTTAATTCGGCGCTACGTGTTAGCAGGAGGTTTCGAGGTTTCGAATCAGACCAAGGGATTTAGTGCTGTTCTAGACGCCACAGAGTCGTATCAACGTCACATAACACGCCTACTGTACATGGTTGCCGAGTGCAGCAAGATGGCAAAAGAAGGAGCACACATTTGGACCTTCATCCCGAGCCAATGTGTTGATGATACTGTAGCGGAGTTGATGCGTACATGCGATGAAGATGGTTTTGACGCAACCTCGGATCAAGTCCAGAACATTCTATTGCGAGTATTAGAGGCACTTTTCGTGACGGAGTCAAACGTTGGAGCATTGAAACCTCAAGACGATTTTGATGCTTTTACAGTTTCTCGTTATGTAGTATGCTCCAGCATAATCGGTGGCGAATTGAATCATCTGAAATTGCTGGAACCAAATAACATTACCAGTATTTGCGCCAGCTTAATCTATTGGGCTCGAATGTATGTAGTTGTTACAATCGCTCCGAAGGCGCCCAATGCCATCGACGAACACCTATACTATATTCGCGACAGTGTACGAACAAGTTTTAATGCGCTGCTGGAAATTATGAAGCTTGGAAAGCACCTATCGGGCCCTCGGGAAGGTCAAAACCCGATAGTACACTGGATAGACGACGAAATTACCTCGATGGTATGTAAAACAACAACGGTAACCCAGAGAGCCTTCGGAAGATGGCGGGACTTCTTACAGAAAGCATGAAAAAGTCATTGCAAAACAATTTGCTACGTGGCTTCGATGTTGAGCAAAATCAATCCCAACTCAACTCAAAACGGCTCGTCGATGATATTAATGCCAGAGCTGATGGCACTTGGTTCATGAAAAGAGCCGAAAATCAACTTGTTAGTACCCATAAGGATTTGTTACGTTTCTTGGCTTCTACCAATTGCAGGGACAGCTTGTGGTCGAATGGGTCGTGGCACAAACAACGAGTGAAGAAATGGTTTCTTGAGTGTGACGAATTCATGGATGACATGGTAATTACGATGTGTTTTATGTTTGGACAACCTGCTCGAGCATCCGAACTTGCCACGTTTCGATTACGAGATAGTAACTTGGAATTTCGATCGGTATTTTCAATTCGCAATCGCTTCTCGACCGTACAGGTATATCACAAAAGCATAAATGTCACTGGGATGTTCAAGCCAATAGCTCGCTTTGCCCCTTCCGTATTAAACTCGGAGATCATTCTGTACTGCTATTTAGTTCGACCGGTCCAAGCGTATCTTTTCGGGCAAATTTTTCCAGATCACAAAAGTTCTGCATCGCTTTACCTTGATTTCTTGTTCGTTAAGATGGGCAAGAAAATGGATGCAGAGCAAGTTCGAAGAAGTATTGCAAAGGGATTCTCAAAATTTAGCGATATGAAACTCGACGTATCCACGTATCGTCACGTTGCCGTTGCGCTGATAGATCCTCACTTTCGAGATCAGCGGATGTCCGATGATCTATATGATGAACAGGCTGGTCACAGTCAAGATACAGCATCAAAAGTATACGCAAGAGGAGACAATGACCCCTCTTGCCTGTTGCGGAACCAATTGCATAAGTTCTGGCTTGGCTCTTACGAGTGGCACAAATTTCTAGGTTTAAATTCAAAGTCCTCGCCAACGCTTCCGGTTAGACGCACAACAAATAATGAATCCCAGTCGCCACGGCATCACCATGACCACGAAGTCCAGCTGCATGCACCACCTGCGTGTAGTGCACCACTACAGCTAGCGAAGCCATATTTATTTCCACCACTATCACCTAGCGCTTTTGCTCGCGCTAAGGAGGTCATCGAGAGATTTACGAGTAACCCGATGGCATCGTTCCGGAGCGTCGAACAGGGCATTGCATTGGCGGCGCTTTCTTCATCGCCATTAAAGCATCGCCTCATTATCTTGCCCACAGGGGAGGCAAGAGCTTGCTTTATATGGCCCAGTTTTGTCTTGATGCTAGCAGCACGGACGAATCGAGAAAATATTTCATACTGTGTCAAACAAGTCGCTGATTTGGAAGCCGAGGCTTCTGTAGTAATGCGTGATCAACACGTGAAGTGTACGGGAACTCATGATAGATGTATAGCCTACTGTGCTACACGAACTGATGTTGATAAATTTTGCACAAATACCACATTGCCGGTCTCCAGATTTCACGCGGGAATGGATCCGCAAGACCAGGCAAAGGCAATTGCGAAGTGGGAATGTGGTAGCTCCGTCTGGATTGTTGCGACCAATGCTTTCGGCGTCGGGATTGATTATCCGCACGTTCGAATGGTACTTCATATAGGAAGCCCGTGGTCTATCCTCGATTATGCCCAAGAAACTGGCAGGGCGGGGAGGGACGGCCTTACCAGTCAAGCGTTGACCTTGACAAATCTGCGATACCAAAAGCATATCAGCAATGCTGTGGATCACTTGTCGGTTAGGAGCTTCACTGAAGTCACAAAATTCTTAAATGACACCAAGCAGTGCCGGAGACAGCAGCTCCAGCTGGTCCTTGATGGGGACGGCCTTCCCTGCATGGCTAACAATTTATTCGAGCCTTGTGATGTTTGTGAGAAAAGACTTACTGCGAACGCGCCATTCAAAACGATGGACAGGTTGATTCAGTAGCATTAGTGGCCAAGCGTCAAAATTCCAATGATAGAATTATTCAGGGGAGATCTGTGAGTTTCTAACGAGCTTGCCCGCGTCGTCATGTGCGGTTTGTTGGATTAATGACCGCTTACCACTTCGGAACAATCAAGCTTGTCAATGCCTTGTGAAGGCATGTTTTAAGTGCCTCTATCGCAGCCATCGCTCGAAGGAATGCCCATATAGAATGGTTTTTCAGCCGGGAACCTGCTACATCTGTGGTCTACCATGGATTGACCTCGCCGGAATTGGTCCGATGCATCAACCTGAAGTGTTTCACCAGTGTAGCTACCCCGTGAAGGGATTTGTCATTACCGCGGTCTGGGCAGCATTTCACAGAGGGATCTGTGATGGAGTTCCTAGCGAACCGAAGTTATTTTCTAAATGGTTGACGAAAAGAGCGGATTCGTAACTATTCTCTAACCTGGTTGTGTGATTTCATCAGCTTGTGAAAAAGCACGGGCTAGTACTACCACCTGCGTCATCCGTCGCGCTGGTGTGATATGGCCAATGATGGTCAAACCCGTGGATGGTGCTCTGGGTTGGTGGCAACACAGAGGAATCATACACTTGCTAATACCAGTCATTTGTCCAATTTACCCGAATCAACCGTGTCGACACAGCTGATTTATTTACACAAAAACTACCGTCAATCGTCAGCCTGTGCTGGCATAATATCCTTAAAACATTGATCGACTACATCACCTTTTCATCTTCTCCCAAGATACTGCGCCATGCGTTTTACGAACTGGTGTTCAGATGCATCCTTCGTAATCGTACTCTACGGTGGAGCAAGGCACCAGAGTTTCACTTTTTGTACATTCCCAGAGTCACAAGATTCTTGAAACCTCTTGGCACAGGATCGATCAAATTTCGCAATTTATGCTGCACACTCGCAGAGCACTACTTCTGGTGTTTTGTAGGTTTACTAGGCGGTAGTCGTCGTCAACTGCTGTTTTCAGCAGAATATGTTCGGCATTTCATCCTATCCTCAGCTCCAGAATCGTTCTGCATAATACATATCGGCTTGATCATCAGGTTTTTATCGTGTTCTACCGCATCCTGCGGCTGGGGGTATTAGAGTTGTGGCAACTTCGAACAACCACCAGCATTTGGAGTGAAAGTTAATGGATTGGTTCCAACTGAGCCGAAAAAGCGCTTCTTCCCATAGTTGCGGCTTCAAGACTGGACAAAGCTCCTTCAAAACGTGCCAGATATTGCTCATCACCCGATGGAAGACTTAGTTGCCAGAATGAACAACGCATTCATCAGACATTGCCATGAACTTCATGGGCACCACCACGTTCGGCACGCAGAAGTGGGAGGGTCCGCTCATCCTGCTCACGGGCAACGACCTGACCGCGGCCGGCTCCGGCACCTCGACAGCCAGGGAGACTGGTATTGGGAGTAAGGCACGTCCATCGACAAGCCCGTGTTCTTCCGCATGCACAAGGCCATCTTGTCCACGCTCTTGCGCTTCACCATTAAGAACATGCCGTACCGCACCTTCAGCACCGTCAACTCGCAGCAGACCACCCTCACCGGCTTGATGCTCGACTCGAGCGCCGGCAACGGTCTCGCCAAGAACACGGACGGCTTCGACCTCACCAAGAACGACCACATCACCATCACCGGCAAAAGATCTACAACCAGGACGACTGCCTGGCCATGCGTCCAACAACAACACGGCCATCAGCAGCAACATTTGCAGCAGCGGCCACGGCATCTCCATCGGCTCTCTCGGCGGCAACATCGTCGACCAGTCCATCACGGTCGAGGGGCTCACGGTCAAGGGCAACACCATCGAGAACTTGGACAACGGCATCCGCCTCAAGACCATCATCGGGCTCCAAGGTCTCGTCTCCAACATCAAGTACAACGACAACACTCTCTCCAACGTCAAGAACACCATCGTGCTGCACTCAGACTACAGCAAGTCCAAGGGCGGCTATTCGGATCCTCCCACGAGCAAGGTGACCATCCGGGCAGTGTCTGTCAACGGTCTCTTAGGCACGACCACCAACCTGTACGACATCGTGGTGAACCCCAGCGTGATGTCGGATTGGTCGTTCTCTGGCATATGGGCGGCATCCAGCAACAAGAAAGAGTTGAGCTCGTCCATCACCTTCTCCAGCGCGTGGTCGAGTTTCCAGGTTGTAGATCGTCTCTCCAGACGGGCGGTGCGGCGCTCGGCTCTCGGCGCCTGTTTGCGAAATAAAAGACTATTAATAGTATGCTTCCCAGTAGTCGCACTTGAAATAGTTTTTGTTAGCTGTTTGTGTTAACAAAATAATCAATTAATCGGGCATTAATAAATTGGCAGCTGCGGATTTTGTAAGGTTGCGTAGTTGTAGTTGCGTTGAAATGATTTGATTAACTTGTTAGCGAATTCCCTCGTCTGGAAGGTGTAGCTTAGATAATCTATCTAATCAAGAATCCACTCGCATAATTCATCTAAACTCGCGGGAACCTAATACTCTGCGGCCGTGCTAGAGGAATGTCCTTCGGGGAACAAACCCCAATTGCCGACCAGTTCTGCAATTGCGGAGCAATCGCAATGGAGATCCGCCGCATACTGGTAAACGAATAGGTAGCGTGTCTTATAGCAGATTAGCGATGCTTAGCATTCCTGCCTCCGCCTCACGGAATTGAATGCCATTTTGCAATCTCCACGTGGCACGGACAACAACAGCAGTCTGCACTTTCCAAAACAGCAGCAATTATTTTTGTTTCTCTCCACCTTGTGCGGATATATTGTAGCTTTGGAAAAAGCAACGGCCTCCAGCTTTGAGATGGTCGGAAGATTGATGGCCACGGAGCCAACGTTTGCCTCCCCAATTGTTCTAAGGCTGGGCGCGTATAAAAGCAATGCTCAACGCTTGGCACGTAGGACAAACACACTGTTGAATGTTTAGACCCAGCGATCTTAGGAAGTAAGGCCACGAGCACACAGTCAAAGCACCAAAATACAGATGCAGCATTACGTCATGAATCACAGGTAGGAGGAACCCACGAAGCATGCCTGACGGCCAGTACTATACAGCCTCTATCAAATTAATCGTTTGCAGTATGGCCACCAGTACTACGAAAAACTGGTGATGACTGCATCGTAATGCTTCTCGCTGCTCTTGGTGCATTGATTGCCACAAACGATGTGGGATCTTCTTGATATATGCTCGGACCAAGAGCATTCTGACACCTCGGCACCGAGATAGCAATGTCTAGGGTACTGGGGTCGTCGGCACGCCGAAAACGCGGCCGCGAGTCGCCAGCCGCCGCCGCCAGCGCGACTTCCACCTCCAGCACGTTCACCACGACATGTCCAGCCGGGCAAGGCCCTCTACGACGTGCAGGCGTCGTCGGCACGCCGAAAACGCGGCCGCGAGTTGCCAGCCGCCGCCGCCAGCGCGACCCCCACCTCCAGCACGTCCACCACGCTATGGCCAGCCGCAAAATGAGCCTGGCGACGTGCTAGCGCAACTATTGCGTGGCTTCGGTCACGGCGCGCTGGCTGGCCGACAGAACGGGGAAACGAGGGGTCTTGGGGCCTTGGGGCGTCGCGTGCGGCTTGGTTCTTCGAGGCTGCTGTGGTGGCGACGATGGTCTCAACTGAGCAATGTGCTATATAAACGTCTTTAGAGCAATTAGGCGGATTTTAGCCAATAGAGGGGAGGTGCCTCCACCGGATCACAGTGCTGCCTCCACCGGATCACAGTGCTGCCTCCACCGATTCCATGTAAAAAATGGCCGCCAACTGTAGTTTTGCCTCCATTGCCTCCATCGGTTTGCACTGCAGATCACGTATCATGTATGCAGTACACATACACATACACATAAACATACACATATACATACACATACTCACACTCTACACATATTCACACTCTACACGCACTTACATTCTATTTACGCTTACTCTCTATTCTTTACACTCACTCTCTACTTACATTCAGCGACCCCTGGATGGACAACATCACCATATTTTCGCCACAGATGTTGGGAATCAGCTGCGAAGATGCCTGAAACACATCCTGAAGAGGTCAAATCCGCGGTCCTGTTTGTGGAAAGTGGTCAAAAAGACTTCTTAAAATTTGCCAAAGGAGATGAGGACTTTGGGATTGATGCTAGCATCGACTACAGCTGCATGTTCAATGCCTTGAACATTACTGCTCATGTTGTTGGGCGTCCCGGACTGATTTCCGAGGCAGTTGTGGAGATTTTTCTCGCCGAAGAGCTCCAGAAGGACAATGACCTGACTGAGGGGTATAATTGGAAGCAATTTGCTGGGCTGTCGCCAAGACTCCGTGCTACTTGCTGTGACTTGGTCATCAATCAGCTGAAGAAAACCTTGGTGGCACTGTTTGTGCTCCAGGTTCAGGACGGTGGAAACAGCGTATCGGTTTCGACGAAGACAAGGAAGGCAATATCAAATAGGAGAGCGTCTGCGAGCTGACGTGGAATACATTTTATTCGTTACACATCGTTTATGGGTGTTCAAGCCGCGCGAGGGAGTGTCCGTGCAGTGTCTGAGGAAGATTTCCGTAGGTTTTATTCTTTGGACAATAAATAACCTTCCTACCAAGTTGGTGTTTTATTTGACTTCTGTTGAGTAACTCGTAACATTTCCCTCAATTTCTGGAATAATGGCTTTGGTAGTGCCTTAGTCAAAATGTCACCACATATTTCACTTGTGCTGCAGTAGGTAATTGTGAACTCCTTTCGAAACACTCTCTCCTGTGAGACGAGGTGGTGAGCCTTTTCGTCCAGAGTATAGCGGCCCAAAGTTAAAGTACTCCTTAATATAACCGCCCAGTCCCTGAAATCAAGGATCAGGTAGTACAATCAAGAATTGGCGTGTACCCAGTGAATCCCTCTTGGTTAGATTGACCTCGAGGCACCGTCCACCGTGCAGTTCTGAAGTTCAAGTGTATTGGTTCTTGTTACTCCGACTTGGTCCTTGGTCCTTGATCCAGAGCCACACCCACAACCAGGAATAATCAACGATATCCTTGATTCAGGTGCCAATTCAACGATCAGGAGTCCGCGCGCAGTCCACACAACCGGAAAAGCCAGCAATATAATATAAACAGAGTCCACAAACGACACGTTATACAGAGCCCTTGTTATTTGTCTTAGCCGAGGACTTGGGCTAATCACCGGTGTCAAATGGGCTTCAGGTCCTGGATAACCGGATGATCCGAGACGCCCACAACGTACGCGCACCACTCTCTTTGAGAGAAATCCACAATCGATACCACAGCTTTGTCCAACGCTTCACCTCCACAGTCTTCTGTCACGAAACGAGGGGTCGACTCTGGCCCAGACGCCCTTGAACGCAGAATATGAAATGGGTCAAGGAGCAAGCCTTGCCCAACTAACACACGGAATAAGCGGGGCTTGAACCTGAGCGAGCACGCCCAGAACCCCAACCTATCTGTGCCCTGAACTCGGTTGGAGTCCCACAGACAGCATGATCTTGACGACTGGACGCGATCCTTGTCCTGCAGCGACGGCGCGCCTTGATCCACCCACACGCTGTTCGGCGGGTCGATGTGGCTGCCTGTACAGCACGCACAGAGGCAGACTTGGGCCCGAAGACTTGGCCCACTTGCGCTTGACAGGGAAAAATGAACTCTGTTTAAAGTCAATGGCTAGCGTTCTCCTGCATGAATGCTAATCTGTGTGGACCACTTGAGTTGATACATTCATGGCAGGCTTTTGAGGGAAACCCGCGTCAGGGCGAGGGGCGACTTGGACGGAGCGTCTAACTCAAGGGTCCTGAACGTGCACGTTCAAAACCAGACACTTCCAAGTCTAGGGCCCATGCCTGACTCAGCAACCCAACCAGAAAATCACCAATCATTCCACATTTCATGTCCCCACCATATGTCACACTGACTCTAATACCAAGCCAATCAGAGTGCGTATGTTCTTTTCAGCCAATCAGAACACCATCATCATGAATCTTTGGAAATTTTTGAGAGCGCCTCGTGTCACCTGCACGAAGTATTTGATATTGACGTATTTGATGTGCTTACTACATCCACGCAACTTGAGGTTGTTTCAAATTTTATGCAACTTTTGTTGTCATCTAGGATGAGTGTGGGTATCAGAGTAAATTTATCTTCGCAAACGTTTAATGTAAATAAGCTCTTGGATGCAGTAGCATAGAGCAATGTACTCCGCTTCAGTCGTGGACAGGACGACTGTGTAATATCTGCGAGAGACCCAGCTAATCGGACTGTTGCAGAACATTGTGAGGTATCCACTAAAGCATCGCCGAGTGTCGGTGCACTGGGCATAGTCTGAGTCTGTAAAAGCCATCAAGTAGTCATCTGACTTTAATAGCTCAGGGTTTTCTGTTCCACCGAGGGTAATGGCATTGTTGCGTGTACCGCTCAAGTAGTGCATGTCTGACAGCTCGCCCATGGAGCTTGCATGGGTTGTTCAGGTACTGACTGACTTCACGAATAATGTATGCGAGATCGGGTTTAATTCCTGTCATCACGTTCATGAAGCCACCAACAGCTTCACGATATGCCTTATCGGCTTCATTGTCAGGACAGTCTGTTGAGCTCAATTTGTGAACGATAGGAACGCTTTTTGGGGATGGCATTTTACCTTGAAAATGGCCCAGAACTTTAGCGGCAGAGCTCTTTTGGTGAATAGAGATGGAGAGGGCGGCTCGGTTCCTTTCAATGGTCCAACCAAGGAGGTAGGATACTCCCCTAATTCAGTAATGTTAAACTCAAAGTTCAATGCCGATTTGACCCTAGCAATGATTTGTTTGGATGACGAGATGATCAACAGGCCATCGACCTAAACCGAGACGTAACATGGTGCGTTGAATTTGACTTTGAAGAATACACAGCGCTCTTTAACTAGGCGACGGAAACCAAGTTTTCGAGGTAGGCGGCGGGGATATGATACCATACTCTAGGGGCTTGCTTGAGGCCATAGAGGCTCCTATCAAGTTTGCATGCAAGTTCTGGTTGATTTTTAGTATTAAAACCTTCGGGCTGCTCCATGAAAATCTCAACCTCAAGGTTGCCGTTGAGAAAAGCGGTTTTCGCGTCCATTTGCTCAACTTCGTAGTCAAGGATTGCTGCGGTGTAAACAATAGTCATAGGACCTCCATACGACCAACCGGAGATAATATCTCTGTGTAGTCTATCCCGTGTTTGTGGTGGAATCCTTTTGATAGCTAAACGTGCTTCAAAGCGTACAATGCTACCAGTTTCATCACGATTACGGACAAATACCCATCGACATTGCAGTACTTTGCGATTGCTGGAGAAAGGTACTAGGGACCAAGTGCGGTTTTTCTTCGGTGAGTGAGACACAGAGAGGGCCGCCGCGTGCCAGTCAGATGCATGATTTGAGCGCATGGCAGCCTTGTATGTTGTAGGTTCTGGGTACATAGCCCGCTGCTAAGAGAGTAATGACCGTATAGTGAGTAACTTGCTTCTCCTCGACAGGCTCGCCAAGAAGCAGAGCCTTAGAATATACTGGCGAAACATCCATTTTAGAACGCTTCGCAAGAGGAAAATGAGTATCATCGGTGGTGGCCATCAAGGAGGCTTGATTGCGTTTGAGCAGTGCACTAAGTGGTGGTAGGAGTTCTTCTGACAGGTAGGGAAGAGATAAGAGGATCAGGTGTGGCTCGCTCGAGAAATGTCAGGTGATGAGGGAAATATGCTCCCTGAATGTGGCATCACGGCTGTAAATGACTTTGTTCTCCGTCGTGCTGAGAAGGCGGTACCCTTTCTTGTTTTGGGGCAAGCCAATGAATATGCAAAGTTTGGCACGAGATTCAAGTTTATTGTGGCTCCGGCGTCAGATCAATCGCAGCGCACCCAAACACGTTCACGTATTGTAGAGAGGGGTTCTTGCCATGTCAAAGTTCGTACGGTGTTACTCCCGATGTAGAACACTGCTTGGCGTCACGTTGGTTAAGTGAGTGGCATATTGGCAACACTTTCCTCACAGCTGGCGAGGCAGATCTCCATCAATGGTGAGTGCGCGAACGCGGTAAAGGATTGTTATCACGCGGCGTTCAGTAACCGCATTTTGCTGCGGTATGTAAGCGTTTGTAAATTGAGCATACGTGCCATACCTGTCGAAGATCCGCTTGCCGAGCTACTCGTATTATTTACCATTATCACTTAAAGTCGAGATATCTCAGGGTCAAACTGATTAAACTGGGTCGCCAGCGTGCCAACTTCGCTGTCGAAGCGATTCTCGACAGCCTCGCAAAACTTTCATAGTACTCACAATTCCTTCTGTATGCGGCTTCGAGTCACTGGCCGCCGTCTTCTGCGCTTGGGACTCGGCAAGCGGCCACGGATCCGTGCTCTAGCCGTCATGGCGGCACTGCCACCACCTGCGGCGCAACAGACGTCGGTCGCGTCGAGGTCTGCAAAATGCCGGGCCTTGTGTATGCGGCTTCGAGTCGCTGGCCGCCGTCTTCTGCGCTTGGGACTCGGCAAGCGGCCACGGATCCGTGCTCTAGCCGTCATGGCGGCACTGCCACCACCTGCGGCGCAACAGACGTCGGTCGCGTCGAGGTCTGCAAAATGCCGGGCCTTGTGTATGCGGCTTCGAGTCGCTGGCCGCCGTCTTCTGCGCTTAGGACTCGGCAAGCGGCCACGGATCCGTGCTCTAGCCGTCATGGCGGCACTGCCACCACCTGCGGCGCAACAGACGTCGGTCGCGTCGAGGTCTGCAAAATGCCGGGCCTTGTGTATGCGGCTTCGAGTCGCTGGCCGCCGTCTTCTGCGCTTGGGACTCGGCATGAAGTACGAGTATATGAAGCTAGAGTTGCCGTCAATTAAATTGTTGGGGTAGTGTGGTCCGAGGAGGCTAGGATAAGCTAGAGGGCCATTGAGGTTGGAGTGAACCTTTTCAAGAGGCACTGAAGCATGCTCTACACGGTTGTGGTATGGAGCACGATGAGCTTTAGAAAAAGTATGATAGTCAGAAGTACTTCCGGACCTTAGATGCCCGGTAGAACGCGAGTTCTGGAGTCGGTTGGTCCTTAGACATTGTCTGCATAAGACGGAAGTTAGGATGACCGAGTCTTTTGTGCCAAAGTAGAACAGTAGGATCCATACCTGGTTGGGCTGCAATGGCCGTGGCGGGGTGTTCTTCCGCAGGTTTGCAGTCACGAACGCACTGGATGGCGTCTTGGGTGGCGTTGTAGCCTTCAGTTGGAACAAGTCCATATTCGTGGCGAGGTGAGCGTGGATTTTGAAGTCCTTGCCCACGAAGAACGAGCACTTAGATGAGTTGTTGAAGACAACACGGATTCAAGTTTGAGTAATTGGGCGATGGACAACAAGTTGAACTTCATCGCCGGCACGAAGAGCACATCACGAAGTTCAAGTAGGCGTTGGGTGCCCTTGGTGTCAGCAACGCTTAGTTCAACGTCACCAATGCCATCGATCGGCAGCTTCTGCTTGCCGCCGACCATGATGGAGCCGTGGTACGGGCGGATCTCGGTGAACCACGATACTTGAAAGGCGGCATGACGAGTGCATCCAGAGTCAACCGTCCAAATGGGATCAGCGGGTCGGTGTTGGTAGCAGATAGGTTAGTGACCGGGGTGGTGGTCGTGTAGGTTATGAGGCCAGTTTCGCGACGACGCGGGTTGAATTTGCGATGGAGGTCTTGAAAGTTCACCGGATTGCCAAAGCGATCATAGATGTGTGGAACCTTGTAGGCAGTATCTGGACGCGAGGCACCGGAACGTTGACGATCACCAGAGCGGTGGGCACGTGGCTGTTTGGTCGGAAAGGGGTTGTGGTCCTCTCGGGGCTTGCGCTCGATGATGGTAAAATTGGCTGGAAGCACAGTTCCATCCTTGACTGTGCCAGTGCGCAGATGCTTCTGCAGCACACGGCAGTCACGGATAACATGTTTGGGACGTTGACAATAGGTGCAGCTGTTACTGGGGCGCTGTGGTTCATCACGTCCATGAGAAGCGTTCTGAACCACTTTCAAGGCCGTCTCGCTGGCAGTCTCACGAGCTACCGGGCTGGCCGTGTTGATGATATACTTGCGCTTGGCGCAGTCATCCAGCACCTTGCGTTCGATGTTCGCCTTGAGATCCGCGTACGGGATGAATTTCTTGCTGCCCTTCCAGATGGCTAGGTCAAGTTTCCACGAGCTTGGCATGGCGTGATAGAGGTAGAGTGACTTTTGCTCGTCAGTCATCACTATGCCAGTAGCTTCGGCTGCCCCCTTGAGGGCACGCTCAAACTCGAGGAAGAAGCTCATCAGGTCCGTCCCTTCTTCATACTTGATGATCACCAGGTAATGATTGCTGTAGTACGGGTCTCCATGGGCTATCCAGCCTTCGTAACGATCACGCAGCTTCTGGTAGATATCGTAGGCTGTTATACATCCCTCGGCGAAAAGTACGTGGGCGTCGTCGATCGTTGAGATAAGGAATGACCTCGTTTTGCGCTTCATGCGGCGTCTTTCACGTGAGCTCGGCTTGCGAACAGCATGCTGCTTGGCCTCTCTGAGCTTGGCCCGAGATTTCTTACCCTTTGCGCGGAGCAATACTCGGCGTCTTTCCTTTTCTTTCTTTCCCTCGGCGAAAGACTTGATCATTGGAGGGGCAAGAGGCCTCGTAGATATCTTGGCCGGGAGCTCTGTAGCCATTGCTTCGGACGAGTTGCCAGACGAAGATGCGGAGGGGCCTCGGACGACGAGCCGTCAGCCTTCGGCTGCGCGGTGAGATCGGCTTGGGGGCACCTTCATCATCACTGCCGTCGGGGGCAGAGTGCCCGTTTCGGATGGTTGGTCGTCCGAGAGAGAGGGCGAATGTGGGCGGGAGGTCTTGGGCTTGGACGTGGTCCGAGTGTCCTCGTCCGAAGAGCCGATGGACGATTCGGACTGGCCGTCGTAGTCCGCTTGGTCGATGAAGCCGAGCAGTCCTCTGCCGTCGAGGGCTGCGCGAATACGTGCGTTCCATACTGGAAAGTTGGAGCCGTTGAGTCTTGGAAAGTCTTCGCCACCTCTCCTCAACGAGGAGCTCATGTCCTGTTGTGGAATTTCTACAGCACTTAGTACAGTTTGGAAAATGAGATGAAGAGGACGAGCTCGCTGTAGACTGTAAAAGAAAGAGTCAGATGTCTTCAAACTCGTGGTCCACCATCGTCGATATTTATCTGCAAATGCATTCCAATTTGGAGTCAGTTCACTTGAAAAAACGAGACCAGTGTATCTTAGCCGCTTATGACTCCCCATCCGATGATTCCAAGCCAGCTGCAGCAACTGGCTTTTTGTACACAACTGCTTTCTCTCTCTCCTCTCTCTCTCTCTCACGAAATTTTTAGTAGCGCCTCAAAGGTAAAACATGCTTCAAATATGTACATTCCTCCAGAAAGAGTCACAAACGCAATCCTTGCGACACGGTCGTAGCTGGTAATAACCGCGTCCTCACCCATCAGCCAGCACTGAGCGCCACAAACCGATCAGATACAAATCATGGCTAGTGGCACCGATCCGTGCTCTAGCCGTCATGGCGGCACTGCCACCACCTGCGGCGCAACAGACGTCGGTCGCGTCGAGGTCTGCAAAATGCCGGGCCTTGTGTATGCGGCTTCGAGTCGCTGGCCGCCGTCTTCTGCGCTTGGGACTCGGCAAGCGGCCACGGATCCGTGCTCTAGCCGTCATGGCGGCACTGCCACCACCTGCGGCGCAACAGACGTCGGTCGCGTCGAGGTCTGCAAAATGCCGGGCCTTGTGTATGCGGCTTCGAGTCGCTGGCCGCCGTCTTCTGCGCTTGGGACTCGGCAAGCGGCCACGGATCCGTGCTCTAGCCGTCATGGCGGCACTGCCACCACCTGCGGCGCAACAGACGTCGGTCGCGTCGAGGTCTGCAAAATGCCGGGCCTTGTGTATGCGGCTTCGAGTCGCTGGCCGCCGTCTTCTGCGCTTGGGACTCGGCAAGCGGCCACGGATCCGTGCTCTAGCCGTCATGGCGGCACTGCCACCACCTGCGGCGCAACAGACGTCGGTCGCGTCGAGGTCTGCAAAATGCCGGGCCTTGTGTATGCGGCTTCGAGTCGCTGGCCGCCGTCTTCTGCGCTTGGGACTCGGCAAGCGGCCACGGATCCGTGCTCTAGCCGTCATGGCGGCACTGCCACCACCTGCGGCGCAACAGACGTCGGTCGCGTCGAGGTCTGCAAAATGCCGGGCCTTGTGTATGCGGCTTCGAGTCGCTGGCCGCCGTCTTCTGCGCTTGGGACTCGGCAAGCGGCCACGGATCCGTGCTCTAGCCGTCATGGCGGCACTGCCACCACCTGCGGCGCAACAGACGTCGGTCGCGTCGAGGTCTGCAAAATGCCGGGCCTTGTGTATGCGGCTTCGAGTCGCTGGCCGCCGTCTTCTGCGCTTGGGACTCGGCAAGCGGCCACGGATCCGTGCTCTAGCCGTCATGGCGGCACTGCCACCACCTGCGGCGCAACAGACGTCGGTCGCGTCGAGGTCTGCAAAATGCCGGGCCTTGTGTATGCGGCTTCGAGTCGCTGGCCGCCGTCTTCTGCGCTTGGGACTCGGCAAGCGGCCACGGATCCGTGCTCTAGCCGTCATGGCGGCACTGCCACCACCTGCGGCGCAACAGACGTCGGTCGCGTCGAGGTCTGCAAAATGCCGGGCCTTGTGTATGCGGCTTCGAGTCGCTGGCCGCCGTCTTCTGCGCTTGGGACTCGGCAAGCGGCCACGGATCCGTGCTCTAGCCGTCATGGCGGCACTGCCACCACCTGCGGCGCAACAGACGTCGGTCGCGTCGAGGTCTGCAAAATGCCGGGCCTTGTGTATGCGGCTTCGAGTCGCTGGCCGCCGTCTTCTGCGCTTGGGACTCGGCAAGCGGCCACGGATCCGTGCTCTAGCCGTCATGGCGGCACTGCCACCACCTGCGGCGCAACAGACGTCGGTCGCGTCGAGGTCTGCAAAATGCCGGGCCTTGTGTATGCGGCTTCGAGTCGCTGGCCGCCGTCTTCTGCGCTTGGGACTCGGCAAGCGGCCACGGATCCGTGCTCTAGCCGTCATGGCGGCACTGCCACCACCTGCGGCGCAACAGACGTCGGTCGCGTCGAGGTCTGCAAAATGCCGGGCCTTGTGTATGCGGCTTCGAGTCGCTGGCCGCCGTCTTCTGCGCTTGGGACTCGGCAAGCGGCCACGGATCCGTGCTCTAGCCGTCATGGCGGCACTGCCACCACCTGCGGCGCAACAGACGTCGGTCGCGTCGAGGTCTGCAAAATGCCGGGCCTTGTGTATGCGGCTTCGAGTCGCTGGCCGCCGTCTTCTGCGCTTGGGACTCGGCAAGCGGCCACGGATCCGTGCTCTAGCCGTCATGGCGGCACTGCCACCACCTGCGGCGCAACAGACGTCGGTCGCGTCGAGGTCTGCAAAATGCCGGGCCTTGTGTATGCGGCTTCGAGTCGCTGGCCGCCGTCTTCTGCGCTTGGGACTCGGCAAGCGGCCACGGATCCGTGCTCTAGCCGTCATGGCGGCACTGCCACCACCTGCGGCGCAACAGACGTCGGTCGCGTCGAGGTCTGCAAAATGCCGGGCCTTGTGTATGCGGCTTCGAGTCGCTGGCCGCCGTCTTCTGCGCTTGGGACTCGGCAAGCGGCCACGGATCCGTGCTCTAGCCGTCATGGCGGCACTGCCACCACCTGCGGCGCAACAGACGTCGGTCGCGTCGAGGTCTGCAAAATGCCGGGCCTTGTGTATGCGGCTTCGAGTCGCTGGCCGCCGTCTTCTGCGCTTGGGACTCGGCAAGCGGCCACGGATCCGTGCTCTAGCCGTCATGGCGGCACTGCCACCACCTGCGGCGCAACAGACGTCGGTCGCGTCGAGGTCTGCAAAATGCCGGGCCTTGTGTATGCGGCTTCGAGTCGCTGGCCGCCGTCTTCTGCGCTTGGGACTCGGCAAGCGGCCACGGATCCGTGCTCTAGCCGTCATGGCGGCACTGCCACCACCTGCGGCGCAACAGACGTCGGTCGCGTCGAGGTCTGCAAA
Organism: Phytophthora macrochlamydospora; assembly: GCA_011947325.1. NCBI lineage: Eukaryota > Oomycota > Peronosporomycetes > Peronosporales > Peronosporaceae > Phytophthora > Phytophthora macrochlamydospora. The sequence goes on from JAAVTH010000198.1 coordinate 54,454, forward strand.
ATGCCGGGCCTTGTGTATGCGGCTTCGAGTCGCTGGCCGCCGTCTTCTGCGCTTGGGACTCGGCAAGCGGCCACGGATCCGTGCTCTAGCCGTCATGGCGGCACTGCCACCACCTGCGGCGCAACAGACGTCGGTCGCGTCGAGGTCTGCAAAATGCCGGGCCTTGTGTATGCGGCTTCGAGTCGCTGGCCGCCGTCTTCTGCGCTTGGGACTCGGCAAGCGGCCACGGATCCGTGCTCTAGCCGTCATGGCGGCACTGCCACCACCTGCGGCGCAACAGACGTCGGTCGCGTCGAGGTCTGCAAAATGCCGGGCCTTGTGTATGCGGCTTCGAGTCGCTGGCCGCCGTCTTCTGCGCTTGGGACTCGGCAAGCGGCCACGGATCCGTGCTCTAGCCGTCATGGCGGCACTGCCACCACCTGCGGCGCAACAGACGTCGGTCGCGTCGAGGTCTGCAAAATGCCGGGCCTTGTGTATGCGGCTTCGAGTCGCTGGCCGCCGTCTTCTGCGCTTGGGACTCGGCAAGCGGCCACGGATCCGTGCTCTAGCCGTCATGGCGGCACTGCCACCACCTGCGGCGCAACAGACGTCGGTCGCGTCGAGGTCTGCAAAATGCCGGGCCTTGTGTATGCGGCTTCGAGTCGCTGGCCGCCGTCTTCTGCGCTTGGGACTCGGCAAGCGGCCACGGATCCGTGCTCTAGCCGTCATGGCGGCACTGCCACCACCTGCGGCGCAACAGACGTCGGTCGCGTCGAGGTCTGCAAAATGCCGGGCCTTGTGTATGCGGCTTCGAGTCGCTGGCCGCCGTCTTCTGCGCTTGGGACTCGGCAAGCGGCCACGGATCCGTGCTCTAGCCGTCATGGCGGCACTGCCACCACCTGCGGCGCAACAGACGTCGGTCGCGTCGAGGTCTGCAAAATGCCGGGCCTTGTGTATGCGGCTTCGAGTCGCTGGCCGCCGTCTTCTGCGCTTGGGACTCGGCAAGCGGCCACGGATCCGTGCTCTAGCCGTCATGGCGGCACTGCCACCACCTGCGGCGCAACAGACGTCGGTCGCGTCGAGGTCTGCAAAATGCCGGGCCTTGTGTATGCGGCTTCGAGTCGCTGGCCGCCGTCTTCTGCGCTTGGGACTCGGCAAGCGGCCACGGATCCGTGCTCTAGCCGTCATGGCGGCACTGCCACCACCTGCGGCGCAACAGACGTCGGTCGCGTCGAGGTCTGCAAAATGCCGGGCCTTGTGTATGCGGCTTCGAGTCGCTGGCCGCCGTCTTCTGCGCTTGGGACTCGGCAAGCGGCCACGGATCCGTGCTCTAGCCGTCATGGCGGCACTGCCACCACCTGCGGCGCAACAGACGTCGGTCGCGTCGAGGTCTGCAAAATGCCGGGCCTTGTGTATGCGGCTTCGAGTCGCTGGCCGCCGTCTTCTGCGCTTGGGACTCGGCAAGCGGCCACGGATCCGTGCTCTAGCCGTCATGGCGGCACTGCCACCACCTGCGGCGCAACAGACGTCGGTCGCGTCGAGGTCTGCAAAATGCCGGGCCTTGTGTATGCGGCTTCGAGTCGCTGGCCGCCGTCTTCTGCGCTTGGGACTCGGCAAGCGGCCACGGATCCGTGCTCTAGCCGTCATGGCGGCACTGCCACCACCTGCGGCGCAACAGACGTCGGTCGCGTCGAGGTCTGCAAAATGCCGGGCCTTGTGTATGCGGCTTCGAGTCGCTGGCCGCCGTCTTCTGCGCTTGGGACTCGGCAAGCGGCCACGGATCCGTGCTCTAGCCGTCATGGCGGCACTGCCACCACCTGCGGCGCAACAGACGTCGGTCGCGTCGAGGTCTGCAAAATGCCGGGCCTTGTGTATGCGGCTTCGAGTCGCTGGCCGCCGTCTTCTGCGCTTGGGACTCGGCAAGCGGCCACGGATCCGTGCTCTAGCCGTCATGGCGGCACTGCCACCACCTGCGGCGCAACAGACGTCGGTCGCGTCGAGGTCTGCAAAATGCCGGGCCTTGTGTATGCGGCTTCGAGTCGCTGGCCGCCGTCTTCTGCGCTTGGGACTCGGCAAGCGGCCACGGATCCGTGCTCTAGCCGTCATGGCGGCACTGCCACCACCTGCGGCGCAACAGACGTCGGTCGCGTCGAGGTCTGCAAAATGCCGGGCCTTGTGTATGCGGCTTCGAGTCGCTGGCCGCCGTCTTCTGCGCTTGGGACTCGGCAAGCGGCCACGGATCCGTGCTCTAGCCGTCATGGCGGCACTGCCACCACCTGCGGCGCAACAGACGTCGGTCGCGTCGAGGTCTGCAAAATGCCGGGCCTTGTGTATGCGGCTTCGAGTCGCTGGCCGCCGTCTTCTGCGCTTGGGACTCGGCAAGCGGCCACGGATCCGTGCTCTAGCCGTCATGGCGGCACTGCCACCACCTGCGGCGCAACAGACGTCGGTCGCGTCGAGGTCTGCAAAATGCCGGGCCTTGTGTATGCGGCTTCGAGTCGCTGGCCGCCGTCTTCTGCGCTTGGGACTCGGCAAGCGGCCACGGATCCGTGCTCTAGCCGTCATGGCGGCACTGCCACCACCTGCGGCGCAACAGACGTCGGTCGCGTCGAGGTCTGCAAAATGCCGGGCCTTGTGTATGCGGCTTCGAGTCGCTGGCCGCCGTCTTCTGCGCTTGGGACTCGGCAAGCGGCCACGGATCCGTGCTCTAGCCGTCATGGCGGCACTGCCACCACCTGCGGCGCAACAGACGTCGGTCGCGTCGAGGTCTGCAAAATGCCGGGCCTTGTGTATGCGGCTTCGAGTCGCTGGCCGCCGTCTTCTGCGCTTGGGACTCGGCAAGCGGCCACGGATCCGTGCTCTAGCCGTCATGGCGGCACTGCCACCACCTGCGGCGCAACAGACGTCGGTCGCGTCGAGGTCTGCAAAATGCCGGGCCTTGTGTATGCGGCTTCGAGTCGCTGGCCGCCGTCTTCTGCGCTTGGGACTCGGCAAGCGGCCACGGATCCGTGCTCTAGCCGTCATGGCGGCACTGCCACCACCTGCGGCGCAACAGACGTCGGTCGCGTCGAGGTCTGCAAAATGCCGGGCCTTGTGTATGCGGCTTCGAGTCGCTGGCCGCCGTCTTCTGCGCTTGGGACTCGGCAAGCGGCCACGGATCCGTGCTCTAGCCGTCATGGCGGCACTGCCACCACCTGCGGCGCAACAGACGTCGGTCGCGTCGAGGTCTGCAAAATGCCGGGCCTTGTGTATGCGGCTTCGAGTCGCTGGCCGCCGTCTTCTGCGCTTGGGACTCGGCAAGCGGCCACGGATCCGTGCTCTAGCCGTCATGGCGGCACTGCCACCACCTGCGGCGCAACAGACGTCGGTCGCGTCGAGGTCTGCAAAATGCCGGGCCTTGTGTATGCGGCTTCGAGTCGCTGGCCGCCGTCTTCTGCGCTTGGGACTCGGCAAGCGGCCACGGATCCGTGCTCTAGCCGTCATGGCGGCACTGCCACCACCTGCGGCGCAACAGACGTCGGTCGCGTCGAGGTCTGCAAAATGCCGGGCCTTGTGTATGCGGCTTCGAGTCGCTGGCCGCCGTCTTCTGCGCTTGGGACTCGGCAAGCGGCCACGGATCCGTGCTCTAGCCGTCATGGCGGCACTGCCACCACCTGCGGCGCAACAGACGTCGGTCGCGTCGAGGTCTGCAAAATGCCGGGCCTTGTGTATGCGGCTTCGAGTCGCTGGCCGCCGTCTTCTGCGCTTGGGACTCGGCAAGCGGCCACGGATCCGTGCTCTAGCCGTCATGGCGGCACTGCCACCACCTGCGGCGCAACAGACGTCGGTCGCGTCGAGGTCTGCAAAATGCCGGGCCTTGTGTATGCGGCTTCGAGTCGCTGGCCGCCGTCTTCTGCGCTTGGGACTCGGCAAGCGGCCACGGATCCGTGCTCTAGCCGTCATGGCGGCACTGCCACCACCTGCGGCGCAACAGACGTCGGTCGCGTCGAGGTCTGCAAAATGCCGGGCCTTGTGTATGCGGCTTCGAGTCGCTGGCCGCCGTCTTCTGCGCTTGGGACTCGGCAAGCGGCCACGGATCCGTGCTCTAGCCGTCATGGCGGCACTGCCACCACCTGCGGCGCAACAGACGTCGGTCGCGTCGAGGTCTGCAAAATGCCGGGCCTTGTGTATGCGGCTTCGAGTCGCTGGCCGCCGTCTTCTGCGCTTGGGACTCGGCAAGCGGCCACGGATCCGTGCTCTAGCCGTCATGGCGGCACTGCCACCACCTGCGGCGCAACAGACGTCGGTCGCGTCGAGGTCTGCAAAATGCCGGGCCTTGTGTATGCGGCTTCGAGTCGCTGGCCGCCGTCTTCTGCGCTTGGGACTCGGCAAGCGGCCACGGATCCGTGCTCTAGCCGTCATGGCGGCACTGCCACCACCTGCGGCGCAACAGACGTCGGTCGCGTCGAGGTCTGCAAAATGCCGGGCCTTGTGTATGCGGCTTCGAGTCGCTGGCCGCCGTCTTCTGCGCTTGGGACTCGGCAAGCGGCCACGGATCCGTGCTCTAGCCGTCATGGCGGCACTGCCACCACCTGCGGCGCAACAGACGTCGGTCGCGTCGAGGTCTGCAAAATGCCGGGCCTTGTGTATGCGGCTTCGAGTCGCTGGCCGCCGTCTTCTGCGCTTGGGACTCGGCAAGCGGCCACGGATCCGTGCTCTAGCCGTCATGGCGGCACTGCCACCACCTGCGGCGCAACAGACGTCGGTCGCGTCGAGGTCTGCAAAATGCCGGGCCTTGTGTATGCGGCTTCGAGTCGCTGGCCGCCGTCTTCTGCGCTTGGGACTCGGCAAGCGGCCACGGATCCGTGCTCTAGCCGTCATGGCGGCACTGCCACCACCTGCGGCGCAACAGACGTCGGTCGCGTCGAGGTCTGCAAAATGCCGGGCCTTGTGTATGCGGCTTCGAGTCGCTGGCCGCCGTCTTCTGCGCTTGGGACTCGGCAAGCGGCCACGGATCCGTGCTCTAGCCGTCATGGCGGCACTGCCACCACCTGCGGCGCAACAGACGTCGGTCGCGTCGAGGTCTGCAAAATGCCGGGCCTTGTGTATGCGGCTTCGAGTCGCTGGCCGCCGTCTTCTGCGCTTGGGACTCGGCAAGCGGCCACGGATCCGTGCTCTAGCCGTCATGGCGGCACTGCCACCACCTGCGGCGCAACAGACGTCGGTCGCGTCGAGGTCTGCAAAATGCCGGGCCTTGTGTATGCGGCTTCGAGTCGCTGGCCGCCGTCTTCTGCGCTTGGGACTCGGCAAGCGGCCACGGATCCGTGCTCTAGCCGTCATGGCGGCACTGCCACCACCTGCGGCGCAACAGACGTCGGTCGCGTCGAGGTCTGCAAAATGCCGGGCCTTGTGTATGCGGCTTCGAGTCGCTGGCCGCCGTCTTCTGCGCTTGGGACTCGGCAAGCGGCCACGGATCCGTGCTCTAGCCGTCATGGCGGCACTGCCACCACCTGCGGCGCAACAGACGTCGGTCGCGTCGAGGTCTGCAAAATGCCGGGCCTTGTGTATGCGGCTTCGAGTCGCTGGCCGCCGTCTTCTGCGCTTGGGACTCGGCAAGCGGCCACGGATCCGTGCTCTAGCCGTCATGGCGGCACTGCCACCACCTGCGGCGCAACAGACGTCGGTCGCGTCGAGGTCTGCAAAATGCCGGGCCTTGTGTATGCGGCTTCGAGTCGCTGGCCGCCGTCTTCTGCGCTTGGGACTCGGCAAGCGGCCACGGATCCGTGCTCTAGCCGTCATGGCGGCACTGCCACCACCTGCGGCGCAACAGACGTCGGTCGCGTCGAGGTCTGCAAAATGCCGGGCCTTGTGTATGCGGCTTCGAGTCGCTGGCCGCCGTCTTCTGCGCTTGGGACTCGGCAAGCGGCCACGGATCCGTGCTCTAGCCGTCATGGCGGCACTGCCACCACCTGCGGCGCAACAGACGTCGGTCGCGTCGAGGTCTGCAAAATGCCGGGCCTTGTGTATGCGGCTTCGAGTCGCTGGCCGCCGTCTTCTGCGCTTGGGACTCGGCAAGCGGCCACGGATCCGTGCTCTAGCCGTCATGGCGGCACTGCCACCACCTGCGGCGCAACAGACGTCGGTCGCGTCGAGGTCTGCAAAATGCCGGGCCTTGTGTATGCGGCTTCGAGTCGCTGGCCGCCGTCTTCTGCGCTTGGGACTCGGCAAGCGGCCACGGATCCGTGCTCTAGCCGTCATGGCGGCACTGCCACCACCTGCGGCGCAACAGACGTCGGTCGCGTCGAGGTCTGCAAAATGCCGGGCCTTGTGTATGCGGCTTCGAGTCGCTGGCCGCCGTCTTCTGCGCTTGGGACTCGGCAAGCGGCCACGGATCCGTGCTCTAGCCGTCATGGCGGCACTGCCACCACCTGCGGCGCAACAGACGTCGGTCGCGTCGAGGTCTGCAAAATGCCGGGCCTTGTGTATGCGGCTTCGAGTCGCTGGCCGCCGTCTTCTGCGCTTGGGACTCGGCAAGCGGCCACGGATCCGTGCTCTAGCCGTCATGGCGGCACTGCCACCACCTGCGGCGCAACAGACGTCGGTCGCGTCGAGGTCTGCAAAATGCCGGGCCTTGTGTATGCGGCTTCGAGTCGCTGGCCGCCGTCTTCTGCGCTTGGGACTCGGCAAGCGGCCACGGATCCGTGCTCTAGCCGTCATGGCGGCACTGCCACCACCTGCGGCGCAACAGACGTCGGTCGCGTCGAGGTCTGCAAAATGCCGGGCCTTGTGTATGCGGCTTCGAGTCGCTGGCCGCCGTCTTCTGCGCTTGGGACTCGGCAAGCGGCCACGGATCCGTGCTCTAGCCGTCATGGCGGCACTGCCACCACCTGCGGCGCAACAGACGTCGGTCGCGTCGAGGTCTGCAAAATGCCGGGCCTTGTGTATGCGGCTTCGAGTCGCTGGCCGCCGTCTTCTGCGCTTGGGACTCGGCAAGCGGCCACGGATCCGTGCTCTAGCCGTCATGGCGGCACTGCCACCACCTGCGGCGCAACAGACGTCGGTCGCGTCGAGGTCTGCAAAATGCCGGGCCTTGTGTATGCGGCTTCGAGTCGCTGGCCGCCGTCTTCTGCGCTTGGGACTCGGCAAGCGGCCACGGATCCGTGCTCTAGCCGTCATGGCGGCACTGCCACCACCTGCGGCGCAACAGACGTCGGTCGCGTCGAGGTCTGCAAAATGCCGGGCCTTGTGTATGCGGCTTCGAGTCGCTGGCCGCCGTCTTCTGCGCTTGGGACTCGGCAAGCGGCCACGGATCCGTGCTCTAGCCGTCATGGCGGCACTGCCACCACCTGCGGCGCAACAGACGTCGGTCGCGTCGAGGTCTGCAAAAGGTCGGGCCTTACTCACCAGGCGGGTAACAGATAGTCGTGTTCTTGTAGATTTGACGCGTAAATATCCATCACTCACGGGTCTGTAATCTGACAGAGTACGTGTGCAGCAGATGTATGGGATGTCGTGGGCGTTAGCGGTACTGTCGTATTGTACGGAACTTCGATCGGTGGCAAGTTACGGCATCATAATTTGCAGCAGGCTTGGTGTGGATGTGCGACGATATTTCTGTCCTGTCCGAGATAAGTTGCAGCGGCACTTCTGTACATGGAACAGAGTTCGTTTACTAGGGAAATACAGCGACAAAGACATATGGATTATTTAAGAGTTTTACGAGATCTTGCCGTACTTGACCATGTTGCGGTACTTGTCTTTCAAATCAACGTTAGTCCTGCCATGAAGTTCATTCACAAACCTAGCTTTAATGAGCTTCCACTTGTTCATGAACGCTCCGTACAGAGCGATACCCTGAATTAGGGCAGATTCTTCTTCCTCCGTCCAGCGCTTCTTCTGTTTTCGTCGCCCAGGACTTGCTCCAAACCCAATTTCAGCCGGGTCGAAGCTATTGATATCGCTGTCAGGGCTAGCTCGTGTAGCCGTATCTGTCCTAGTAGCATGCAGACCAGTTACGGATACACTTGCTGCATCAGAGATCTGGATAGGAGATGATGGACTCGTCGCTTCTTCCTCACCAATCCGGGGACTGACCTCTGCGTCGGGAGTCTGAACAGGAGACGCTGGATTCGCTGCTTCTTCATCACTGATTCGGGGACCAACGGCACTCCTGCTGGATGCCACTGTTTCTGTTGCTAACACGCTCAGTGTGTTTAATTCCGGCGTGGAAGGTCGACCTAGGTACACTCGAGCCGATGCTGTTTCAACGCTACTTGAAATTGTTTGGACTGAGTTCTGGTGGGTATCGTCAAACAATGTTCGTGCCGGTCCTTTATTTTTCTTTACATTGTAAAATGACAAATGGGTGAGATGTTATACAGACGACGAAAGATAGTACCTTACCGGCGTTGGTTTTGGAGAACGATACGCTGTCGTTCCGGCGTGTATAGCTGTAGTTTTTTCGGAAGTGTTCATGCATACTGGCTGCTGAGTGAGATGTAATGCCTTCCTTCTCTGCCTGACGCCAAAATTTAATGCCAATGCTGTCCGGAGCCTTCCACCCGCAAGTGCAAACCCAATCATGCGCGCGTCCTCTTCGATCGTGTACTTCAGTCGACGGCGTGGAACCTCTTCGCCTCCGCCATCCCGAGATGCCAACACGGTGCCTCTCTTTCTTGTCTTCATCTGGAAAATGATTAATGGTCAGTTACCAACCAGTGAGACTGCGCTGATAGCCGGAATCGCAAGCCGGAATGGAGGGGAAGGGTACGGATCAGCCGACGCTGTCTGCTGTGGTGTCTAAAAAATTCGCGAAAAGAAGGTTTTGATATAATGCACTTTTGCTGATAATACCTATAAACGATTGCAAAATACTCTTCTGGGTCTTATCCACATGATGGTCCCTGCGACTGGTAAATCTGGTAGCGTCTGCATGTGAAGTTGTTGCACCTGACCACTGCAGCTTTGTAAAAATGCCAAATGACTCCAAACTCGTGCTTTATCATCGTCGATGTTTATCTGCAATTGGATTTCAATTTGGAGTCAGTTCACTTGAAGAAACGAGCCCAGTGTATCTTGGCCCCTTCTGACTCCCGCCGCGGTGATTTCACGTACGCCAAGTCAGCTGCAGCAACTGGCTTTTTGTACACAACTGCTTTCTCTCTCTCCTCTCTCTCTCTCACGAAATTTTTAGTAGCGCCTCAAAGGTAAAACATGCTTCAAATATGTACATTCCTCCAGAAAGAGTCACAAACGCAATCCTTGTGACACGGTCGTAGCTGGTAATAACCGCGTCCTCACCCATCAGCCAGCACTGAGCGCCACAAACCGATCAGATACAAATCATGGCTAGTGGCACCGATCCGTGCTCTAGCCGTCATGGCGGCACTGCCACCACCTGCGGCGCAACAGACATCGGTCGTGTCGTGGTGGGAAGAGGCTCTAGTAAAAGCGTTGAAAGCATGAATGATACATGCTAAATGCCAGGCTTGGCAGCCGGAATTGCGTATCGTTCGGGATGGGAATCATAAGTGGCCAGGATTCACTTGGCTCGTTTCTTCCAGTGAACCGCCTCCAAACGTAGAGGTATCGACGACGGGGTAGCATGAATTTCAATACATTTCCCAATTTTTCACTAAGGTACAATGGTCAAGCGCAACAGTGTCAGGTGTAGATACTACCCGGCTTGCCCCTCGACGTTTGACCGCGTCGACCGCAGGGACAAACATGTCATTAAGGTCCACGGAGGTGAGGGGAGAGTGTTCTGCAAGAAGTGCTCCACCTTAAAATTCTTCGCGAGCAAGAGATCACTCTGGAACCACATGAAGAATCTTCATTCGTACAAGAAGTGTGACTACTGCTTTCAAGAGTTCCGCCCAAGACGCTGCTCTTCTCATCAGCGCAATTGCCCAGCGCGTCCAGTCGCCATTCCCAGCATTGATGTCAGTATCGACTACGACAAGAGATGTGATCAACCAACGGCTTTTCGTCCCGAAGTGGTGCCACGCCCTGAGACCTCTTGTGGCAAATGTCGGGCTGAGCACAACGCCCCAGCGATGGTATCTATCAGAGGTCGTGTTGAGGATTTTATCGCGTACGCCAAGAACCCAAATGCCCTGGGATTCTCAGGTCGCGCTAAAGGTCCGGATTACATCGAAAAGTTTCGCACAGTGCTGGGCAAGCTGGGGTGTATTTCAGCATGGACGAAAATGAAACAATGAAGCTACTCAACAGTAACCAAGCCGCTCTTGCAAGACGATTCGATCCAGAAACGCTGGATGGATTCCTTCGGTTTATGGGGACAGCTGCCGCGGGCAACGAAAGTCTTGACCCCAGCACACGTTACAACCAGCTTCTTCCTTTCAGAGACTTCTTAAAATGGCTGGTAGAGATCAAGCAACTATCATCACTAGGATTTGTGGCAAACTTGATTGCAATCACAACGGAAAAAGTCGGCTTGGACTCGAAGCCGCATACACAAGGCCCGGCATTTTGCAGACCTCGACGCGACCGACGTCTGTTGCGCCGCAGGTGGTGGCAGTGCCGCCATGACGGCTAGAGCACGGATCCGTGGCCGCTTGCCGAGTCCCAAGCGCAGAAGACGGCGGCCAGCGACTCGAAGCCGCATACACAAGGCCCGGCATTTTGCAGACCTCGACGCGACCGACGTCTGTTGCGCCGCAGGTGGTGGCAGTGCCGCCATGACGGCTAGAGCACGGATCCGTGGCCGCTTGCCGAGTCCCAAGCGCAGAAGACGGCGGCCAGCGACTCGAAGCCGCATACACAAGGCCCGGCATTTTGCAGACCTCGACGCGACCGACGTCTGTTGCGCCGCAGGTGGTGGCAGTGCCGCCATGACGGCTAGAGCACGGATCCGTGGCCGCTTGCCGAGTCCCAAGCGCAGAAGACGGCGGCCAGCGACTCGAAGCCGCATACACAAGGCCCGGCATTTTGCAGACCTCGACGCGACCGACGTCTGTTGCGCCGCAGGTGGTGGCAGTGCCGCCATGACGGCTAGAGCACGGATCCGTGGCCGCTTGCCGAGTCCCAAGCGCAGAAGACGGCGGCCAGCGACTCGAAGCCGCATACACAAGGCCCGGCATTTTGCAGACCTCGACGCGACCGACGTCTGTTGCGCCGCAGGTGGTGGCAGTGCCGCCATGACGGCTAGAGCACGGATCCGTGGCCGCTTGCCGAGTCCCAAGCGCAGAAGACGGCGGCCAGCGACTCGAAGCCGCATACACAAGGCCCGGCATTTTGCAGACCTCGACGCGACCGACGTCTGTTGCGCCGCAGGTGGTGGCAGTGCCGCCATGACGGCTAGAGCACGGATCCGTGGCCGCTTGCCGAGTCCCAAGCGCAGAAGACGGCGGCCAGCGACTCGAAGCCGCATACACAAGGCCCGGCATTTTGCAGACCTCGACGCGACCGACGTCTGTTGCGCCGCAGGTGGTGGCAGTGCCGCCATGACGGCTAGAGCACGGATCCGTGGCCGCTTGCCGAGTCCCAAGCGCAGAAGACGGCGGCCAGCGACTCGAAGCCGCATACACAAGGCCCGGCATTTTGCAGACCTCGACGCGACCGACGTCTGTTGCGCCGCAGGTGGTGGCAGTGCCGCCATGACGGCTAGAGCACGGATCCGTGGCCGCTTGCCGAGTCCCAAGCGCAGAAGACGGCGGCCAGCGACTCGAAGCCGCATACACAAGGCCCGGCATTTTGCAGACCTCGACGCGACCGACGTCTGTTGCGCCGCAGGTGGTGGCAGTGCCGCCATGACGGCTAGAGCACGGATCCGTGGCCGCTTGCCGAGTCCCAAGCGCAGAAGACGGCGGCCAGCGACTCGAAGCCGCATACACAAGGCCCGGCATTTTGCAGACCTCGACGCGACCGACGTCTGTTGCGCCGCAGGTGGTGGCAGTGCCGCCATGACGGCTAGAGCACGGATCCGTGGCCGCTTGCCGAGTCCCAAGCGCAGAAGACGGCGGCCAGCGACTCGAAGCCGCATACACAAGGCCCGGCATTTTGCAGACCTCGACGCGACCGACGTCTGTTGCGCCGCAGGTGGTGGCAGTGCCGCCATGACGGCTAGAGCACGGATCCGTGGCCGCTTGCCGAGTCCCAAGCGCAGAAGACGGCGGCCAGCGACTCGAAGCCGCATACACAAGGCCCGGCATTTTGCAGACCTCGACGCGACCGACGTCTGTTGCGCCGCAGGTGGTGGCAGTGCCGCCATGACGGCTAGAGCACGGATCCGTGGCCGCTTGCCGAGTCCCAAGCGCAGAAGACGGCGGCCAGCGACTCGAAGCCGCATACACAAGGCCCGGCATTTTGCAGACCTCGACGCGACCGACGTCTGTTGCGCCGCAGGTGGTGGCAGTGCCGCCATGACGGCTAGAGCACGGATCCGTGGCCGCTTGCCGAGTCCCAAGCGCAGAAGACGGCGGCCAGCGACTCGAAGCCGCATACACAAGGCCCGGCATTTTGCAGACCTCGACGCGACCGACGTCTGTTGCGCCGCAGGTGGTGGCAGTGCCGCCATGACGGCTAGAGCACGGATCCGTGGCCGCTTGCCGAGTCCCAAGCGCAGAAGACGGCGGCCAGCGACTCGAAGCCGCATACACAAGGCCCGGCATTTTGCAGACCTCGACGCGACCGACGTCTGTTGCGCCGCAGGTGGTGGCAGTGCCGCCATGACGGCTAGAGCACGGATCCGTGGCCGCTTGCCGAGTCCCAAGCGCAGAAGACGGCGGCCAGCGACTCGAAGCCGCATACACAAGGCCCGGCATTTTGCAGACCTCGACGCGACCGACGTCTGTTGCGCCGCAGGTGGTGGCAGTGCCGCCATGACGGCTAGAGCACGGATCCGTGGCCGCTTGCCGAGTCCCAAGCGCAGAAGACGGCGGCCAGCGACTCGAAGCCGCATACACAAGGCCCGGCATTTTGCAGACCTCGACGCGACCGACGTCTGTTGCGCCGCAGGTGGTGGCAGTGCCGCCATGACGGCTAGAGCACGGATCCGTGGCCGCTTGCCGAGTCCCAAGCGCAGAAGACGGCGGCCAGCGACTCGAAGCCGCATACACAAGGCCCGGCATTTTGCAGACCTCGACGCGACCGACGTCTGTTGCGCCGCAGGTGGTGGCAGTGCCGCCATGACGGCTAGAGCACGGATCCGTGGCCGCTTGCCGAGTCCCAAGCGCAGAAGACGGCGGCCAGCGACTCGAAGCCGCATACACAAGGCCCGGCATTTTGCAGACCTCGACGCGACCGACGTCTGTTGCGCCGCAGGTGGTGGCAGTGCCGCCATGACGGCTAGAGCACGGATCCGTGGCCGCTTGCCGAGTCCCAAGCGCAGAAGACGGCGGCCAGCGACTCGAAGCCGCATACACAAGGCCCGGCATTTTGCAGACCTCGACGCGACCGACGTCTGTTGCGCCGCAGGTGGTGGCAGTGCCGCCATGACGGCTAGAGCACGGATCCGTGGCCGCTTGCCGAGTCCCAAGCGCAGAAGACGGCGGCCAGCGACTCGAAGCCGCATACACAAGGCCCGGCATTTTGCAGACCTCGACGCGACCGACGTCTGTTGCGCCGCAGGTGGTGGCAGTGCCGCCATGACGGCTAGAGCACGGATCCGTGGCCGCTTGCCGAGTCCCAAGCGCAGAAGACGGCGGCCAGCGACTCGAAGCCGCATACACAAGGCCCGGCATTTTGCAGACCTCGACGCGACCGACGTCTGTTGCGCCGCAGGTGGTGGCAGTGCCGCCATGACGGCTAGAGCACGGATCCGTGGCCGCTTGCCGAGTCCCAAGCGCAGAAGACGGCGGCCAGCGACTCGAAGCCGCATACACAAGGCCCGGCATTTTGCAGACCTCGACGCGACCGACGTCTGTTGCGCCGCAGGTGGTGGCAGTGCCGCCATGACGGCTAGAGCACGGATCCGTGGCCGCTTGCCGAGTCCCAAGCGCAGAAGACGGCGGCCAGCGACTCGAAGCCGCATACACAAGGCCCGGCATTTTGCAGACCTCGACGCGACCGACGTCTGTTGCGCCGCAGGTGGTGGCAGTGCCGCCATGACGGCTAGAGCACGGATCCGTGGCCGCTTGCCGAGTCCCAAGCGCAGAAGACGGCGGCCAGCGACTCGAAGCCGCATACACAAGGCCCGGCATTTTGCAGACCTCGACGCGACCGACGTCTGTTGCGCCGCAGGTGGTGGCAGTGCCGCCATGACGGCTAGAGCACGGATCCGTGGCCGCTTGCCGAGTCCCAAGCGCAGAAGACGGCGGCCAGCGACTCGAAGCCGCATACACAAGGCCCGGCATTTTGCAGACCTCGACGCGACCGACGTCTGTTGCGCCGCAGGTGGTGGCAGTGCCGCCATGACGGCTAGAGCACGGATCCGTGGCCGCTTGCCGAGTCCCAAGCGCAGAAGACGGCGGCCAGCGACTCGAAGCCGCATACACAAGGCCCGGCATTTTGCAGACCTCGACGCGACCGACGTCTGTTGCGCCGCAGGTGGTGGCAGTGCCGCCATGACGGCTAGAGCACGGATCCGTGGCCGCTTGCCGAGTCCCAAGCGCAGAAGACGGCGGCCAGCGACTCGAAGCCGCATACACAAGGCCCGGCATTTTGCAGACCTCGACGCGACCGACGTCTGTTGCGCCGCAGGTGGTGGCAGTGCCGCCATGACGGCTAGAGCACGGATCCGTGGCCGCTTGCCGAGTCCCAAGCGCAGAAGACGGCGGCCAGCGACTCGAAGCCGCATACACAAGGCCCGGCATTTTGCAGACCTCGACGCGACCGACGTCTGTTGCGCCGCAGGTGGTGGCAGTGCCGCCATGACGGCTAGAGCACGGATCCGTGGCCGCTTGCCGAGTCCCAAGCGCAGAAGACGGCGGCCAGCGACTCGAAGCCGCATACACAAGGCCCGGCATTTTGCAGACCTCGACGCGACCGACGTCTGTTGCGCCGCAGGTGGTGGCAGTGCCGCCATGACGGCTAGAGCACGGATCCGTGGCCGCTTGCCGAGTCCCAAGCGCAGAAGACGGCGGCCAGCGACTCGAAGCCGCATACACAAGGCCCGGCATTTTGCAGACCTCGACGCGACCGACGTCTGTTGCGCCGCAGGTGGTGGCAGTGCCGCCATGACGGCTAGAGCACGGATCCGTGGCCGCTTGCCGAGTCCCAAGCGCAGAAGACGGCGGCCAGCGACTCGAAGCCGCATACACAAGGCCCGGCATTTTGCAGACCTCGACGCGACCGACGTCTGTTGCGCCGCAGGTGGTGGCAGTGCCGCCATGACGGCTAGAGCACGGATCCGTGGCCGCTTGCCGAGTCCCAAGCGCAGAAGACGGCGGCCAGCGACTCGAAGCCGCATACACAAGGCCCGGCATTTTGCAGACCTCGACGCGACCGACGTCTGTTGCGCCGCAGGTGGTGGCAGTGCCGCCATGACGGCTAGAGCACGGATCCGTGGCCGCTTGCCGAGTCCCAAGCGCAGAAGACGGCGGCCAGCGACTCGAAGCCGCATACACAAGGCCCGGCATTTTGCAGACCTCGACGCGACCGACGTCTGTTGCGCCGCAGGTGGTGGCAGTGCCGCCATGACGGCTAGAGCACGGATCCGTGGCCGCTTGCCGAGTCCCAAGCGCAGAAGACGGCGGCCAGCGACTCGAAGCCGCATACACAAGGCCCGGCATTTTGCAGACCTCGACGCGACCGACGTCTGTTGCGCCGCAGGTGGTGGCAGTGCCGCCATGACGGCTAGAGCACGGATCCGTGGCCGCTTGCCGAGTCCCAAGCGCAGAAGACGGCGGCCAGCGACTCGAAGCCGCATACACAAGGCCCGGCATTTTGCAGACCTCGACGCGACCGACGTCTGTTGCGCCGCAGGTGGTGGCAGTGCCGCCATGACGGCTAGAGCACGGATCCGTGGCCGCTTGCCGAGTCCCAAGCGCAGAAGACGGCGGCCAGCGACTCGAAGCCGCATACACAAGGCCCGGCATTTTGCAGACCTCGACGCGACCGACGTCTGTTGCGCCGCAGGTGGTGGCAGTGCCGCCATGACGGCTAGAGCACGGATCCGTGGCCGCTTGCCGAGTCCCAAGCGCAGAAGACGGCGGCCAGCGACTCGAAGCCGCATACACAAGGCCCGGCATTTTGCAGACCTCGACGCGACCGACGTCTGTTGCGCCGCAGGTGGTGGCAGTGCCGCCATGACGGCTAGAGCACGGATCCGTGGCCGCTTGCCGAGTCCCAAGCGCAGAAGACGGCGGCCAGCGACTCGAAGCCGCATACACAAGGCCCGGCATTTTGCAGACCTCGACGCGACCGACGTCTGTTGCGCCGCAGGTGGTGGCAGTGCCGCCATGACGGCTAGAGCACGGATCCGTGGCCGCTTGCCGAGTCCCAAGCGCAGAAGACGGCGGCCAGCGACTCGAAGCCGCATACACAAGGCCCGGCATTTTGCAGACCTCGACGCGACCGACGTCTGTTGCGCCGCAGGTGGTGGCAGTGCCGCCATGACGGCTAGAGCACGGATCCGTGGCCGCTTGCCGAGTCCCAAGCGCAGAAGACGGCGGCCAGCGACTCGAAGCCGCATACACAAGGCCCGGCATTTTGCAGACCTCGACGCGACCGACGTCTGTTGCGCCGCAGGTGGTGGCAGTGCCGCCATGACGGCTAGAGCACGGATCCGTGGCCGCTTGCCGAGTCCCAAGCGCAGAAGACGGCGGCCAGCGACTCGAAGCCGCATACACAAGGCCCGGCATTTTGCAGACCTCGACGCGACCGACGTCTGTTGCGCCGCAGGTGGTGGCAGTGCCGCCATGACGGCTAGAGCACGGATCCGTGGCCGCTTGCCGAGTCCCAAGCGCAGAAGACGGCGGCCAGCGACTCGAAGCCGCATACACAAGGCCCGGCATTTTGCAGACCTCGACGCGACCGACGTCTGTTGCGCCGCAGGTGGTGGCAGTGCCGCCATGACGGCTAGAGCACGGATCCGTGGCCGCTTGCCGAGTCCCAAGCGCAGAAGACGGCGGCCAGCGACTCGAAGCCGCATCAACGTTTGGAAGGTTATTAAAGAGACTATATGCAGTAAGAGCTTAGAGTGGTGCGAGCTAGAGATTAACTTCTGCGATATCGTGTTTTGTAAGCTAGTTATCTTTTTTTTTTAATTGTTTAATGGGGTGACTACTTACATGTTGAGAACTTTCATTTCACCAGAAGGCCACTGGGGTGTCATGGCGCACAGTTTTGTTCAGATTTTTCGTCGGAATCGAGGCTTTCAACATTGCCATCGACAGTGGTGGTCATAACATCACGAGGAATTGTCTTGATCTCATCGATTGCAACAGATTCCAACTTCTGTGTTATCGACGATAACGTGCGCATTAATGACTCCTCGGGCGAGAACCCCACACGAAATAAATCTAAGTATTGGTCGCGCGGAAGCGCTTGGTCCTCGGCCATTCGCATGCACATGTTGGATTGGAGGGTGATGTCGACATCTATTTCCTGGGCACACAGCAAACGCACAACCCTGATTAGAAAATGAAATCAAGCACACAAGTAAGTAGATGTTTCATACCGGAGACTGCTCGCGTTTGCGCTTTACGAGCGCCTTGCCTCGTTCTGCAATAGATCGCTGGATACTGGCTGCTTCTTCTTCAGAATCAACTTCGATCACTTGGGTATGGGGCACCTGCTTCCCGTGCCGTTGTTGGATTCGCTCAGCGACGTCCTCGGGCGTGTTAGCAATCATATACGTCACGCAGATATCCTCGTCATCCACGTCCGGCATGATCATGGGGGCCATGTACCGCTTACCGACAGGTCCAGTGATATACCCTTCTTCTTCATGTCCGACTTGATTGCTCGGACATTACTTGTGATTTGTAGACCAAGGTCTGCTAGCTTGTCACTAACACCAATCGCCGTTCGTAGATTCCCGGCCATCTCCTGCAACTGCCACTTTGCTGTTTGTAGCTCGCGCTTGAGAGATTGAGTTGATATGCTCAGTAGCCGATCGTACGATCGTTCTTGTGTTTCAGCGACGGCGCTAATTCCCTGTTGGTATATCTCATGAGCGGAAACACGCTCACGTTCATATGACTCCTTGACGGTGGTGAGATTCCGGTCGTCCGATTCCTTGACATCGGCGAGCTTTTGTGCGTGTAATGCCTTGACATCGGCAAGCTTCTGTGCGTGTAATTCCCTGACAGCGGCGAGTTTCTGTTTGTACGACTCCTTAGCATCGGTGAGTGTCTGCTTCGTGATGTCGAGATTATTCTTGGTTTGTAAGAGCTCCAATCGTGCCGCCAACAATAGCGTTCGCGCTTCTTGTAATTCGACTATCTTTTCTTCAACTCCATTTTCGTTGTCTGGGACTTGCTCTTTGCGTCCGCAAGGGCTTGATCGTGATTAACCTCGTTTGCATGAGCAACGGCTAGGGCTTGCTGACATGAAACCAGGTCGGTCTTGGTCGCTGCTAGCTCTCTCCGGAGCTGTTCTTGGGTCAAGTTAAGGCTAATAACTGCCAGCTCCTGTTCAAGACGAGCATTGACTTGCTTAAGTCTGGTATTGTCGGCCCGAGAAACTGCGACCTCGAGCTGTGCGTCGGCAGCTGCTTGTGTTCTTGCCAATTCGATCGCGAATTTGTGACTCGCCTTCAGTGCAGCGATCTCCTCTCTTGCCTGCACTAGAAGGGCTGTCAGTGTCGATGGGTCCTGTTCATCTCGTGCGCGCCGCTCTGCACGCTGGCTTTCTGCCATGTTACTACTGCCCGTGGTGTCGGTTCTTGTGGGTTTCTGGTTTTGAAGGGGAAGTTCGCTAGATTTAAAAAAAAAAAAAAATTTACGACTTCGGGATCCTACTTCAGAAGCCTACTTCATGACACAGAGTCTCCCATGGCCCCTATCCACGGGGACACGCTGCGTGTGTACGTGGGTCCCATGACGCGCCCAGGCTCCGTGGGCTAGCATCTCTAGAACCAGGACCTGACAGCACTTGACAACCTCAAACCTGACAGCCCAGTGCTGATGGCTTCACTGACCGCTGATTGCCGCAGCTCAACTCGGTCGAAGCTTACACACACTTTCGCGAGCTGTCCCACCCTGGGGTGGACACTTCGCTGGCTATCGAGAACTACAGGATGCCGCCTTCGAAGCAGAGCGTGTTAGCCATTGCGGTTCAATCTGCGGTTCATCCACCAAGACAACGCCGATCCTAAGGACGCCACACTGACGACAACTCGCGTGGCCCCAGCAGTCTCGGCGCCGTTTTGCGGCCCTGCGCGACGACAAGATGATGAACGTTGTGGAACTCTCCACTATCGGACAATGGAGAAATGCCGCCGTATCGACGGCCGTGTCGCCCTCCGCATCCAACGATTCTTTTCTTCTGCCGTCTCGCCGATGAAGTTTGATCGCCAAAGTCATCCAGCTCGTGCATTTGGAATCAGTCGAGAACCGCCCCGGCACTTGAGCAAGAAAGCCAGCAAATGACAGACAAGATCAGCGGGTAATTGACATCGTATCAAAGCTGGCAAGTCTCAGCCAGGTATCGACACACAACGCCAAGGACCATGTTGCCAGCCATTTCGGCAGCCGGCAATTCGTGGACTGATCGGGTTGCCGCCGTCCATGAGCGCGAAGCCAAGAACCGTGGGCGGCTCAGTACCGGAAGAAGCAGCGCGACAGAACTCCCAGTCTCGATAAGGACCTCGAAGACTTACAGCTCGAAGTCTGCGAGAGAAGCAACGTATTGCTGCCAGCACGTTCAGGAGTAGATCTTCCGTTTCGGCTACCAAGCTCGGGCCTTCGGTACCATCGCTTGACAGTAGCGCCAACTCGCTTTCCTACGAGCTGTCCTGGCGACGGACATCATTGATGGGCCTCGCTGTGGCGTCGAGGTCATGGTTGGCTGCTGGAAGCTTCACATGCCGTGCTGTCCGGAATTAGAGTACCATTTGCGGCAGATGCGAAATGGAGGGGACGACATCGTGCCAGCGGTCCCCGTCATCTTTTTACATTGGCTATCACTCCCTGCTGTGGTTCCGTCAGCAGTAACGAAACGATACGAAACTTGCTTGGCCGTCGTCTTCGGCGCTTGGGACTCGGCAAGCGGCCACGGATCCGTGCTCTAGCCGTCATGGCGGCACTGCCACCACCTGCGGCGCAACAGACGTCGGTCGCGTCGAGGTCTGCAAAATGCCGGGCCTTGTGTATGCGGCTTCGAGTCGCTGGCCGCCGTCTTCTGCGCTTGGGACTCGGCAAGCGGCCACGGATCCGTGCTCTAGCCGTCATGGCGGCACTGCCACCACCTGCGGCGCAACAGACGTCGGTCGCGTCGAGGTCTGCAAAATGCCGGGCCTTGTGTATGCGGCTTCGAGTCGCTGGCCGCCGTCTTCTGCGCTTGGGACTCGGCAAGCGGCCACGGATCCGTGCTCTAGCCGTCATGGCGGCACTGCCACCACCTGCGGCGCAACAGACGTCGGTCGCGTCGAGGTCTGCAAAATGCCGGGCCTTGTGTATGCGGCTTCGAGTCGCTGGCCGCCGTCTTCTGCGCTTGGGACTCGGCAAGCGGCTACCGATCCGTGCTCTAGCCGTCATGGCGGCACTGCCACCACCTGCGGCGCAACAGACATCGGTCGTGTCGTGGTGGGAAGAGGCTCTAGTAAAAGCGTTGAAAGCATGAATGATACATGCTAAATGCCAGGCTTGGCAGCCGGAATTGCGTATCGTTCGGGATGGGAATCATAAGTGGCCAGGATTCACTTGGCTCGTTTCTTCCAGTGAACCGCCTCCAAACGTAGAGGTATCGACGACGGGGTAGCATGAATTTCAATACATTTCCCAATTTTTCACTAAGGTACAATGGTCAAGCGCAACAGTGTCAGGTGTAGATACTACCCGGCTTGCCCCTCGACGTTTGACCGCGTCGACCGCAGGGACAAACATGTCATTAAGGTCCACGGAGGTGAGGGGAGAGTGTTCTGCAAGAAGTGCTCCACCTTAAAATTCTTCGCGAGCAAGAGATCACTCTGGAACCACATGAAGAATCTTCATTCGTACAAGAAGTGTGACTACTGCTTTCAAGAGTTCCGCCCAAGACGCTGCTCTTCTCATCAGCGCAATTGCCCAGCGCGTCCAGTCGCCATTCCCAGCATTGATGTCAGTATCGACTACGACAAGAGATGTGATCAACCAACGGCTTTTCGTCCCGAAGTGGTGCCACGCCCTGAGACCTCTTGTGGCAAATGTCGGGCTGAGCACAACGCCCCAGCGATGGTATCTATCAGAGGTCGTGTTGAGGATTTTATCGCGTACGCCAAGAACCCAAATGCCCTGGGATTCTCAGGTCGCGCTAAAGGTCCGGATTACATCGAAAAGTTTCGCACAGTGCTGGGCAAGCTGGGGTGTATTTCAGCATGGACGAAAATGAAACAATGAAGCTACTCAACAGTAACCAAGCCGCTCTTGCAAGACGATTCGATCCAGAAACGCTGGATGGATTCCTTCGGTTTATGGGGACAGCTGCCGCGGGCAACGAAAGTCTTGACCCCAGCACACGTTACAACCAGCTTCTTCCTTTCAGAGACTTCTTAAAATGGCTGGTAGAGATCAAGCAACTATCATCACTAGGATTTGTGGCAAACTTGGTTGCAATCACAACGGAGAAAGTGGGGAAACAACGGCAAGCTGTAAGGAAAACCAAGTACGTTGAGAAAGCAACCCGAATCGAAGCATTGCCGAAGGTCGATCAATTTTGTTGTGGTTGCAAACGGACTTGAAGACTGCCTTCGAGGCTCAACTGGCTCGCGCAAAAGATGAAGGGTTTAACGTCGATGCATTTATTGCTGCTCGAAACTTCGTCCTGGTGATGATGGTATTTGTGTCGCCTCCTCAGCGTGTCCAACTTCTGAAGAGCTTAGAACTCGTGGGTATGAAAAAGACGGAAAACGGATCCTTGTGCTTCACAATTACGGAACACAAAACGTCAGCCAAATATGGACCAGCGACGGTATTCGTACCTGTTGATTTTGTGGGTTGGTTCGATAAATATCGCATGCTCCGGACCAGACTTCTAAGTCGTCAAGGAAAAGCTAGAGGCATTTCGGGTCTGATCAAACAGAAGCACGTCTTCGTGAATTTGGCTGGGGATCCAGAGAAAAATCTGACTGGGATTTTCAAAAGTCTAACGTATGCTAAGTTCGGTCAGTCCGTGACCCTGCGTGACTGCCGCAGCATCTACATCACATACACCAGCAAGCACTTACAAACCTACAAGCAAATGTACGACCTGGCCCGCTTGATGCATCATTCTGTCGAAACCCAACAGACCATGTATCGCGTTGACACCAGTAACGCAAATGCTGTCGCTGTGGAGACATTGTCAAGGCACTTGATAACAATTGCAGGTCAGTTGGGCATCGACGATGACTTTGCTATTGATGGAGAAGACATGGAAGCCAGGAGCTCCAACGAGAAGCATAAAATTGATGACACGAATCCTGATAAGAAACAAAGCAATTCAACAAGATCAAGCGCTGCGGCTCCAGGTGGTGGCGAAGCCAGAAATGAACTGACCGAGGGTATGAACTCTATGCAAAGCAGAATCCGTGGTGTTGGGTGTCATTCAAGCAGAAAGGAGATCGAGCATAATTCTGGTGTGAGTAGAGCGTCGCCTTACTCACCAAGCACCGTCGGAGCTACTGGCGGTACCTCCGTCACGACCAAACTTACCACCTCCAGTGTAAACGCAGTGCACATGGACTTTCCGGATGACAATATTCTTATTGAAGCCATTTGTCAGGTAGAGAGAGCGCAACAATTGTGGCGCTAGCAACACCTGTATTAACCCGTCTACCACAACACCGGTCCGTGACCGCTTGCCGAGTCCCAAGCGCAGAAGACGGCGGCCAGCGACTCGAAGCCGCATACACAAGGCCCGGCATTTTGCAGACCTCGACGCGACCGACGTCTGTTGCGCCGCAGGTGGTGGCAGTGCCGCCATGACGGCTAGAGCACGGATCCGTGGCCGCTTGCCGAGTCCCAAGCGCAGAAGACGGCGGCCAGCGACTCGAAGCCGCATACACAAGGCCCGGCATTTTGCAGACCTCGACGCGACCGACGTCTGTTGCGCCGCAGGTGGTGGCAGTGCCGCCATGACGGCTAGAGCACGGATCCGTGGCCGCTTGCCGAGTCCCAAGCGCAGAAGACGGCGGCCAGCGACTCGAAGCCGCATACACAAGGCCCGGCATTTTGCAGACCTCGACGCGACCGACGTCTGTTGCGCCGCAGGTGGTGGCAGTGCCGCCATGACGGCTAGAGCACGGATCCGTGGCCGCTTGCCGAGTCCCAAGCGCAGAAGACGGCGGCCAGCGACTCGAAGCCGCATACACAAGGCCCGGCATTTTGCAGACCTCGACGCGACCGACGTCTGTTGCGCCGCAGGTGGTGGCAGTGCCGCCATGACGGCTAGAGCACGGATCCGTGGCCGCTTGCCGAGTCCCAAGCGCAGAAGACGGCGGCCAGCGACTCGAAGCCGCATACACAAGGCCCGGCATTTTGCAGACCTCGACGCGACCGACGTCTGTTGCGCCGCAGGTGGTGGCAGTGCCGCCATGACGGCTAGAGCACGGATCCGTGGCCGCTTGCCGAGTCCCAAGCGCAGAAGACGGCGGCCAGCGACTCGAAGCCGCATACACAAGGCCCGGCATTTTGCAGACCTCGACGCGACCGACGTCTGTTGCGCCGCAGGTGGTGGCAGTGCCGCCATGACGGCTAGAGCACGGATCCGTGGCCGCTTGCCGAGTCCCAAGCGCAGAAGACGGCGGCCAGCGACTCGAAGCCGCATACACAAGGCCCGGCATTTTGCAGACCTCGACGCGACCGACGTCTGTTGCGCCGCAGGTGGTGGCAGTGCCGCCATGACGGCTAGAGCACGGATCCGTGGCCGCTTGCCGAGTCCCAAGCGCAGAAGACGGCGGCCAGCGACTCGAAGCCGCATACACAAGGCCCGGCATTTTGCAGACCTCGACGCGACCGACGTCTGTTGCGCCGCAGGTGGTGGCAGTGCCGCCATGACGGCTAGAGCACGGATCCGTGGCCGCTTGCCGAGTCCCAAGCGCAGAAGACGGCGGCCAGCGACTCGAAGCCGCATACACAAGGCCCGGCATTTTGCAGACCTCGACGCGACCGACGTCTGTTGCGCCGCAGGTGGTGGCAGTGCCGCCATGACGGCTAGAGCACGGATCCGTGGCCGCTTGCCGAGTCCCAAGCGCAGAAGACGGCGGCCAGCGACTCGAAGCCGCATACACAAGGCCCGGCATTTTGCAGACCTCGACGCGACCGACGTCTGTTGCGCCGCAGGTGGTGGCAGTGCCGCCATGACGGCTAGAGCACGGATCCGTGGCCGCTTGCCGAGTCCCAAGCGCAGAAGACGGCGGCCAGCGACTCGAAGCCGCATACACAAGGCCCGGCATTTTGCAGACCTCGACGCGACCGACGTCTGTTGCGCCGCAGGTGGTGGCAGTGCCGCCATGACGGCTAGAGCACGGATCCGTGGCCGCTTGCCGAGTCCCAAGCGCAGAAGACGGCGGCCAGCGACTCGAAGCCGCATACACAAGGCCCGGCATTTTGCAGACCTCGACGCGACCGACGTCTGTTGCGCCGCAGGTGGTGGCAGTGCCGCCATGACGGCTAGAGCACGGATCCGTGGCCGCTTGCCGAGTCCCAAGCGCAGAAGACGGCGGCCAGCGACTCGAAGCCGCATACACAAGGCCCGGCATTTTGCAGACCTCGACGCGACCGACGTCTGTTGCGCCGCAGGTGGTGGCAGTGCCGCCATGACGGCTAGAGCACGGATCCGTGGCCGCTTGCCGAGTCCCAAGCGCAGAAGACGGCGGCCAGCGACTCGAAGCCGCATACACAAGGCCCGGCATTTTGCAGACCTCGACGCGACCGACGTCTGTTGCGCCGCAGGTGGTGGCAGTGCCGCCATGACGGCTAGAGCACGGATCCGTGGCCGCTTGCCGAGTCCCAAGCGCAGAAGACGGCGGCCAGCGACTCGAAGCCGCATACACAAGGCCCGGCATTTTGCAGACCTCGACGCGACCGACGTCTGTTGCGCCGCAGGTGGTGGCAGTGCCGCCATGACGGCTAGAGCACGGATCCGTGGCCGCTTGCCGAGTCCCAAGCGCAGAAGACGGCGGCCAGCGACTCGAAGCCGCATACACAAGGCCCGGCATTTTGCAGACCTCGACGCGACCGACGTCTGTTGCGCCGCAGGTGGTGGCAGTGCCGCCATGACGGCTAGAGCACGGATCCGTGGCCGCTTGCCGAGTCCCAAGCGCAGAAGACGGCGGCCAGCGACTCGAAGCCGCATACACAAGGCCCGGCATTTTGCAGACCTCGACGCGACCGACGTCTGTTGCGCCGCAGGTGGTGGCAGTGCCGCCATGACGGCTAGAGCACGGATCCGTGGCCGCTTGCCGAGTCCCAAGCGCAGAAGACGGCGGCCAGCGACTCGAAGCCGCATACACAAGGCCCGGCATTTTGCAGACCTCGACGCGACCGACGTCTGTTGCGCCGCAGGTGGTGGCAGTGCCGCCATGACGGCTAGAGCACGGATCCGTGGCCGCTTGCCGAGTCCCAAGCGCAGAAGACGGCGGCCAGCGACTCGAAGCCGCATACACAAGGCCCGGCATTTTGCAGACCTCGACGCGACCGACGTCTGTTGCGCCGCAGGTGGTGGCAGTGCCGCCATGACGGCTAGAGCACGGATCCGTGGCCGCTTGCCGAGTCCCAAGCGCAGAAGACGGCGGCCAGCGACTCGAAGCCGCATACACAAGGCCCGGCATTTTGCAGACCTCGACGCGACCGACGTCTGTTGCGCCGCAGGTGGTGGCAGTGCCGCCATGACGGCTAGAGCACGGATCCGTGGCCGCTTGCCGAGTCCCAAGCGCAGAAGACGGCGGCCAGCGACTCGAAGCCGCATACACAAGGCCCGGCATTTTGCAGACCTCGACGCGACCGACGTCTGTTGCGCCGCAGGTGGTGGCAGTGCCGCCATGACGGCTAGAGCACGGATCCGTGGCCGCTTGCCGAGTCCCAAGCGCAGAAGACGGCGGCCAGCGACTCGAAGCCGCATACACAAGGCCCGGCATTTTGCAGACCTCGACGCGACCGACGTCTGTTGCGCCGCAGGTGGTGGCAGTGCCGCCATGACGGCTAGAGCACGGATCCGTGGCCGCTTGCCGAGTCCCAAGCGCAGAAGACGGCGGCCAGCGACTCGAAGCCGCATACACAAGGCCCGGCATTTTGCAGACCTCGACGCGACCGACGTCTGTTGCGCCGCAGGTGGTGGCAGTGCCGCCATGACGGCTAGAGCACGGATCCGTGGCCGCTTGCCGAGTCCCAAGCGCAGAAGACGGCGGCCAGCGACTCGAAGCCGCATACACAAGGCCCGGCATTTTGCAGACCTCGACGCGACCGACGTCTGTTGCGCCGCAGGTGGTGGCAGTGCCGCCATGACGGCTAGAGCACGGATCCGTGGCCGCTTGCCGAGTCCCAAGCGCAGAAGACGGCGGCCAGCGACTCGAAGCCGCATACACAAGGCCCGGCATTTTGCAGACCTCGACGCGACCGACGTCTGTTGCGCCGCAGGTGGTGGCAGTGCCGCCATGACGGCTAGAGCACGGATCCGTGGCCGCTTGCCGAGTCCCAAGCGCAGAAGACGGCGGCCAGCGACTCGAAGCCGCATCAACGTTTGGAAGGTTATTAAAGAGACTATATGCAGTAAGAGCTTAGAGTGGTGCGAGCTAGAGATCAACTTCTGCGATATCGTGTTTTGTAAGCTAGTTATCTTTTTTTTAATTGTTTAATGGGGTGACTACTTACATGTTGAGAACTTTCATTTCACCAGAAGGCCACTGGGGTGTCATGGCGCACAGTTTTGTTCAGATTTTTCGTCGGAATCGAGGCTTTCAACATTGCCATCGACAGTGGTGGTCATAACATCACGAGGAATTGTCTTGATCTCATCGATTGCAACAGATTCCAACTTCTGTGTTATCGACGATAACGTGCGCATTAATGACTCCTCGGGCGAGAACCCCACACGAAATAAATCTAAGTATTGGTCGCGCGGAAGCGCTTGGTCCTCGGCCATTCGCATGCACATGTTGGATTGGAGGGTGATGTCGACATCTATTTCCTGGGCACACAGCAAACGCACAACCCTGATTAGAAAATGAAATCAAGCACACAAGTAAGTAGATGTTTCATACCGGAGACTGCTCGCGTTTGCGCTTTACGAGCGCCTTGCCTCGTTCTGCAATAGATCGCTGGATACTGGCTGCTTCTTCTTCAGAATCAACTTCGATCACTTGGGTATGGGGCACCTGCTTCCCGTGCCGTTGTTGGATTCGCTCAGCGACGTCCTCGGGCGTGTTAGCAATCATATACGTCACGCAGATATCCTCGTCATCCACGTCCGGCATGATCATGGGGGCCATGTACCGCTTACCGACAGGTCCAGTGATATACCCTTCTTCTTCATGTCCGACTTGATTGCTCGGACATTACTTGTGATTTGTAGACCAAGGTCTGCTAGCTTGTCACTAACACCAATCGCCGTTCGTAGATTCCCGGCCATCTCCTGCAACTGCCACTTTGCTGTTTGTAGCTCGCGCTTGAGAGATTGAGTTGATATGCTCAGTAGCCGATCGTACGATCGTTCTTGTGTTTCAGCGACGGCGCTAATTCCCTGTTGGTATATCTCATGAGCGGAAACACGCTCACGTTCATATGACTCCTTGACGGTGGTGAGATTCCGGTCGTCCGATTCCTTGACATCGGCGAGCTTTTGTGCGTGTAATGCCTTGACATCGGCAAGCTTCTGTGCGTGTAATTCCCTGACAGCGGCGAGTTTCTGTTTGTACGACTCCTTAGCATCGGTGAGTGTCTGCTTCGTGATGTCGAGATTATTCTTGGTTTGTAAGAGCTCCAATCGTGCCGCCAACAATAGCGTTCGCGCTTCTTGTAATTCGACTATCTTTTCTTCAACTCCATTTTCGTTGTCTGGGACTTGCTCTTTGCGTCCGCAAGGGCTTGATCGTGATTAACCTCGTTTGCATGAGCAACGGCTAGGGCTTGCTGACATGAAACCAGGTCGGTCTTGGTCGCTGCTAGCTCTCTCCGGAGCTGTTCTTGGGTCAAGTTAAGGCTAATAACTGCCAGCTCCTGTTCAAGACGAGCATTGACTTGCTTAAGTCTGGTATTGTCGGCCCGAGAAACTGCGACCTCGAGCTGTGCGTCGGCAGCTGCTTGTGTTCTTGCCAATTCGATCGCGAATTTGTGACTCGCCTTCAGTGCAGCGATCTCCTCTCTTGCCTGCACTAGAAGGGCTGTCAGTGTCGATGGGTCCTGTTCATCTCGTGCGCGCCGCTCTGCACGCTGGCTTTCTGCCATGTTACTACTGCCCGTGGTGTCGGTTCTTGTGGGTTTCTGGTTTTGAAGGGGAAGTTCGCTAGATTTAAAAAAAAAAAAATTTTACGACTTCGGGATCCTACTTCAGAAGCCTACTTCATGACACAGAGTCTCCCATGGCCCCTATCCACGGGGACACGCTGCGTGTGTACGTGGGTCCCATGACGCGCCCAGGCTCCGTGGGCTAGCATCTCTAGAACCAGGACCTGACAGCACTTGACAACCTCAAACCTGACAGCCCAGTGCTGATGGCTTCACTGACCGCTGATTGCCGCAGCTCAACTCGGTCGAAGCTTACACACACTTTCGCGAGCTGTCCCACCCTGGGGTGGACACTTCGCTGGCTATCGAGAACTACAGGATGCCGCCTTCGAAGCAGAGCGTGTTAGCCATTGCGGTTCAATCTGCGGTTCATCCACCAAGACAACGCCGATCCTAAGGACGCCACACTGACGACAACTCGCGTGGCCCCAGCAGTCTCGGCGCCGTTTTGCGGCCCTGCGCGACGACAAGATGATGAACGTTGTGGAACTCTCCACTATCGGACAATGGAGAAATGCCGCCGTATCGACGGCCGTGTCGCCCTCCGCATCCAACGATTCTTTTCTTCTGCCGTCTCGCCGATGAAGTTTGATCGCCAAAGTCATCCAGCTCGTGCATTTGGAATCAGTCGAGAACCGCCCCGGCACTTGAGCAAGAAAGCCAGCAAATGACAGACAAGATCAGCGGGTAATTGACATCGTATCAAAGCTGGCAAGTCTCAGCCAGGTATCGACACACAACGCCAAGGACCATGTTGCCAGCCATTTCGGCAGCCGGCAATTCGTGGACTGATCGGGTTGCCGCCGTCCATGAGCGCGAAGCCAAGAACCGTGGGCGGCTCAGTACCGGAAGAAGCAGCGCGACAGAACTCCCAGTCTCGATAAGGACCTCGAAGACTTACAGCTCGAAGTCTGCGAGAGAAGCAACGTATTGCTGCCAGCACGTTCAGGAGTAGATCTTCCGTTTCGGCTACCAAGCTCGGGCCTTCGGTACCATCGCTTGACAGTAGCGCCAACTCGCTTTCCTACGAGCTGTCCTGGCGACGGACATCATTGATGGGCCTCGCTGTGGCGTCGAGGTCATGGTTGGCTGCTGGAAGCTTCACATGCCGTGCTGTCCGGAATTAGAGTACCATTTGCGGCAGATGCGAAATGGAGGGGACGACATCGTGCCAGCGGTCCCCGTCATCTTTTTACATTGGCTATCACTCCCTGCTGTGGTTCCGTCAGCAGTAACGAAACGATACGAAACTTGCTTGGCCGTCGTCTTCGGCGCTTGGGACTCGGCAAGCGGCCACGGACCTGTACTCTAGCCGTCATGGCGGCACTGCCACCACCCGCGGCGCAACAGACGTCGGTCGCGTCGAGGTCTGCAAAATGCCGGGCCTTGTGTATGCGGCTTCGAGTCGCTGGCCGCCGTCTTCTGGGTTTTGTACCCGGAACGTGACGTTAGATTTGTGTTCTGGCACATGGACGAGTTCATTAATTTATGCTTCTCGTTGGAGCCATCGTCGATGCTCAACTGACCTACAATTGTTGTCAAGTGCGTGGGCAATGTCTTCACAACGTTTGCGTTTATGTTACTAGTATCAATGCGATACATGGTCTGTTGGGTTTCGACAGAATGATGCATCAGGCGGCGAGGTCGTACATTTGTTTGTAGTTTTATAGTGCTTGCTGGTGAATGTGATGTAGATGCTGTGGCAGCCACGCAGGGTTACGGACTGACAGTACTTAGCATATGATGAATTCTATCTCCATACTCGATTCGTTGAAAATCATCCGCGGATCTTCCGTAAAACTAGTGGTTCGATACCTTGTAGAAAATGACAGATGCAAATTCGGAGTTTTGCCGTTATGATTCTAGGTCGGGTCCGACATAAGCAAGGGCGCAATACTGTTAGGGATTGATAAGCTCGACGCGCAAGGTAGCTATCTCAACTGCAGCTCGCTGAAGGAAGCCATTTCCGCTGCTCAAGCCTACAAAAGGCGCATCTTGGTGGTCGTCGAAACTAAAGCGGACGACGCGACGGACTTAAACCCATGGACATTTCCTACATGACATCCCGCCCAACGTTCGAGCAGTGTCGCCGTCAGAGACTGTGTTTTTACTGTCGCGAGCTGGTCATCGCATCTTGGACTACCTTTGGAAGCGTCAGGGAAACGAGCTCAATGGATGTAAGTGGAGTATCCGTTGAGTCATGCGGATCAGAATCTCCGTGAGAATGAATGACCGGTCACGTTCGAGATGAAAGACCTATCTGACGAGAGAACTGTCATCGACACATCTGTCTGCGTGATGGGGCTCCGTTTAAATATGGTCCAATTTGAAGGCGCTGATCTTTTGTTGTAGATACGCTCGTACAAAGGCGTCACGCGAAAATGTTGGTTGACGCTGATGAGATGCATTGTGTTGTGCGGCGCGATCTGCTAACAGCACCCGCTGGAACTCATGAATAGGTGATTCAGGCCCGAGACGTTGAAGGAAGACTCTTGAAGACTACACCGCGGAAGTTTACGTTGGATATGACCGTGTAAGATCGTTTGTGTTACATCGAGTTAGTGAAGTGGACTCTCAAGCAGGACACTGACTCGTCAGAGGAAACCTCGATAAACCGAGGGTAGTCTTGATAGGCTCTGGCAACTATGTCAGACACTCTACCGTTCGAGATAGCCAGTGGTACGCTGAGGCTCTTCAAGGGCGAAGTGGCGACACGGTCACTATCCGTCTCGCGACGGGGGCTTGTGTCACGGTGCCGAGGGTCCCGATGGAGCTTAGGCTGAAGTTCTTGGACTTCGATAGCGTGGAACGCTGTCTGGTCCTTGACCTAGATTCGAGGTACGACCTCATCCTTGGCATGGCGTGGCTAGAGTGCCACGAGCCATGGATCGATTTGGCGGTCGAAGATCTTGGGCGCTACACGTATCGCTCCTAGCGGAGCTTTGGCGAGTCATGAACCCACCTCTGTTAGGAAGCAGAAGCGCTATTGGCGCAAGCACTGGGCCGAGTCGACCATGGTGCTGGGTGTCGGTGTTCCGAGTTGGTGGACGGCACCGTGAAGGACTGTGGTCCTGAAAGTTGTGCGGCGGCACGTACTCCGTCAGTGGCTGCAGTTTCAGACCGAGTGTGTCACTGAGTGTCCCGGACACCGAGCGTTTGAGGTCTGTTAATTGTGCGGTGAAACGTACTCCACTGAGCTTCGTCGGTCGTGGACCGAGCGAGTCGCTGGGTGTCGAAGTGACACTGGGCCTTCAGGGAAGGTCGTTACGTCGACTGCGGCGAGTGCCGCCCGCGATCAAAGATCTCACGACGCTTCGCGTGGCGCCCCCTCGGGCGAATCCACCCATTCGAGAGGCGCCGAGGGCGCAGTGATCCCCGTCCCCGTCTGGACGTGCCTCGGCGAGGCGGAGGCGTCGGAAAGCGCGGCGCGCGCGACACAAGGTGTCTGTAGCGCCAAGGGCGTCGACCGCGCCTAGCAGTGCTCAGCGGTCGGGCTGTGAGCAGCTCTACACTCTCGTCGACGGAGTGACGGGTGCGATCGAAGGAGGCATGCGCCTCGATGACCTGCCAAGTGTTGGCGAGCTCTTAGAGCTGGACGAGATGTCCGTCGCCGAGTTTGGGGCGGCGCTGAAGGACGGCGAGCTTGCCGAAGTGGTCATCATTCGACCCGAAGACGAGTTGAACTCGTCGTCCCTCGCGGACGAGTCGGTCTTGGTCGAGACCAAGAAAGCATTGAATGCGCGGAGTGGGTCAGCGATCCTGAAGGACCCGACTGACCCCTTCTATTATTTGCTTAAGGAGTATGGAGACATTGTCTCGAAGGAGCCACCTAGCGGCCCCCTCCTGACCGAGGGGTCCGTCATAAATTGACCTGGTTCCCGGAACGGAGTACTGCGTCACACGCCAGTGGGCCTTGCCGAAGGAGCAGTGCGACGTCATTGACGCCTTCTTCCGTGCTAAGCACGCGACAGGGCTTGTGCGTGAGAGCAAGTCTCCGCACTCCACGCCGATGTTCTGAGTCAGAAAACCTAACGGCAAGTGGCGCATCGTTCATGCTTTCAATAAGCTGAACGCGGCCACGATCCCGGCGCAGACGCCGATTCCTAGAAAGGATGTTCTTCAGAACAACTTGGTTGGTTGTACCATGTATAGAGCGCTCGACTTAGTCGATGGCTATTACCAACTTCTCATGCGAGCGGGCGATGTGCCGCTGACAGCGGTGAGCACCCCGAGCGGCATGCTCTAGGAGTGGCTCGTTATGCCCCAAGGGCTGTCGAACGCGCCGGCGACATTCAATCGTCTCGTGACGCAGTTGTTCCGGCCTCATCGGGCGTATGCACAGACATACTTCGACGACATCTTCGTCCACAGTCGTGCTGAGCACGGGAAGACTGACGTCGAGATGCACGTGGAGCATCTGCGAGCGGTGCTCGAGTGCATGCGCACGAATAAGCTGTACGCCAACGCAGACAAGTGTGTCTTTGGTGCCGAGGAGATTCCCTTCCTCGGCTGCTTCATTGGGAAGCGTGGCTTGCGGGCAGATCCTGCCAAGGTGAAGGCCATTGTTGACTGGCCGGTTCCTATGAACCAGAAGGACCTTCGCAAGTGGCTTGGCCTCGCCATTTTCTTGCACAAGTACAGCGAAAATTACGCTGAGCTGGCTAGGCCATTGTCCAATCTCCTTAAGAAGGATACGGACTGGTGTTGGCATGCCGAGCACGAGGCTGCGTTTGCGCAGATCAAGGAGAGCCTCCTGCAGGCGCCGATACTGGCGCTGCCGGACCCCGATCGTCCGTTTAGCGTCGTCTGTGACGCTTCCGATTTTGCCATAGGCTGCTCTTTGCTTCAAGTTGACGCCGAGGGGCGTGAACGTGTGATCGCGTTTGAGTCTCGCCAGCTTAAAGCTGCGGAGAAGAACTACCCAGTTCACGACAAGGAGCTACTTGCAATGAAGTACGCTCTCGCCAAATTCAGGGTGCATCTGCTCGGCTCTAAGCCATTCGTGATCTTCACGGATCATGCGTCGCTACACACTGCGACACAGTCGCCTCACCTCTCGCAGAGGATGGCCTGATGGCTCTCCTTCTTCGCGGAGTACAACTTCGAGGTGAAGAACAAGCCTGGCAGGCAAAATGTCCTGGCCAATGCGCTGTCGCGCCGACTGGACTATGAGCTTTCTCATGTCACGATGGTGACGTCGTCGGTGACAGATTTGATCCGAGCAGCGTATGCACAGGACGAGTCCTGTGTCGCATTGCTGCGCATTCTGGGGAGTGAGGAGTTTAAAGACTCGAAGACAGAACTGTCTGGGCGCTTGCGCGCGTGCTGCATCGCTACGCCTGCGATGGCGGCCTGCTGTACTACAGCACGGGTCCCGATAACCCTCCACGTGTGGGTGTGCCTCATGATGAGGAACGGATACTCTACGAGGTTCACGACGCTCCCACGAGCGGCCATCTTGGTCGCGAGAAGACCTATAGCTCAGTGAGCTCCATGTACTGGTGGCCCAAGCTGTACAAGTGGGTCCGCACGTGCGAGACGTGTCAACGGGTAAAACCCTCGCCGGATGCAGCGGCGCCGCTGGAGAGCTTGCCTGTATCCAGTGGGTGTTGGCAGTCCATGAGTATGGACTTTGTGTTTGGCCTGCCGAAGGACTCGGCAGGCAACACGGGTATTGTGGTCTTTGTTGACCGATTGAGCAAGATGGCTCACTTAGTGGCGGTGCCGGACTCCATTGATGGGGAGAGTACAGCCTCGCTGTTCATCGATCGCGTCGTTCGGCAGCATGGGCTGCCGGAGACGATCGTCTCGGATCGAGATCCGCGCTTCACGGGGAAGTTTTGGACGTCCGTCTTTGGGTGCTAGACACACGACTGGACATGCCCACGGCGGACCATCTGCAGACCCACGGTCAGACCGAACGCGTCAATCGCATCGTCAAGGACGTCTTGCGCAGCGTGTGCGCTGAAACTCCTAAGCGGTGGAGCGCCATGCTCCCGCTTGTCGAGTTTGCATTGAACAATGCCGTGCATGCCTCTTCAGGATTCACTCCGTTCTACGTGAACGGCTTAGCGCACCCGTGCGTCACCCTTTCCCCGCCACTTCGTGGCCACGGGCTTGGTGGGGGAGGGATAGCTCCCGAGCTTGCTGATGTCAGCCCTCTTGCGGTACGCAAGCAAGTCGATGACTTCCTCTCGACGAGGTTGAGCGTCTTACGCAGTGTGCGCGGCGCGATGGCTGAAAGCCAAGATGTTCAAAAGGAACACGCCGATGCTAACGGCAAAGGCAACGTGTGGGAGTTACAGGCAATTGCTCGTGGAGCTGCATCGCCGACATCGGCACCTGCTGGAAGGCAGACGGACCGCCGTCCACCCCCAGCTCTTCTCGATGATAATGAAGAGCTCCACTATCATGTGGAACAACTTCTTGCGCGACGTCGTCGCAGAGGACGTATCCAGTACTTCGTGAAGTGGCGTGGGTATCCACATTCACAGAACTCATGGGAGTTGACGTTCCCCTCCGGCAATTTGATCGCTGCGTCGAGAGGGAAATCATCGAGTTAGTAGCAGTGGGTTAGTTGTTAGATCACGTGAAGCTCACGCAAGCGATCGAGAGTTGAACCCTTCTGTCGGCACGAATTGTAATTTATATTTTTCCTGCCTGACGCTGTCCGCAGGTTGCCCAGGTGTATGGGGTTGTGGAGCCGACGCTACACTCTCACTCACTCACTCACTCACTCACTCACTCACTCACTCACTCACACACTTACGCACACACACACTGAATACAAACATCTGCACGCGTCAAATACTAAGAAAAGCATTTGTCAACGTCACGCTGTGGGAGTGGAAAAGACGTCTGTACATAATGTTGTTGGTGTAGACACCATCTAGTTCTTACAATTAATGCCTTGAAATTCTCCCGCGAGGTAACTCTAGATAGAGCCACGTATAACTAACCATGGGAATAGCACGGCATCGACAGTAAAGGACCAAGTTCTGGAGATTCTGTCCCTTTGCTTGTCAGCGCAAAAGCTGGTTGTGCAGGAAACTCCTTGCGTCGTAGCTGGAAGGGAAAGTCGCGGATTTTGGCGCCACAGATGAACATGATCCGCACGTTGCCCTTGGCGCTCTCCAGTTATGATAGTCGCGTGAATCATATGCGGTTTAAGCTCCACTACGCAGCAGTCGTGTACCATTACAGAGTCCCAAGTCTGGATTTAAGTTCCTCATCGGCATGATAGGGGTGCCCTTCTTGAGGATCAGCTTGTGCGGCATGATACCGTTGAGATTCACCGAATGTAAGAGCTCGGACTTAAAAACTTCCACATAATCCATTCGTGCGCCGTATGGGGAGCCGCTCTGCGACCGCTTAGTTTATCCATTGTATTTGTCATCGTCAAAATAGTGCGATTCGCGAAGTACTCATCTGTAGTCATGTTTGGGTCGTTGATATCATCGTACATAGACTAATTATGAATCTGCTCTGGTCAGACTATATCTCAGTAAGATATCCCAACAAGAAATAGAGACTACTGCAACTCTGATAACACGGAACGTGCGCGCAAAACTGCACGGTGCGGGAATCGAACCCACGTCCTACGTCTTCTCACACTAGGCATCGACCACTGAGCCAGATGACTTTCGTCGAAGTCTTACCCTGGTCACATAATCTTATATCTTATATCCAACATGCAACCATATGCAATCTTAGCGCGACATTTGAGGACGCAAGCGCGTGGCAACATATCTGCCAACGCTCGCTACCACAATTTCAGCCTCATTTTCGAAGATGACACGCCGTGGTCGACCGAAACGCGTACAGAGGGCAAGAGGTGACAACGGGCGATTCGTCCAAACAACGCTGCGCGTGTGTGCAGCGCGTGGTCGACTTGGTGCGCGTGTGTTGTTGCGCACGGACGACTTGGTGCGCGTGGACGACTTGGAGCGCACGGACGACTTGGTGCGCGTGTGTGTTGCTGCGCGTGGACGACTTGGTGCGCACGGACGACTTGGTGCGCACTGTCGACTTGGTGCGCGTGTGTTGCTGCGCGTGGACGATTTGGTGCGCACGGACGACTTGGTGCGCACGGACGACTTGGTGCGCGTGTGTGCTGCGCGTGGACGACTTGGTGCGCGTGTGTGTTGCTGCGTGTGGACGACTTGGTGCGCGTGTGTGTTTCTGTCCCTTTGCTTGTCAGCGCAAAAGCTGGTTGTGCAGGAAACTCCTTGCGTCGTAGCTGGAAGGGAAAGTCGCGGATTTTGGCGCCACAGATGAACATGATCCGCACGTTGCCCTTGGCGCTCTCCAGTTATGATAGTCGCGTGAATCATATGCGGTTTAAGCTCCACTACGCAGCAGTCGTGTACCATTACAGAGTCCCAAGTCTGGATTTAAGTTCCTCATCGGCATGATAGGGGTGCCCTTCTTGAGGATCAGCTTGTGCGGCATGATACCGTTGAGATTCACCGAATGTAAGAGCTCGGACTTAAAAACTTCCACATAATCCATTCGTGCGCCGTATGGGGAGCCGCTCTGCGACCGCTTAGTTTATCCATTGTATTTGTCATCGTCAAAATAGTGCGATTCGCGAAGTACTCATCTGTAGTCATGTTTGGGTCGTTGATATCATCGTACATAGACTAATTATGAATCTGCTCTGGTCAGACTATATCTCAGTAAGATATCCCAACAAGAAATAGAGACTACTGCAACTCTGATAACACGGAACGTGCGCGCAAAACTGCACGGTGCGGGAATCGAACCCACGTCCTACGTCTTCTCACACTAGGCATCGACCACTGAGCCAGATGACTTTCGTCGAAGTCTTACCCTGGTCACATAATCTTATATCTTATATCCAACATGCAACCATATGCAATCTTAGCGCGACATTTGAGGACGCAAGCGCGTGGCAACATATCTGCCAACGCTCGCTACCACAATTTCAGCCTCATTTTCGAAGATGACACGCCGTGGTCGACCGAAACGCGTACAGAGGGCAAGAGGTGACAACGGGCGATTCGTCCAAACAACGCTGCTGCAGACAACGCCGCCGCAGACAACGCCACCAACGCAGCAGCAGGAAGTGCCGCAGCAGACGCAGCAGCAGGCAGCGCCGCAGACAACGCAGCAGACAACATGGCCAACACGTTCTGAGCTCGACAAAAAAGCAAGAAGCAAAAGAAAAGCAACAATCCATGGCCCACGCCACGGAATCGACAGCATCGATTCAACCATCTCCGTTCTCCGTACGTCATCGCAGGGCAGCTCCGAAATGCGGGTGGCGTCATGACGACTGACGCGAGTGCAAGTGAGCCTGCGACGATGACCTACGACGAGGGCGATGCAAGAGGCAGCGGGACGGTGTCGACTGGTTTGGTGCCAAGTGGATTGCAAGATGATTCGATTGGTGACATTGATGTTGTGGAGACATGGCCTGACAGCGTCAAACTTATCGACGAGGTCCCGTACTCGGATTTTGGCATCGTCTTCGAGACTTCAACATATTCAACGCGTTGCGAATGCCGCAGCAAGAACTACGTTGAATGTGCGTACTCACGATGCAGAAACGCTTCCGAAATGTACGTGTGCAACGCTGAAAACTGCTCCATCGGACCGGGCTGCAAGAATGACCTGTTGTTCAAGAAGTGTGCTGTCCGGAAACTTCGAGATGGATACTGGGCTCTCTTCGCAGAGGATGACATTCGTGAAAACGAGTTTATTGCGGAGTATACTGGGATTCCCGTCAAGGGTAAGATGCCGAAGACCGAGGTACAACGAGAGTACGTCATGCGGGTGAAGGAACTGTCCCGTGGTGGTCGAGTAGTTCACATCGATGCAGAAAAATGTGGAAACCTTTCTAGGTTCGCGAACCACGCATGCTACCCAAATGCAAATGCCTACAGTACAAGTCTGCTGAAGGACCACGCATCATTTTCGTCGCAGAAAAATTCATTGAAGCTGGAACTGAGATTACTGTGCGGTATGCACCTCCTGGCGAGCTGTGGTTCCGCTGCAAGTGTGGTCACCAGCAATGTCACGATAAAGGTAAATGGGACATACCTGTTCCAAAAGCGGAATCAAGCGACGAGGAGGAGGAGGACGAAGATCCCAGCTCAAGACAAGCACCGAACAGTCCAGACTCATCAAGCTCGGAAAGTTGTTCGGAATACTTTCCGTCGGACGCCGAGGAGTGATGACAAGCATCACAGACGAGAGTTTTTTTTCTTGCATTTTAGCCGGTAGTTCAGTCAATACAAGTCACATTCATGTTCACTTTGCTTTCTAACTCTTCGACACATTCTTGCGAAGGTGCGTTCATTGGGGGTTAGCTGTCATTAATTACGATTTTTGGAGAGATGAGCCTCATTTTTCGCAAAAATCAGAAGGCCATTGAACACTGAAACGTCTAAAAATGAGATTTTTCCGTGTAACCCTTCCAAAATCCCCCTTCCCGACGCGTGCGCGTGTGTGTTGCTGCGCGTGGACGACTTGATGCGCACTGTCGACTTGGTGCGCGTGTGTGTTGCGCGTGGACGACTTGGTGCGCGTGGACGACTTGGTGCGCACTGTCGACTTGGTGCGCGTGTGTGTTGCTGCGCGTGGACGACTTGGTGCGCACGGACGACTTGGTGCGCACTGTCGACTTGGTGCGCGTGTGTTGCTGCGCGTGGACGACTTGGTGCGCACGGACGACTTGGTGCGCGTGTGTGTTGCTGCGCGTGGACGATTTGGTGCGCACTGTCGACTTGGTGTGTGTTGCTGCGCGTGGACGACTTGGTGCGCACGGACGACTTGGTGCGCACTGTCGACTTGGTGCGCGTGTGTGTTGCTGCGCGTGGACGATTTGGTGCGCGTGGACGACTTGGTGCGCACTGTCGACTTGGTGCGCGTGTGTGTTGTTGCGCACGGACGACTTGGTGCGCACGGACGACTTGGTGCGCACTGTCGACTTGGTGCGCGTGTGTTGTTGCGCGTGGACGACTTGGTGCGCACTGTCGACTTGGTGCGCGTGTGTGTTGCTGCGCGTGGACGATTTGGTGCGCGTGGACGACTTGGTGCGCACTGTCGACTTGGTGCGCGTGTGTGTTGTTGCGCGTGGACGACTTGGTGCGCGTGGACGACTTGGTGCGCACTGTCGACTTGGTGCGCGTGTGTGTTGCTGCGCACGGACGACTTGGTGCGCACGGACGACTTGGTGCGCACTGTCGACTTGGTGCGCGTGTGTTGCTGCGCGTGGACGATTTGGTGCGCACTGTCGACTTGGTGTGTGTGTTGCTGCGCGTGGACGACTTGGTGCGCACGGACGACTTGGTGCGCACTGTCGACTTGGTGCGCGTGTGTTGCTGCGCGTGGACGACTTGGTGCGCACGGACGACTTGGTGCGCACTGTCGACTTGGTGCGCGTGTGTTTGCTGCGCGTGGACGATTTGCGCACGGACGACTTGGTGCGCACTGTCGACTTGGTGCGCGTGTGTGTTGCAGCGCGTGGACGATTTGGTGCGCGTGGACGACTTGGTGCGCACTGTCGACTTGGTGCGCGTGTGTGTTGTTGCGCACGGACGACTTGGTGCGCACGGACGACTTGGTGCGCACGGACGACTTGGTGCGCACGGACGACTTGGTGCGCGTGTGTTGCTGCGCGTGGACGATTTGGTGCGCGTGGACGACTTGGTGCGCACTGTCGACTTGGTGCGCGTGTGTGTTGCAGCGCGTGGACGATTTGGTGCGCGTGGACGACTTGGTGCGCACTGTCGACTTGGTGCGCGTGTGTGCTGCGCGTGGACGATTTGGTGCGCACGGACGACTTGGTGCGCACTGTCGACTTGGTGCGCGTGTGTGTTGTTGCGCACGGACGACTTGGTGCGCACGGACGACTTGGTGCGCACGGACGACTTGGTGCGCACGGACGACTTGGTGCGCGTGTGTTTGCTGCGCGTGGACGACTTGGTGCGCACGGACGACTTGGTGCGCGTGTGTGTTGCTGCGCGTGGACGACTTGGTGCGCACGGACGACTTGGTGCGCACTGTCGACTTGGTGCGCGTGTGTGTTGCAGCGCGTGGACGATTTGGTGCGCGTGGACGACTTGGTGCGCACTGTCGACTTGGTGCGCGTGTGTTGTTGCGCACGGACGACTTGGTGCGCACGGACGACTTGGTGCGCACTGTCGACTTGGTGCGCGTGTGTGTTGCTGCGCGTGGACGATTTGGTGCGCACGGACGACTTGGTGCGCACTGTCGACTTGGTGCGCGTGTGTTGTTGCGCACGGACGACTTGGTGCGCACTGTCGACTTGGTGCGCACGGACGACTTGGTGCGCGTGTGTTGCTGCGCGTGGACGACTTGGTGCGCACGGACGACTTGGTGCGCACTGTCGACTTGGTGCGCGTGTGTGTGCTGCGCGTGGACGATTTGGTGCGCACGGACGACTTGGTGCGCACGGACGACTTGGTGCGCGTGTGTTGCTGCGCGTGGACGACTTGGTGCGCACGGACGACTTGGTGCGCGTGTGTGTGCTGCGCGTGGACGACTTGGTGCGCACGGACGACTTGATGCGCACTGTCGACTTGGTGCGCGTGTGTGTTGCTGCGCACGGACGACTTGGTGCGCGTGTGTGTTGCTGCGCACGGACGACTGCGCACTGTCGACTTGGTGCGCGTGTGTTGCTGCGCGTGGACGATTTGGTGCGCACGGACGACTTGGTGCGCACTGTCGACTTGGTGCGCACGGACGACTTGGTGCGCGTGTGTTGCTGCGCGTGGACGACTTGGTGCGCACGGACGACTTGGTGCGCACTGTCGACTTGGTGCGCGTGTGTGTTGCTGCGCACGGACGACTTGGTGCGCACGGACGACTTGATGCGCACTGTCGACTTGGTGCGCGTGTGTGTTGTTGCGCACGGACGACTTGGTGCGCGTGTGTGTTGCTGCGCACGGACGACTTGGTGCGCACGGACGACTTGGTGCGCGTGTGTGTTGCTGCGCGTGGACGACTTGGTGCGCACGGACGACTTGGTGTGTTGCTGCGCGTGTGTGTGTGTTGCGCACGGACGATTTGGTGCGCACGGACGACTTGGTGCGCACTGTCGACTTGGTGCGCGTGTGTGTTGCTGCGCGTGGACGACTTGGTGCGCGTGGACGACTTGGTGCGCACTGTCGACTTGGTGCGCGTGTGTGTTGCTGCGCACGGACGACTTGGTGCGCACGGACGACTTGGTGCGCACTGTCGACTTGGTGCGCGTGTGTGTTGCTGCGCGTGGACGACTTGGTGCGCACGGACGACTTGGTGCGCACTGTCGACTTGGTGCGCGTGTGTGTTGTTGCGCACGGACGACTTGGTGCGCGTGTGTTGCTGCGCACGGACGACTTGGTGCGCACTGTCGACTTGGTGCGCACGGACGACTTGGTGCGCGTGTGTGTTGCTGCGCGTGGACGACTTGGTGCGCACTGTCGACTTGGTGCGCACGGACGACTTGGTGCGCGTGTGTTGCTGCGCGTGGACGACTTGGTGCGCACTGTCGACTTGGTGCGCGTGTGTGCTGCGCGTGGACGATTTGGTGCGTGTGTGTGTTGCTGCGCGTGGAGGACTTGATGCGCGTGTGTGTTGCTTAGGCGTTTGGTTGTCATGCCGTCGAGTGAAAGAAAGAAGATGATGCAATGCACACAAGGACAGTTGTTTCTTTTAGGTGCGTTTCAAGTATCTGTGGAGTTTGGTAGTGATGAAGATCGGTGGCTGTCAGATGACCAGACGATCTTATGACATGAATGGCGTACCTGTCCAGCACGCGATATCTGTTTGACCGTGTGCCTATCCCCAAGAGCATTGGCTATCGAAAGCTGATATTCTGCTTACCCGAGGGCGAATTTCGCCAGGCATTACGAGTTGAGAAAGCTGTATTTCAGGCGCTCGTTGAGATGATCGCAGACGATCAGGTATTCTGCAATAAAAGTGGAAACAAACAGCGTCCAGTTCATATCCAGCTTGCAGTAACAGCTTGGCACGTATGGAAACGGAGGGTCTGTTGGAAGAATTGCCCGGGCATACAGAATTGGAGCTGGTGCCGTCACCCTATACTCGAAGCGGGTAGTGGAGTCGTTACTACGCCATTACAACGACTTTGTGCACTGGCCAGGAGATGAGCGTCGCGAACTCACGTCTACTTTTTATGGCGAACGATTTGGTATGAAAGGCACAGTGGGCTTTGTTGATGGAACCCACTTCATTTTTAGCCAAAAGCCTGGAGTAGATGGAGAGGTCTATTTCAACAGGAAACAACGTTACTCTATCAACGCAATGATTGTCTGCAATGACGACAAGCGGATAATGTACGCGCTGGTGGGCTGGCCTGGTTATTGTGCCGATAGCACTGTGTTTTCAAGATCTTTGATCGCAAAGCAACCAAAACTGCTCTTTTCCCATGAGAGTAGTTAGTTGCCGACTCGAGCTATCAGCTTATAGGCTGTATGCTGGTACCGTACAAGAAGCCAGAAGCTCTTCGGTTTGATTACGCAGAGTTTAATATGATATTGGGGTCGGCACGTGTTGTCAACGAAAACTGCATCGGCTTACTGAAAAATAGGTGGGCTTCTCTCAAAGGAATATCAACTCAAATTAAATGCAAAAAGGCTTTTGTGTGGGTTAATGAACAGTGCATGGCATGTGTTTTACTACATAATTTTGTATTGGTGCACCACGATGGAGATCCGTTTGATGCTGAAGCAAGGGATGAAGTGAATAATCAACCTACATGGAGAGTAGAGACACGAGAAGGAAATGAGCTAAGAGATCAAGTAAACCATGACATGCTATTGGTATATAGTCGATGATATTCGTGACGAACGGTTTGGATCTGCATCCCTGGGCGGTTGTGTGCTGGTAGACAACGCGGGTCTGTGCCGGTGTTGCACGACTTATGGTCGACTGGGAACTCTGGGAAAACGGCGATCGTGGCATCGCTAGCGAGCGGCTCATTCAGCCTGAGCGTGGGGGTATTATTGGTGGTCGGAGAGCGAAAGCGATCGGGCACGGGAAGAACGCTGGCGGCGGAGATTGGCACGGCATTTAGCTGGTGAACTAGCGCTGGGCTTATGAAGCATGGGTTATCCAAACACTATCAAAAGAAAGCATGAGGGAGGGCTGATGATGTGGCGCTGCCTGTAAAACCTTGGACGATGCCGAGCTGAGCAGGTTTTCGCGCAACTTGGGGGTCGGAGCTGCTTCGATTCGCGGCTTCACACGCATGAAAAAATACACGGCGCCGACACCAAAGTACAAGATAGCCACGATAATGGAGGCGAGGAACTCGTAGCTGGACGTGCCGCTGTAGATGATCGACACCATCCCGGCGACGCACAGCGCCATCGACACCACAGCACCAGCAACACCAAACGGACTCTTGTACGGACGAGGACGATTCGGCTCCTTAACGCGCAGTCGAATGAACGACGTCAACTGGAAGCTGTACAAGACAAAAGCGCCGATCAGAGCTAAATTGATCAGCACGGAGGCGAGTCTCGTGTCGCCAATGATGTAGTGCAGCACAAGCACGACGACTAAGCCAATAGCGCCGCCGGAGGTCAATGCCACGTACATCGTCCCGCGGGTCGGGTGCAGCGTCGTCAGAATTTGTGGCAAAAGCCATCGCGGTCGATGGCATACAGCAACTGGCCCATAAAAACACGAACGAGTGGAAGCTGGCGATGAGGCCCAGGATGAGCATCCACAAGAAGCCCAACGTAGTGCTGTTGTCGGCGAAGACGGTTTGGTACCCTGCCACCAGCGGTGAATTGCTCGCGTAAATCCCGTCGGCGCCGGGGGATCTTCGAGTTGAAGATCACAGTGCAGAACGCCAGCGGCACCAGCGTCGCGATCGACGGCACGAGCCCAATGAACATGTTGCGCTCCGG
This sequence comes from Phytophthora macrochlamydospora, assembly GCA_011947325.1. Taxonomy (NCBI): domain Eukaryota; phylum Oomycota; class Peronosporomycetes; order Peronosporales; family Peronosporaceae; genus Phytophthora; species Phytophthora macrochlamydospora. Next base: position 98,846 of record JAAVTH010000198.1, read on the forward strand.
GTTGATGGCCATCTCCACTGCGAGCGGCAGCTCCTCGATCCCCCAGGTAGAACCACAGCGCGAACGAGTATCCCTGAACAACGCCATCCCAGCCGTTCGAGTATTTCCAGTCGCGCGTTTCCACCCAGTCGCTATACGAGATCTTGGTGGCTGATCCGATGTAGGATACCAGCAAGATGATCGCCGACACGAACGTCGTGACGGCCTGCACGCGGAAGGTCATCTCAACGCCCACGATGTTGAGCCCCACGAACAGCACGTAGAAGACGGCCCACCAGATCGGACCGTACTCGGCGCTCAAGTCCAGCAACTGGTTCATGTACGAGCTGATGCCCGTGACGATTCGGTGCAGGTGATGACGACCTTGAGGCTCTCGGCCAAGCCGGCGAAGAAGGCGGCGCGGGGGCCGATGGCATGCAGCACGAACACGTAGGGACCTCCACCCGCTGGGACGGTGGTGGAGAGCTCAGCGATGGAGAAGGACTGCAGCACGTAGAGCACCGTGACGAAGACCAAGATAGTGAGCAGTTCGTCGACACCCGCAATGAGGCCTCACTGCCAGCCAAAGAAATCGCCGCTGATGACAGCGCCCACACCGAGAGTCCAGCTGCGCTAATTTTCAAGTTGTAAGAGACTGCATTTACAGTAGTGTTGGCAGCTTTCTCAGCCATAACCAGGACCCAGACGGTCATCGTTGCCATTGTCAATTCCCTCAAGCGTGCGAGAAGTCTTTAGAGCAGCCCCTGTTCTCACCAGCAGGAGGCTCGTACGCTGCTCCCTCAAGCTAGCAGCCAGGTCACGATGGTTTCGGCGCTTTGCTCCTGCAAGGAATTCAATCGAAGTTTGAGAAGACCCAAGACGTTGGTGCTAGATTGAAGCTACACCGCTGATCTCAACATGGAGTTATGCCTTGAGCTAGAGTACAATGGGGCAATGCGGTCAACGAATGCCAAAGCTTCTTCTTCGGTCTTACCACGCGCTAGCAGCTGCAAAACATGTCCTTGTGCACGGCGGACTGAGCTTCCTTGAACCGAAGTCGGCATTCATCTCGTCTCTCTCCTGCTCCCTGACAGCCCGGCTTTCAGCCGCGAGACGGCCTCCTTTAGTTCTTCTTGTCGCCAGCGAGTCTCTGCATGCAATCGTTTCTCGCTGAATTCTCGAAATGTCGTGGCAAAGTCGCGTTCTCGGGCTTGGTTAACCTTTGAGCTGCCGCTATCTGTGCCAGTCCTGAGGTCTCTCTGAATGGTGTCGCTATTTGGAGAGCGAGCCGGAGCTGAGGAAACATTGGTTGACGTATCTGAAGATTCTGATTGTCGTGTACGTTCTTCGGAAGAGTTGGCGGCATCCGTCTGTAGCGCTGGTGTAAGGATTGCTTCTTGGCCAGCGGTGTTATTTTCGTTGCCCGAGCTTGGAGATGACATGGTGGGGAGTTCAAAGTCGTCTTCTGCATCCGGTTCGCTTTGGTACTCATCACGGGCGTACTCCAGCGTAGCTTGACTGCTGGCGCTCGGAGGTTCTTCGCCAGGTGCAGATTGGGCGAGGTTGAAGCTTAGACTCTGAACATCAGCGTAACTGCTTGCAAAACCGTCGTCTTGGCTGGGCTCATCACGATAAGTGGCTGTCGGATTGTCCATGACAGAAAATGGAGAAGCATTTTGCCGGTCACCGAACAGGGTTTCAATGTCGTAGTAGAACGGACATGCCTTTCCCACCGCGTCCTCGAGCGCCAGACCATCTTGAGTCGACTTTCAGTAAAACCGAATCCCGTCTGGGAACCCAGTCGGTCTTTAATTTTCCTGAAAACTTTAAAATAATATGTCCAGCAGCTTTGCCACGTGCGCGTCCCACTTCTTGGCGTACTTCGCTGGAATCGGCGAACTTTCATCTCTAAATGTCTTTCAGCAAGACGAGTACACAAACTCTACCATATCACTTAACCCCGACGCCTGGCGTAGACGTTTAGCTGAACCTCACCGGCGCCGGCGCCGGCGCCGAGGTCGTCTCAAGGGTGGCTGGGCCCCGTGCCACCTCGCGCAAGCCTGGCTCTCGTGTCGTGCCCGCGCTGGCACGACTTGGCAGGACTGAAGGACGCTTGGGAAGGTGCTCCGGCGTCCGGATACGAATCGTCAGGACGCCTGGCGTAGACGTTTAGCTTAACCTCACCGGCGCCGGCGCCGGCGCCGAGGTCGTCTCAAGGGTGGCTGGGCCCCGTGCCACCTCGCGCAAGCCTGGCTCTCGTGTCGTGCCCGCGCTGGCACGACTTGGCAGGACTGAAGGACGCTTGGGAAGGTGCTCCGGCGTCCGGATACGAATCGTCAGACGCCTGGCGTAGACGTTTAGCTTAACCTCACCGGCGCCGGCGCCGGCGCCGAGGTCGTCTCAAGGGTGGCTGGGCCCCGTGCCACCTCGCGCAAGCCTGGCTCTCGTGTCGTGCCCGCGCTGGCACGACTTGGCAGGACTGAAGGACGCTTGAAGGTGCTCCGGCGTCCGGATACGAATCGTCAGGACGCCTGGCGTAGACGTTTAGCTTAACCTCACCGGCGCCGGCGCCGGCGCCGAGGTCGTCTCAAGGGTGGCTGGGCCCCGTGCCACCTCGCGCAAGCCTGGCTCTCGTGTCGTGCCCGCGCTGGCACGACTTGGCAGGACTGAAGGACGCTTGGGAAGGTGCTCCGGCGTCCGGATACGAATCGTCAGGACGCCTGGCGTAGACGTTTAGCTTAACCTCACCGGCGCCGGCGCCGGCGCCGAGGTCGTCTCAAGGGTGGCTGGGCCCCGTGCCACCTCGCGCAAGCCTGGCTCTCGTGTCGTGCCCGCGCTGGCACGACTTGGCAGGACTGAAGGACGCTTGGGAAGGTGCTCCGGCGTCCGGATACGAATCGTCAGGACGCCTGGCGTAGACGTTTAGCTTAACCTCACCGGCGCCGGCGCCGGCGCCGAGGTCGTCTCAAGGGTGGCTGGGCCCCGTGCCACCTCGCGCAAGCCTGGCTCTCGTGTCGTGCCCGCGCTGGCACGACTTGGCAGGACTGAAGGACGCTTGGGAAGGTGCTCCGGCGTCCGGATACGAATCGTCAGGACGCCTGGCGTAGACGTTTAGCTTAACCTCACCGGCGCCGGCGCCGGCGCCGAGGTCGTCTCAAGGGTGGCTGGGCCCCGTGCCACCTCGCGCAAGCCTGGCTCTCGTGTCGTGCCCGCGCTGGCACGACTTGGCAGGACTGAAGGACGCTTGGGAAGGTGCTCCGGCGTCCGGATACGAATCGTCAGGACGCCTGGCGTAGACGTTTAGCTTAACCTCACCGGCGCCGGCGCCGGCGCCGAGGTCGTCTCAAGGGTGGCTGGGCCCCGTGCCACCTCGCGCAAGCCTGGCTCTCGTGTCGTGCCCGCGCTGGCACGACTTGGCAGGACTGAAGGACGCTTGGGAAGGTGCTCCGGCGTCCGGATACGAATCGTCAGGACGCCTGGCGTAGACGTTTAGCTTAACCTCACCGGCGCCGGCGCCGGCGCCGAGGTCGTCTCAAGGGTGGCTGGGCCCCGTGCCACCTCGCGCAAGCCTGGCTCTCGTGTCGTGCCCGCGCTGGCACGACTTGGCAGGACTGAAGGACGCTTGGGAAGGTGCTCCGGCGTCCGGATGCGAATCGTCAGGACGCCTGGCGTAGACGTTTAGCTTAACCTCACCGGCGCCGGCGCCGGCGCCGAGGTCGTCTCAAGGGTGGCTGGGCCCCGTGCCACCTCGCGCAAGCCTGGCTCTCGTGTCGTGCCCGCGCTGGCACGACTTGGCAGGACTGAAGGACGCTTGGGAAGGTGCTCCGGCGTCCGGATACGAATCGTCAGGACGCCTGGCGTAGACGTTTAGCTTAACCTCACCGGCGCCGGCGCCGGCGCCGAGGTCGTCTCAAGGGTGGCTGGGCCCCGTGCCACCTCGCGCAAGCCTGGCTCTCGTGTCGTGCCCGCGCTGGCACGACTTGGCAGGACTGAAGGACGCTTGGGAAGGTGCTCCGGCGTCCGGATACGAATCGTCAGGACGCCTGGCGTAGACGTTTAGCTTAACCTCACCGGCGCCGGCGCCGGCGCCGAGGTCGTCTCAAGGGTGGCTGGGCCCCGTGCCACCTCGCGCAAGCCTGGCTCTCGTGTCGTGCCCGCGCTGGCACGACTTGGCAGGACTGAAGGACGCTTGGGAAGGTGCTCCGGCGTCCGGATACGAATCGTCAGGACGCCTGGCGTAGACGTTTAGCTTAACCTCACCGGCGCCGGCGCCGGCGCCGAGGTCGTCTCAAGGGTGGCTGGCGGTGTTTTGTGGGTTATTTTGTGTCTGACGGCTGTAAGTAGTGTGTTATCGGATAATACTGTTTTTTAGTCAGTGCCTGGCTTGGGCGAGCAATATAATCGTATTCGCTGAATATTATAACGTGACTACCCGGATTTTCGGTGCCGACAGGAGCTCTCTGTCGTTGTTCCTCCGTATTGTCTTCCTATTGGATAGTTCACATGTCTCTGGCACACGGTAGTGCCACTAACGTATTCATCGTACTCGAGAACGTATTTTGTCACGATTTCGCTACTGGTTGCTGCGTATTTGTGCTGTTCCTTCTGGTGCTTTTTTATTGGGTGATACGCCTGTCTATGTCCTCAAATAATACCACCATCATGTTCGCTGTACGTAAAAACGTACTTCCCAAAACTTTAGCGTCAAGTAACCTATTATAACATCAATAATCCGTAAAGGTCTGTGATTGGTTGTTGACGCCTGTCTCTGACACACCAACACAGTACCATCTTTTTCACAGTGCTTGAAAACGTAGGTTTCACAACTTGTTGCTCCTTATTCTTATAATTGGCTTCGTAATGCGCAAATAATCGATACTAGGAGATGCGCCTGTTTTTGTCCAAAATAAGAAGTACCATATTTTTCTCCATATGTTTTAACATAATTTACCAGATTTTCATGAGCACCCATCTCATATTGACTGCGTAGTGAACATATCTCTCTGATTGGTTGGAGGGCCTGTCTATACTCCACCATATGTCACAAATCCTGTCATTCGCAGTGATACCAATTTTTAGGTTCATATGACTTGAATTGACTATGGTATCGCATTAACCTTGTCTGCCACGTTTGTATCGGGTTTATATAGGCGCTGGTCACCCTGTTCACCTCATGCCACAGTTGTACCGGAAACAAATAGCAAAGCGTCACCCACTGCCTATCTCGGGTGGGTGTGGCATGTCCGGTATTAATTGTACCAGAGGGTGACCCTTTCAGTTCCCTAAACCCTACAACACTCAAACTCTACACACCTCACACGCTACACACACTCACACTCTTCACATACTCACATTCTACACATACTCACACTCTACACACACTCACACTCTACACACTCATACTTTACACACACTCACACTTTACACTCACTCTCTACTTACACTCACAACTCTACACACACTTATACTCAACAACGATCACACTCTATTCACAATCACACTTTTTTACACTTACACATACTTACACTTACACTCCACATACACTTCTATTTACCACAAACATCCATATTCTACATACACTCATACACACAACCATCCATAATTTTTCTTCAATTTTCTATTTCTCAAAATTTCTCTATTCCTTCCTCAACTCCATTTTTTCTCCTCTTTCACATTCTTTTTTTTACACATTTATACTTTACACCCATTTTTCTCTACATACTCCTTCTTTAAACCTTCCTATTTCACATACCCATACTTCTCTATACGATATCTATATATCTACTCTTACACACCTCATACACTTACAATTATATACACTCTTACACTATTATATACTATCCATACTCTCCACATACTTCTTCTTCTCATTTTTCTACGTTACTATCTAACTCTATCAATTCATTCAAATCACATTTCCTATCAATCCCAATCCATTTCATTATAATCGACTATTATCATTCTTTTCATTTTCTCTTACTCCCATCCTATTTTTCTCATTTACCTATCCTATTTCATACTATTTACACTTTCATTTTACTCAAACCATATACTACTAACACTCAAACACTAACACGTCCATACACAATAACACTCGTTCTCTGCATACATTCCCACTCTACACACTCATATTCTACACCACACCTACTCATACTCTACACATACTTACTCTCACTCACCTCCATACTATCCCAACAACACTCTCACACTCATAATTACCCATAACCATTTAACACTACCTATCATTAATCGTCGTGTTATTAACTATTCTACATACGTTTTTGTCGTTCCCATGCACGCACACATACTATACAACACGCTTATTCTACACATATTCTCCCTATACAACACACTTCCCAACCTCCAATTATACTCTGCATACACTCGTACTATACAAACATTCAAACCTACACACGCATATTCCGACCTTACACATCATTTTCTTCGTAATCACATACTCAAATACTTACTCTCTTTATGTTCTTAGTTAAGTCCCACCGGCAAGTTCACCTTGCGTCGAAACATATCTACTCACTGTTTCGATTGAGTCGGGCGTACGATGCCTGCAATGGCTTTTGTGAACGCTCATTGGCTGATGCACCAGTTTCTGTCGCTTCAAACTATCACCATCCTTTTTCCCACATATGACAACGTAGTCTCCCAAGTTCTCATCCCAAACGGGAGTAAGCAGCCGTAGTAAACTTTACTGATCGTTGACTGCTTGACAGGCCTGTCTCTATCACTTCGCAGTGTCACCATTGTGTTCCTCATATACAAACACGTGAATCTCAAGTTTTTAGTCGAAGCAGGTGTGTGCCACCGTAGATAACTTCGCTACTCGCTGATTGGCTGATGGGCCTGTCTATGTCATCTCAGACAATCAACATCGTGTTCTCCACAAATGAAAACGTAGTCTCTCAAGTTTTCAGCCCAACCCGGTGCGTGTAGACGTTGTTATCGTTTCTGATCGCTGATTGGATGATGGTCCTGTCTCTGTCGCTTCAGACTATCACCATCATGTTCCTTGTATATGAAAATGTAGTCTCCCAAGTTTTCAGCCCAAACGGGTGTGTACAGCCGTAGTTATCCTTCCTGATCGCTGATTGGCTGATGAGCCTGTCTCTATCACTTCAGACTATCGCCATCATGTTCCTCGTATATGAAAACATGCTTTCCCAAGTTTTCAGCTCAACCGGTGGAGCACAGCCGTTGTTTTCGTTGCTGATCGCTGATTGGCGGATGCGCCTGTTTCTGTTCGCTCAGAGTATCACCATCATGTTCGCCTTACTGAAAAACCCAGTTTCACCATCATGTTCGCCTTACTGAAAAGCCCAGTTACACTTAGTTTCATTATGCTGTGATCAGTATTACTGTCAGTATAGTCTGATAACCTAAAATAGTGTATCGAGTAGTACTAATTTGGGCGCTAAAAAGCAGCGCGCTACAGGAATAAAAAGCAGCAAAATCCCAAAATAAAGCCCATAACGCGACGTCATTTTAGTGCGATGCATATGTAGCGCCGACCATATATATATATAGAGAGAGAGATTTTGAATGTCCAGTTTGTAAAAGTTGTTCAAATGGCCAAAAGCTAGTCAGAAACACGCGAAACGTGATTGCATCCCGCGACCCAGTTCGCCACGTTTGAAGCGCGCTGTGAAACCAACAGGTAAGGATTTCACTACACCGGAGAGTTTGCGCAGTCTTGGCCTCTCCGTAAATCCAGAGGTACAAATATTGATATGCGCTTCATGCCAATATTGTGTTGGCCATTCAGCGACCAAGGTTCGATCACATTTGGCAAGATTGCATACATTTAGTGACGGAAGAAGTCCCCCGACAGTCGGTCAACTAGAATCCATGTTGAAAACAGTTCCTCTTTGTTCGGAACAAACACTAGTGAAGGCGAGTCATGGCGGTAACAAGTTTATTCGCGGTCTTCCTGTGTTAGATGGCGAAAAATGTTCCAATTGCGGCTATTTGTGCTGCTGTGCTAGAACAATGCAGCGTCATCTAAAAGGACACACTATGGCTGCAGCTGAACCTGTCAAACTTCAGACTTTTTTCGAGGCCCAAGGACGCATTTTTTGCAGTGGATTATGTTCGAGATGAGGTTTCCGCCGAGGACGGATTTGACCAAGAACTTTCAAAGTTTAACCTTTTTCTTCGCGCAAATGACTCTGTAGCAAGGGATGGAGATCTGGTTATTCCCCTGTTTCGACAACTGCAGTGGCATAAAAATTACCGAAGTATACCGAAACGAGTTGCTCCACATTAATGAAAGTGTGTCGAGTATCTACAGCATCTAGCACAGCTGCCAATATACACGCAGTGGTCACTCACTTTTTCACGAAAAGTATCGCCGTCCTTAGCACAACGCCTTATTTAATTCGGCGCTACGTGTTAGCAGGAGGTTTCGAGGTTTCGAATCAGACCAAGGGATTTAGTGCTGTTCTAGACGCCACAGAGTCGTATCAACGTCACATAACACGCCTACTGTACATGGTTGCCGAGTGCAGCAAGATGGCAAGAAGGAGCACACATTTGGACCTTCATCCCGAGCCAATGTGTTGATGATACTGTAGCGGAGTTGATGCGTACATGCGATGAAGATGGTTTTGACGCAACCTCGGATCAAGTCCAGAACATTCTATTGCGAGTATTAGAGGCACTTTTCGTGACGGAGTCAAACGTTGGAGCATTGAAACCTCAAGACGATTTTGATGCTTTTACAGTTCTCGTTATGTAGTATGCTCCAGCATAATCGGTGGCGAATTGAGTCATCTGAAATTGCTGGAACCAAATAACATTACCAGTATTTGCGCCAGCTTAATCTATTGGGCTGAATGTATGTAGTTGTTACAATCGCCCGAAGGCGCCCAATGCCATCGACGAACACCTATACTATATTCGCGACAGTGTACGAACAAGTTTTAATGCGCTGCTGGAAATTATGAAGCTTGAAAGCACCTATCGGGCCCTCAGGAAGGTCAAAACCCGATAGTACACTGGATAGACGACGAAATTACCTCGATGGTATGTAAAACAACAACGGTAACCCAAGAGAGCCTTCGGAAGATGGCGGGACTTCTTACAGAAAGCATGAAAAAGTCATTGCAAAACAATTTGCTACGTGGCTTCGATGTTGAGCAAAATCAATCCCAACTCAACTCAAAACGGCTCGTCGATGATATTAATGCCAGAGCTGATGGCACTTGGTTCATGAAAAGAGCCGAAAATCAACTTGTTAGTACCCTGAGGATTTGTTACGTTTCTTGGCTTCTACCAATTGCAGGGATAGCTTGTGGTCGAATGGGTCGTGGCACAAACAACGAGTGAAGAAATGGTTTCTTGAGTATGACGAATTCATGGATGACATGGTAATTACGATGTGTTTTATGTTTGGACAACCTGCTCGAGCATCCGAACTTGCCACGTTTC